>CM059874.1:30393228-30993228 GCA_030490815.1 Acer saccharum | reverse complement strand
AAAGAGACCCATTTTTAGTAGACCCATTTTTATTTGGATCTTATGGTGTCACAATGGTAAAAAAAAAAAAAGACCAAAAAAGAAGAACCAAATGTAGTCTCCGCCCCACTAGACCTAAATTAGGTTCCAAATTTGGAACTCCATTTGGGTCTTGTCCAATGATTGGAGTTGGGTTCCCAATACCTCCCAATCATTGGGTTGGGCTTATATATATAAATTAAATTAAATTATGTAATTATTAATTTCAATAATTATATATATAACAAAAATATATAAATAAATTTAATATATATATATTTAAATTATTTAAACTTAAATATATAATTTTTAATTTCAATAATTATGTATATAATGAAAAAATATAAATAAATTTAATATATATATATATATACATATATATATATATATATATTTCAATTATAATAATTTAAATATATTATTATTAATTTCAATAATTATATATATAATGAAAAAATATAAATAAATTTAATATATATATTTAAATTATTATAATTTAAATATATTATTATTAATTTCAATAATTATATATATAATGAAAAAATATAAATAAATTTAATATATATATTTAAATTATTATAATTTAAATATATTATTATTAATTTCAATAATTATAATAATGAAAAATATAAATAAATTTAATATATATATATAATAATAATTTAAATATATTATTATTAATTTCAATAATTATATATATATAATGAAAAATATAAATAATTTTAATTTCAATTATAAAATTTTATTTTAGAGTAATGATTGTTTAGAAAAAAGTTAAAAAAGTGGATCCATTTTTACTTTTCTAATTTACCCCCATTGTGAGGAAAAGAGGAAAAGAGACTCAAATTAAGTGGATCCAAATGGAAAGACCCATTTTTGATGATGTGATAACAAATGGATCTTGATTTTGGGTCTTACCATTGTGGATGCTCTTACGAGATCGTAAATTTGAGCCATCCATTAAAAATAAAAAAATAAAAAAAATAAAAAAACATGTTTATAGCGATTGATTGTTCCGGAAAAGATTACATAAGGGTAGAGTCCGCTCAAAGATGTTACGATCCTAGAAATAGAGGGTCAGAAATGCTTGAAAAACTAAAACAAAGTTGACGCTTCCAATTAACCGGCATAGCTTTTTAACGGTCCAGATGCACCGCCAGTGGGGCCACTGATACAGAAACACCTGTCCAATTTGGTCTCTCTAACTCCAACACGTCAACACAAGTGTGTGTGGACCATAATCCAATACAATAAAAATCAATTAATAGAAAAAATAAAAATAATAAAAAACAAAGATAGCCGTCAGATCCCCGCATATCCCGGGCTAATCAGTGTATTTTTGGCGCCAAAAATAAAAAAGTTCCCGCCAAAAGGAACGGGCAGTTCGGGCAGGTCAGAAATTGAAAACCGCGTAAAATAGTGAGCTTGGGGTCCAAGCCAAGGGAACAGAAATCGATGATTGGCCTAAAAGACTGAACGCTGAAGTCTGAAATTTGTAATTGAAGAATCTAGTTTTCTACTTAGGATTCTTCTGCAAACCATGCCCATGTGTACATGTCTCTTTTTCATGCATTGGATTCTCTCTTTTTTATCGATCTTTCTCTGTTAATAATTATTTATTAATATCCCCAATTAACCCACCTCCTCACTCCTCACTCACTTATTATGATACCAATCTTGAATTGTCTCTGTGAAAAAAAGAAAAAAAGAAGTCAATAATGGTTGAAAATTTTGCTCATAATAAATATTTTTTCTAGGTCAAATTTGATATAAATGCAAGTTGTTAATATCATTGTCCTGTCAGAGACTCTATTCTCCTTGAATTTGTGATATGAAATGTCAAATTTTGACATTTCATGGTAACTTCTATCACTTACATTATTGTAAACTAACATCGATTGTTATTTTCATGTTATTATTTTTTTTAATAAAAAATATTATAATAATTTAGAGTTTAAAGAGGGAGAGATACTCAAACCAATAACATCGTAAGAGTGTCTCCCACCCACCCTCTAAAATCATGTTTTCAAGAAAAATTTTAGAGTTTCTTCTCTTCGTTCTCTTTTTCATGCATTGGATTCTCTCTTTTTTATCAATCTTTATCTATTAATAATTATTTATTAATATCCTTAATTAACCCACCTCCTCACTCCTCACTCACTTATTATGATACCAATCTTGAATTGTCTCTGTGAAAAAAAAAAAAAAAAAAGAAAAAAAAAAAAAGAGTCAATAATGGTTGAAAATTTTGCTCATAATAAATATTTTGCTTGGTCAAATTTGATATAAATGCAAGTTGTTAATATCATTGTCCTGTGAGACTCTATTCTCCTTGAATTTCTGATATTAAAAGTCAAAATTTGAAATTCCAAGGTAACTTCTATCACTTAGATTATTGTAAACTAAGGAGTCGTTTGTATTTTGGTTTGAAAACTGAATAGTTCTTAATTTTTTTGAAGGCTGAATAGGGATTGAAATCTGAACTTGAATGACATGTTTGTTTTTTTTTTTTTCCTCACATCTAAATGTATTGTCAACACGTTTATTTTTTAAAAGTAAAATTGTCTGAAAATAAGTAATTTTATATTTATACCCATGTTAAACAATTATGCATATAATATGGAATAAAAACAATCCAAAAATAATAATTATATAGGACACATATGATCATGATCTTCTTCTTCGATTACAAACAAACTTCATTTTTATTAAGAAAAGAAAAAGGTTTTTTTTTTTTTCTTCCAAAAAATAAAAGGAGCAATAGGAAAACTCACACAAAACACTTAAAAATAATAATATATAAATACATCACCCTAATATCATAATAAAGTATTGATATTAAACACCAATATGAAAAGTGATTATGGTTCTTTTTTATTTTTAAAGCCATTTAAAATAATTAATATATTAAAAAAAAAGATTTCTATACCATATATAATTATGATGAAATTGGAAATATATTATATATGAGGGATAATATCGGAAGAAAAGATTTTGGATTGCATTTAATGCAATTCAATGATTTGCAATTAAGTGAAAAGTCAAGATTTTTTACTTTCTATTTTAAGTTGTTTTTTGGTATTTTTAAGTTGTTTGACCACTTAAGAAAACAAACAAAACAACTTAATAATTATTATTCAGACCCATTAAGTTTTAAGTGGAAAAAACAAACGACCCTTGACATCGATTGTTATTTTCATGTTATAATTTTTTTTTTTTTATAAAAAATATTATAATAATTTAGAGTTTAAAGAGGGAGAGATACTCAACCAATAACATCGTAATGTAGATGCGAAAGATAAACCACCGGACAATGAACCTAGTATTGTCATAATATAATGGATTTTTTTTGTTAATTACAAAACTAATAATTTAATCCCCAGATACACACACGGGCCCTTAGCCTTGGTGGCCAGAGTCTGTCTGTGACTCTCTCCCACCAAGGTTCGATCCTCGGCCCAGTGTGTATTTAAGGAAAGTTGTTCCCTCCATTGTGTGGGTCTTGTCCCACCTAGGTGTGGGTAGTCTCTCTCCTCTAGTGGGAGTTGCTTTCCGGGCTAACCTCTAGAGGATGTCTATTATAGCGAGGTTCTTTACTAAATCAATTATTTTTTTTTTTTGGAAGTAATTAACATTATTTTCATTACTAAATTTTCAACACATGTCTCTTTTGGTTATGAAGATGAAATAGTTGGTTATGAATTCAATATATATATATATATATATATATATATATATATATATATGTTTACGGAATAAAATAAGTAAATTATTTGTAAATAAGTATCTTAAAAACTTTTCTAATAATTTTTTTTTATTGGGTTTGGCTAAGTTGCTGTTAATAGGAATGTTACTGGGTCAATTTTAATCTTTAGATTTCAATCCAAGGGTGTATAAAAATTAAAAATTAAAAATTAAAAATTAAAATAAAAAGTAACTAATTCTCTCTCATATAACTATCCAATAGTCTTACTGTTAACAGCTAGGTAGCAAAACCTTTTTTTATTTAATCAAGTATCATTAAACAAAACCTCTTTTTTTTTTTTTTTTTTTTTTATAGTTATATAAGAGAATTTGGCAATACAAATTGAAAAAGTGATAATGTTAAACAAAAATTAATAAAAAAATCAATTTAAATGATGTGATAAATGATTTTTTTATTATGTTATATCAACACATCACTCTATGATTATATGATAAGAACAAATCATTTATTACATCATTTTAGTTGAATTTTAAGCTATAACTTTTTTAGTTGTGTAGTATTATTGGTTTATTACTCTACCAAAAATACTTCAATCGAGCTGATCGACTATTTTGGTGTGTGTGAGCAAGATTGGTAATACATTTTTGATAAATATAAGAAAGCTACTAAATAAACTCCATATATCTTCAACAATAATGATCTCTCTTTCTTGCCTTGTGTTAAAACAAAACCCTATTGTGATTTTTGTGCGTGCTATGAGCCTATGACCTGTGAATCTGTGATGCTGCTTCGCATGTTTCCAGGTTAATATCTCCACAGGTTTCCAACAAAGCATTGACTCAATAATGAGGTCATGCCTACGAACTTGTACTTAACTACAGTGTATTTTTGTACAATAATTTTGTACTACCTTAAAAATTAATCAAAAAAATCAATTTAAATGACGTGATAAATTTGCCCATATATATATATATATATATCACATATGGAACGATTTGAACCCGATATTGTCAAACTGAATTAGCGTCATTTATCATTAAGTCATATTGGGCGATGGTTGTTTTTATAATGTATACATCATATCTCCTCATGATAATTTGTATGTAAAGAAAAATCATTTATCATGTCATTTTTATTTATTTTTGAGCTAATTTTTATTTATTTATTGTGTAGCATTACTCTACCAAAAATACTTCAATTGTGCTAATAATTGACTCTGACAATACAGTTTCTAAGCATGCTTTAGATTTGGATGTTGCTTTATGCGGGTCTTCTACTCCGACTTTATGACTTTCTGCTCTTCTTTGGTTGGTAATGGTTATATGGGATGAGAATCTTTTCATTTTCATTAAATGTTTTCTTTTCGTTTTTTTCCCAATCCCGACTCATGCTAGTGTAAAAATTTAATAAACCCTTCTATCGCAATAGTTAATAATTTCTTTTTGAAACCTAGTACAAAATTTTGATCCCAACTGTCGCATAAATTAATACTTTCATAAAAGTACAAAATATATTACATAAGACCGCCATGTTTTGGATTTTCGACTTCATCATTCATCTTTTGAATTGTTCTCAAGAAGTTATTGTGATCACCTTCTTCTTGTAGCTAAAAGGTTTCAACTAAATTTAGCATTTTAACAGCCTTACTTGTAGAGATTTAAGGTACCTCATGACTATCGTCGTGGTCGTCATCATTTATCTTAATCACACCATCATTATTTGTCTTGTGATATCATTGATGATATCTTATGCAGTTAGAGTTTGGGATGACAATGGATCAAATCGGGGATGGATACCCCAATATCCATCCCCGTATCTGTTTGAGATATGTATCTCCATCCTCGTATCCATCTCCATTTCTAAGTGAGCTTGGTGGATTCGGATAATCTCCAATTTAAATGGAGCGGATTCTTACGGATATCCATATCCGTGGATAATTTTGCCATCTCTAGTTGAGTGTAACACACTTCTTCTTTCGTCGGATGCTTAAATAGATGATTGACATCCATAGGATTTCTATAGTGGAAGCTTTGAATTTGTTGTTCTAATTCACTCATAACATTATACCATTGTCCTCGATGTCTCTCTCGGTTTCTATAGACGAATTTTCTAAGATAAAATAACAATTTACTTGGTAAAACCCTTTAAATTAATAACCCCTCTAAATTAATATTCAATAGTGGGTCTCAATTATATTAATTTAGAAGGGTTCTAGTATGGTACTAAATAAACTTCATCTTGAAGAATAATGCCAGCTCTGCCTTGCCTTGTGTTATACAAAACCCTATTGTCATTTTTGTACATGCTACGACTCCTTATAAATTATAGAAATTTTCTGGTTAATATGTATTATATCTCCACATATTTCCAACAAAGCATTGACTCAATAATGAGGTCAAACCATATTTTTTTAATATATTTTTTATATTTTTTAAAAAGGAGTGCAACACGAGGACTTTCTAGGAGGTCACCCATCCTATTACTGCACTCGCCCAAGCACGCTTAACTTCGAAGTTCTGATGGGATCCGGTGCATTAGTGCTGGTATGGTCGCACCCCCTACCAAACCATATAATTACTCTTATGTTGATAGTTCTTCTTTGAAAAAGATAGATTTAATGACTTTATATAGTTAAATGTAATTATGTATTTTTATGATGAATGTACATGGATGATGAACATGTTAGGATTTTGTTATGGTCTGAGGAGGGGATCAATTTCGTAAGCTAGATTTGCGAGTGTACATGTTAATTACTTGTTTATATTGTTCCAACTTGATTTAAGTTTACTAATTTTTTTCATTTAAGTTTTCATCATCATAGGTTCAAGAAATTAAAGATTAAGGATAAATCGATGTAGTTTGTGCCCTTTGTTCCCTTAAAATATGACAAGGGATCTAGCAAGACTCAATATGTAAAATTACAAACAAAAAAATGAAGTGATCATATGGTGGTGGTGATCGTCAAATTTGATAATAATTCTGTTGGTACCCCTGCAGAGCCAGAGAAAGAGTGAACAAGTTGGTGAAATGGGGTTTTGCTTAGAACGTAACCATCCGACCGGGCAGTACATAGTACTACCAAGTTACCGAGTCATTAAAATCGATCATCCACCTTTTATTATCCTTGAAAACGACTTATTGTTTTGTTAATTGCTTCAATTAAAATTTAAAACCATTACTAGTTACTACTACATTTTTACTGTTTTCCGGTTCCATAATAAATTTTAGATGCGGGATTCTGACACCTTTTTTGATGCACGATCAATCCTGTAATGTTATAGAGTTTTGAGATCTATGACGTTATAGTGTCTCCCAAAAAAACGTGTAGGAATCCCACACCCACAAATAGTTACATATATAAATTGTGTTCAAGTGTTTTACACTCATATGGATATTTTTTTTTTTTCAAAAAACATGACCTTGAAGAAGATGTTAAACAAAATCTTGTCTCAAAATTATGAAATGGTACAGAAAAAAGAAAAGAAAAGAAAGAAGCAGCCATATAATTATCATTCCCTAATTGGTTACCAAAAACTGACACTGCAGATTTTTTTTTAAGGACATGGCACTAAGTTCAATAATGTGGATAATGCATATGATAACTATTTCAATAGTTTGTAAATCAGAATGACCGATATAGATCATGGATGATACATTCATCAAATTATGTTGAACCTAGCTAGAGAATTTTGATTAAGTGGTGTTGATATCAAATAATGTATTTTCCGAGCTAAAATATGGTCAGAAAATGTCAAAATGTCGTCGAAAATGTGTATTTCTAATGGAAAAAGGTCATCAATCTCCATCAAAAATGAAATCGTCATCAAAAATGAAATCGTGGGAAATAATCCTTTTTTGATGAGCCATTGGAAATACAACATTTATGAGGTCTATGAGTGATTGGAGATAAAGGAACTATGTCGTCGCACAAAGATTTTGGAAACCAAGTTAGGGGATCATTTACGATGGTATTTGTTGTCAGACATAACTTAATACCGAGGGAAATGATGGTTGGAAATAATGTATTACCAAGGAGCATTGCAGTCGGAAATAATGTTTTCTCAACGAATGTTGTTAGGAATAATGTATTTCCAAGAAACGCAACAATCGATAATAATGTATTTTTTATGAGTATAGTAGTTGGAAATAATTTATTTACAATGAGTGTCACAGTCAAATAATATATTTCCAAGGACCATAGCGATCGGAAATAATGTATTTCCAAGGACCACATTAGTCAGAAATAATATATTTTCAAGTACCATAGCGGTTGAAAATAATGTATTTCCAAGGACCGCAACGGTCAAAAATAATGTATTTCAAAGGACCACGGCAGTCGGAAATAATATATTTCCAATGACCGTATCAATCGTAGATAATGTATTTCCAAGGACCACATCAGTCGGAAATAATATATTTTCAAGTACCATAGTGGTCGAAAATAATGTATTTCCAAGGACCGCAACAGTCGAAAATAATGTCTTTACAATGATCACAAATGTCGGAAATAATGTATTACCGAGAAACACTATAGTTGGAAATATAGTATTTACAAGTAACACCATGGTCAAAAATACTATATTAGTGTGAGAAGCCATGGTCAAAAATAATGTTTTATCAAGAGAGATTGTGATCGAAAATGAGGAATTATCGAGGAAAGTTACAATAGCAAATAATTTATTATCAACAAATAATACTGTTAGAAATAATGTATTATGATGGAGATTGTAATAATAATAATAATAATTTACTGAAAAGTTTTATTTTAAAAAATAATGTCATTATTATTGTTTTAACGTGTATTTAAAAATTAAGTAATACTACTTTGTCTAAATGATGTGATATTACTATAATCCATTCATTTAAATCATGCAAATCTAATACAATTTAAATAAATGGATTATAGTAATGACACATCATTTGGGCACCAAATTTTGACAAAGTAACATTATTGAAAAAGAAAATATTCACACATTTATCTTAATAGCAAATTGAAAGAAACACAACTATTGAGTTAACATATGAAATGTAATTTCCAAATTATAAGTACCCAACTTTCAACAAGAAAAAAAATTAAAAAAAAAAAAAAATGCATGGAAACAAATAAAATAAAATTGTCACTGAAATGTTTCCATATGACATAGGGAATGCCCAAATATCAAACCGAGCTATCCGACTCCCTTTCAATGTGAACATTTGAATCTCCAATAACATTATCATGCATAAGAAATATAATAATATTTAATATTGTTGCATAAAATTTAATAGATCAAATATAATCAATTTTTAGATAAAAAATATAATAATGAAATTTTAGTACCATTGATTGCGAACTTCTGGATGTTATCATCTGAAATGAATTTTTCAATCTATGCACTAAATCTTTCAAATTATGAATTTCCTCCCTTGTGGCTTTCATTTCATCCTGATGCTATAAGTAAATACGTTTACCGTAATTTGTACTAATAGATAAAGTAAATACATCACTTTGTTTAAGGCCAGCACCTAATCCAAGAACATGACCGTGTCTACTATCTAGGCTCTTCGGTAACCTCCCTATATATCTCCTATTTTTTTGCCCTTTTATTTTTAGTTTTAGGAGGAAGCTTATTTGAGTCCATTTTTTCTACAATAAACGTTTTACATATATATATATATATATATCAATAGATTATTTTAATGAAAATATACAAATAAAATATCATGAATTAATTATATAATACAGAAAATAGTATACTACTTATATTTTTTTTAAATACTATTTTAAAATAATATTTTTATTTTATCAAAATATTTTCACAATTTTATATATTATAAAAATTTCTTTTGGAAGGAAAAATAAGTAGCAGCTATATTATTTCTAAGGGCCAATAATTGTGGTTGAATTTGTGTAGTATTTCTGAGGGCATGTAACATGTTGTCGGAAATTGTATTATATTTTCGATGATCAACTATTGTGGTCGAAAAATATTCATCTTTTTCGAGGACTAAGTACATGTGGTCAAAAATAATATTGGCCTTTTCGAGGATCAACTACTGTGATTGGAAAAGATTCATCTTCTCCAAGGGCTAGTTACCTGTAGTCAAAAATAGTACTGGCGTTTTCGTTGATTAACTATTATGGTTAGAAAATATTCATATTTTCCGAGAGCTAGGTACTTGTGGTCAAAAATAGAATTGGTATTTTCGAGATCAAATATTTCATCTTTCCGATGGCTAATTTTTAGGTTATACTTGTCTGAAATAATCGAGTAACCCTAGAACTACATATCCAACACAAAATATGTCTCACCAACCAAACTACCCGTGAGAGGCTCCACATCATATTTGTTCAAAATTGCAAATTGACCTTTCAACACTATTTACGTGGTGCTTTTAGGCTATGTTTGGTAGGAGGGAGAGAGAGTATGAGGGATGGATGAATTAAAAGAAAGAGAGAGTAGGAGGGATGGAGATGATAACATCTATCCTTCATGTTGTTTAGTATTGAAAAGAGAGTTGAATTGATAGATTAGTATATAATTTATAAAATTACTATATTGCCCTTTAAAAAAATTGGAGGGTAGTATAAAATTGGAGGGCATTTTTATCTTTGCTCTCCATTCACTCTCCCTCTTTCTCATCCGCCCATCATTGGGCGGATCCAAAATGGTGGGCCCATAAGGAGGAGCTCTCCCTCCTCTCCTCCTCTCCCCTCTTTTCTCCCTCGAACCAAACAAGGGATTGGAGCTCTCCCTCCAACCCTCTCCCTCCCTCCATCTTTCCCTCTTACCAAACACAGCGTTACTCTTTTCTATCATGTTGACCAACTTCCACCGTGACATCTCCAACGTAACTCATCTAGTTTAATTTTTCATCAATAATCTCCTAATTTTCATTGAGGTTATTCAAAATTTTCAAGAAAATCATAAAAATGTTTTTAATAAAATTAAAATAATGAGTACTAAAGTAATACTAATATGCTTATAATAACGTTAACTCATGAGAGGTCAAATAATTTATCCTTTTTAGTTTAGTTTTATTAAAATAATAATAAAGAAAGGGAGGTTTTTACTATTTATTGGTCATCAAATGAAAAACTTATAGGCAGAATGTGTTGCTCCCCGGACCACCAACAATCCTTCAAAATAAAAGATATGATTCTTTGAGAGCCAAGCCAAATCTTAACAAACCAATGCATGTAGGCATTTGATTGCACCATTAATTAGAGTATATAAAAATTATTGTTTTATCCAATTCAAAATGACCACCTTAGTTTTTGGTACAAACTTTACTATAGACTTTCTTAAAGGGATCTTATCAAATCCCTAAAAGTCTTTTGTTTTAATGAGCAAAGAGAACCTCAAAGATAAGCTTAGGTATTTACTTTGTTATTTCAATTCAACCCATTTAAATAATATACAAATCCTTTGATGATGCTCTCTCTCTCTCTCTCTCCACTATCAACAATTTAAGTGCATGCATGGTAAACATGCCTGAAATCTTAGGGTATCCACACAAATTACACAAAATTTAACAAAGTTGTCTATGTCATCAAGTCATGCTGATTGCTGATAGAGAAGAGAAACTCCAAACAAAACCCTCATCTCCTATCCTCTCATAGGATTCCAATCTATATCACTACCAGAACTTCTTTTGTCTTTTTTATAATGAGAGAAGCATTGCTAGCTAGGGAGGAACTTGACTTTGTGGGTCATGTGTCAGTACGACATATTTGAAGATTAAAGAGAGTTGGCAGATAGCATAATAATAAATTAAAACGGATGCTTGGTATTTATATGGTTATTGAAGGTTTAGTCACACTCGAATCAATTGTTGTGCACCCCATCTCACCCATGGAAAAAATATTTACTTTCAACATTTTTGTTGGACAGGCTTTTGCCTACTTTCTTAATTCTCTTCACATATGAATAACCCATGTATTCTATACACGTGTGTACTTTTATAGTGTAGAGAAAAGAAAATATAAAATAATAGTGGTACAAATGAAACAAAAGTTATGGAAGAATTAATATTTTGAGAGTTATTGAAGAAGTGACACAAATTTTGAGATTCAAGCTCAGCATATCTATGCTAATTTATCATGGAGAGAGTGAGAGAGAGAGAGCTTGTTAATAGTTGGAGTAGAAAAATGGCAGAAAACATAGAAGAGACAACAAATGGCTTGAAAGCTTTGGTCATTATCAAAAAGGTTAAAACTTGCCAAGAAATATTTAACAGTACAAAGTCATGCAACTTGATAAGTCACAACAAAGAAGAAACAATGAAACATGAACTAAACTACACTAGTACTACTAGTCATTTCATAAATATCACAATCTTTGTACATCAATTCATCATCATCATCATCAACTCTAATACAAAAACCAAAAAAAATAAAATAAAAAGATACCTAAAAAAGAAAAAGAAAAAAAAAAAAAAAAAAAAACTCTTAGTCTAAGCTTAGTCTCAATTTGGTTCTCAACTAATTAGTCTCAACAACTCAACTAGCTTTCTCAACATGGAGCTTGAACACTGATTCTAAATCAGGTGGAGTGAAGAACTCTCTGACTCCGGTGAAGTTGCATCTTGTAGGAGGCCTGCGCTTTCTTGGGGCTGGTGGGCATGATAGTTTCTCTGGTAGTCTTGCTTCTCTGGCCGTTGGAGTCGTTGAACAGGCTTCTTCTTCTTCTTCGTGTTCTTCTTCGTTCTCTTTACCTCTTGATCTGGTGCTTATAGGCTTCAATGAAGTCCTTATGGAGATTCCTGCTATCACCCATTTCTTGCCTTCTGAGTCCAACACAATATCTGTCTGTGTCTTCTTTGAAAACCCCATCTCTATTCAGACCTCCAAAATTAAACAAAGCCCTAGTCTTGGCTTTAGCATAAAACAGGGCAAAAACAGAGTAAAATTAGGGTTTGGAAGAAAGAGATTGGATTTTGATCCGAGAATCAGAACAAATCAAGAAAAAAACTTAAAAGGATACAAGGAATAAACCCCCCAAGAAAGAAACCCCCTTTTTTTTTCTTTTTTTCTTGAAGAGAACCAAACAAGACAGAGCAAAAGAAAGGATTCGATCGAAGAATCAGAACAAAATCAAGAAAACCCCAATTGAGAGAGAGGAGGGAATAAGAGAAAAGGGTGTTTGAATCTGAAGCCACCACAAGTGAAGGAGAAAGAGAAAGAGAAAGAGAGGAGGGAAAAATGGAAAATTATGAATGAGAGAAAAAGGAGAGATTCTGAGGGAAAGAGAAAGAGAGAGTTTATATATTGACTTAAACAGAGTTGTGTGCGGTGTAAGCAGAGATTTGGGTATGAGAAAGAGAGCTGCCCGGCTTTTTACGGGCAGCCGAAAACGTGTGAACTTGTTTTAGGCGCCAAAATTTTGCGGATTAGATTGCAACGGCTCTTTTTCCCGCCTTCGCTTTTTTGTGTTTTTCCAGTTTTGCCCCTTTGGTTTGGCGGCTATCATTTTCTGTCAGGGAACAATCATCGGGCCAAATGATTGAAAACGTCACCGTTTTGTACAAATCAAAAAAAAAAAAAAAAAAAAAAAAAAAAATACCATATTAAACTTATTTAATACTCTGTATCGTTGATATTACGTAGGACAAGGACAAAGTCTTTGAATAATTATAATTTTTTTATTTAAATTTAACATTTATAAATATACATCTCGTTATTATACGGACATTCTGATATAACTTCATAAGGATATTGAATATAAGCCACTAGTTTTGATAAGTGCATATACACTTGAGTCAAAGTATGTAAAACTAGCAGTTCACATTCAATATCCTCATGAAGTTATATCGGGACGTCCTCATTTGAAAATTTCTATATAAATATATTTAAATGTTAAATTAAAATATAAATTCAATTATTTAATAAATAAATAAATTTTTATTTTTTTTAAAAAAAAAAACTTTGACTTTTTTCACATCTCAACTAGAGATGCACATTTGGGGAATGAGGATGGATATAGGTCCCCCCATCCCCATCCCCATCCCCACTTCCCATACCCTCCCCCCATTTACCCATTTGGGGAATTTTGGGGTCCATCCCCATCCCCAATTCCCCAATTTCCCCAATTTTTCCTGTTTTTTCTCATTTCCCCATTTGACTAAAAATTGCAAATTAAACTAAAAAAATAAACATTCCATTACAAATACAAAATAAAATTAATTAGTACATTTTATATAAAATGTGTATATATACTTAGAGAGTTAGGGTTTTCAAAGAATAAACAAAAAAATTAAAAACATATATTATAATTACATTTATATATGTTTGGGGAAATGGGGAAATGAGGATGTGGGATCTCCCCCCATCCCCATTTCAACATAATTGTAGGGAAAATGGGGATGGGGAGCCCATCCCCATTTTAATTTGGGGATGATTTTCATCCCCCCATTTTTCCCACACAAAAAAAACCCTAAATGGGGATAGGGACACGGGGAATTAGGGCCCCAGGGAAAAATGTGCATCTCTAATCTCAACCATCCAAAGACTCTCGACCATTGGAGATGTTGACCGGACGATGTCACAGGTGGCATTGGCCTCCTCCACGATGGAGGAAACGTCACCTCGCCTCCTTCTCCTTAATTGATGGCTAGTGACATCCTCAACCAAAGATATTGTCAACGTTTATAAAAGAGGTGTGTTTCCTTTGTCCTTCCAATATGGTGCATCAATTAAGTCAGGAACTTGAGTTCATTTTCTCTTATTAGATTCCTAATTAGTAAAAATCTACCTTAAAAAAATATATTAAGTGACAATTGGAGTAGTATTAAAAAAAAAATAAAAAATAAAAAATTAAAATTGGTGTATTATTGCCGACAACAAATTTGCAGTGTTTGTTAGACGAAAGCATGATTTTACTTTGTAACATGAGTTGATATATATACATAATTGGTCGTACACGAGCAACTTGTCCACATTACTTACATCTGAGTGGTGGTTCCATTATGAGAATGTCCTACCAAAATTTTCTTTTAATACAAAATCTAAATAAGTCTTCATTTCTTAAGAGTTAAGTCAAAAACACGTTTTTTTTTTTTTTCATTAAAAAAAGGAAGAAAAAAATTATGTACGACTCTTTTTTTAATAAATTATTACAATCAAAAAATTTTATTTTAATGTTATTACATATATATATATATATATATATATATATATAATTTAAATTACAGGTCAAAATGCTTCCCTACCGGTCATGAAAGCATGTTAATTCAACCTAGGGATGACAATTTCATCGAAAACGTGGGCACCAACTGAAACACGAACCGCATGGGTCGTTTATGAGTTTTTTTATTCAGGTCGTGGGTTGAGTTTAGGTGAAAAATGTAAACCCGAATCATGTTCCAGTTCGAGCCTAACCCGTGGGCACACACCCGATCTGACCCGAACCGTTTGGGTCGAATACGAGTTTTGTTGTTCAGATTGCGGGTCAAGTTTAACCTTTAGGTGAAAAATGTAAACCCAAATCATGTTCTGGTTAGGGTTTGAAAAAAATCTCAAACCTGAACTCACGAACCCGCATATTTAAAAAAACTCAAATTCAAAATGATTTCGTTTTGAGAAAATTAGAATCTTAAACTCAAACGACATCAATTTGGGTTTGTGGGTCGAAACCCAAATCCGAATAATTTCACAAGTTCATTGGCAGGTTCAGATTGTTGGAGACACAACAATCAGTGATGAAATAAAAGAAAAAAAATAAGATTTTTTATTCCAAAATATGTATACAGTAACATTTTAACTCTTTAAAGATGAAGAAGAAGGGGAAAAAAAAAAAAAAAAAAAACTGCAGTATTTTACTGTTGTTATTCGATTGCAGTATTTTTTCTATATCGAAATATATTAAGTTCTTACTGTGTTCAAACTTGTATAAATTTTATTGTATAAACAAATCTTTTCTTCTTCTATTTTCTTATCACCGATTGTTGTGTCTCCAACATAGATTTCGTCAAAACCCATAGGTGGAAACCCGAACCTACAAAATTATTCAAGTTTACAATCAGGATCGGGTTGGTAAATATTTCATAGGTTCGGGTTTGGCAAAATCCGACTGGAACCTGATTCGGTGCCTCCCGTTCCAAGTTCCAACCATGAGGTGGTGTCTCTCGTACTTGCTTTTCAATTTTCCTCGTTTACTTTCGAAAAGCATGCTTCCTCAATCATAAACCATTCAAAAATCAATCTTTAAAGTTTAAAGAATTATGTTGATTTTAATTTTTATCGGGACACAAGTGAGGGTGAGGTTTATGACTAATTATACTTTATAAAAAGATAAGAAATGGATAAATGGCCATACTATATTGTTTTAAAACGTTAACTTAAATTTGTGATTTTCAATATTCATTATTTTATTTTTTCCTGTTAATCTAACGGTGAGGAAATGAGATAAAGGGTAGATAGAATGAGTTACGATGGAATGGATGAATGGATAATAATTCTTCGGCCACGACGGTCCTAAGAAAAGAAATTTATTAGTACCATCGTTTTGTAAAGTTACGGTTTACAAAACAAAGGTCCTGATTTTTTTTTTTCAAGATCATTCTAACTAGGGTTGCACATTTTCCCCTGGATCCCCGTTTCCCCGCTTCCCCTTCCCCATCCCCATTTGGGGGAAAATGGGGAAATGGGGAGGTATGGGGATGAAAATCATCTCCAAATTGAAATGGGGATGGGGATGGGGATGGGGAGACCCTACCCCATCCCCATTTCCCCATTTTCCCCACTAATATAGTGAAATGGGGATGGGGATGGGGATGGGGGGATGTACCCCTATCCCCATTTCCCCTAAAATATTATAAAAATAATTATATATATATATATATATTTTGTAATGTATTTTCTTTGACATTATTTTGTAATGTATTTTCTTTTGCATTTATAATGGAATTTTTTTTTTCTTTTTTTATAGTTTAATTTGTAATTTTCAACTAAATGGGGAAATGGGGAAATAGGGGAATGGGGTAAAAGGGGAAATAGGAAAAAATGGGAAAAATGGGGAAATGGGGATGATGACGGGGGGACCTCCCCATTTTCCCCAGATGGGGGGGGGGGGGGGGGGGGGGGGCGGGGGACCTATATCCATCCTCATTTCCCCAATGTGCAACCCTAAATTTCTAACCAAAGAAACATCCGACAAATGAATAGCAAAGTCACTAACTTAAATCAAAATTTTAAGTTTTGTATAGCTTAACACATAAATAAATAGCCAACAAGGGCATAGCTTAACTCGTAGATGGACGAGTTTGGGGTTTAGGCAAGTGACTCCCAGGTCAACGGCTTGAATCTTACCTATGGTGAAAGCTTTCAAAAAAATACATTGTCCCAGATTAATAGATATTGTCAAAAAAAAAAAAATACATAAATAAATAATATACTTTTTTATTTATTTATAATTATTATAATATTTCGAGATCGGGAGATGGGGCATAACTCGAACCCATGTCCTCTTAGATGTAGATATGAGAGTCTTACCACTAAATTACCAACCTCATGTCCTCATCTTGTCATAAATAAATAACATACTTTTTATATATATACCAAATACAATGGCAGCGCTCGAACCGGGATATATATTGCTAAACTAAATGAACGCTTTTACTACTAAGTCACATTGGGCGATGTTATATAAGTAACATACTTGAACCACATAATATCAATATTGACATAGTATAATATCCTTTAATGTTTAGTTCAATACATGCCAATATAAGATCAAATTTTATTTTTATGAGGATCGTTAGCCAACTTTTGACATAGAAAAATCGAACTCCTAGAATCATTAATAATTAAGTACATTAAAAAGAAGTTAAATCAATTCATATTTATGATAAGTAAGTATGAATGTATGATTTAAGCTTAAACAAAAGATGATTATGATTTATGATAAAATCAGGGATACAGAGAAACTGAACCTTGTGGACTTACCAAGTTTTAAATATGATGTTTGTTGTTTAAACGATTCGAACTCACTGTTGTCCAATATTGTTCGGTGATAAAAAACGTTCATTCAACCTAATAATTGGTATATATATAAATTTAAAGTCGGTTTCATATTATATTAAATCTGTTCAATTTTCGAACAAATTTAATATGAAACCAAACCGGCAATTGAGAATGCACAAAAAAGCATAACTGGGCCCAGACAAACCTTTCTGTTACTCATACTCATACTTAGCCCATCCAAAAGACCAATTTATAGCAATTAATAAATATTGGTTTTGGACAAAGTGTTTTGAACTTCAATAATAATAAAGGTTGGTCCGGTAGTAAACCCCTCACACCTGTACCATAAGGTTATGGGTTCGAGTTTTTCGTCCTCCCAAAAAATAGAGATCTCAATTTGAATCCTCATTTTTTTTTTTAATATTACACAATATGAAACATCATTTTTTTTTTTAATATTCTACCATAAGGTTGTGAGACTCGAACTCACAACCTCGTAGTGTAGGTGTGAGGAACATACCACTGGACCAACCCCACATATTGTCATTTTAATCCCAACTTATAGGTAGAAGTTTCATGTATGTTATGTGACAAGTGATAACTGAAATTAACGTGTATTAACAAATCGATTAAATAGAACTGTTGTATAACAAGTTGGTCAGACCAGGCATCCACTCTCACAAATTCACAATCCATTTCTAACTATCAATATTTTTTTTGAGGAAATTCAAACTCATTAGGATGTGTCGAAAAACATAAGTCACGACTCATTACAGTGATATTAGTTTTAAGTAGCGAATGACGTTTTTTCAGCCCGACAATATCACATGTACGATTCAAGTTATTCGAGTAGTTGCCACTCTAGGTATCTAGATGGTGTATATATATATATATATATATATATAAATATAAATGTATGCAATTGCAGCTGTAAAGAATTTTGAGGTTAGGTACAAATGGGTACTTGAATTATTCCACAAATCCAAAAGGAAGCTTATAAATAACAAAATAGTTAAGAGTGGGGGGTTCAACGGGGCGGCTTAATAGGCCAATGAGAAGCCAGAGAAGAAGAGCTGACATGGTGCCACGTGGGAATCCACCGTCCATCAGATGGTAGTAATAGGATGGGCCCCTGTGAAAAGGTATGGACCAATCTGGTTGCAGTCCTCCGTCAGTCCTCATCTTTTTTTCTTTCGTGTGTCAACTTCATAATCAATGTCATATGCTGAAAATCTGAAATACTTCCAAATTAAATCAACCGCCATTCAACGACTGTAACATGCACCATTCACCAATTCAAAGTGTGTGATCATGACCGTTGATTACAAGGATATATGATGAAAGATCACACATCAAGTAGGCCCCCACATAGCCGACTCTGATCAAATTTACTTTACTTTATAGATTATATATCAAGTATGAAGCTGGGGTGGTATTGGTGCTGGTGGGGTTGTGACTTGTGACTTGTGACCCAATTGAAAGGGACATTCTAAATTGTTCATATGTTATAGTGATATATGCAACCATGCACATGCCCCTCATCAATTCAACCCATCTCCACTTTATAAGTGATTAAGACAACTATTTATTCTCAAAGATATTGTTTACTCAATTCAAATTATCCATCTATTATATCAACTCAATTTAATAAGATTCATATTTCATTTTTTTTTTTTTTTTTTTTTTTTAATAAGATTAGGGTTAGCAAAAGGGTTGGACCCGTAGTGTGCTCCCACAAATTTTAGAGTTTGAATCCTCTCATGGATACTTACATAGCTAAAGACCATAGTTTTATGTTTCTAAAAAAAATTAGAATTTGGCGAGAGCTTTGGTATGGAGCTCGGATTTGCTAAGTGAGTTTGGGGATCAGTTTGCACTTATATACCATGTAACTTGAATAATTTGATCCCGTGACTCTAGAATTTATAAGAAGATTGAATTGTTTGTTGATTTGTCATCCCACTAATGAGAAAATCTTTAGTGCACCAAGTGTGACCATTGACCAATTACTAAAGATATGATATATGGTTTAGACACGTATTTATTATCATATGTCACATTTTTAGTAGCCGAACACACCACTAATAATTGTGCTAAAAGCTAGGAAAAGCTTAGTGTAGCTTTGGGTGCAAATTTATGTAAATGAAAGAAGTTTAAAATTTCTTACCAGAAGAATCTAATACTTGTTTGTATAAAAATATATAAAATTGTCAAAGTTGGCAATTGATGTGAGAGTTTACATTCTTGATATATATAGAATTCAAATTCAAATTGAAACAAAACAATCCGTCTAGGATTGATCAAACAATCCGTAGGGGCGGCGAACAACGACAGCTCTGCTTTTGTTTTGGGCGGTTTCATTCATTCATGACATTGTTGTTTTCTGGGTTTCGCTGTCACTTCACAGTTCACAGTTCACACTTCTCACAGAATTGGATTTGATCATGTAAGCAAATCAACAATTTGTCTAATTTGTTAATCATATTTTAAGTGTTAACAAAGAATATTAGGTGTTGTATTTGGATGTTTCTGGCCTAAATCTTTCGTAATTATTCAGTATCTATTCTTGGTCATGTGATGGGATTTTTCTGGGTGAATACATGTACATGCTACTCACAATGATCTGTCAACAGTCAGCAACTATACTGTATATCTAATTAATCAACACAAAGCACATGCTACAGACCATAATTTAATGAAAAATAATAATAAAAAACTATATAATTTATCAGGAAATAAAAATAAAAAAAAATTTGTATTTCAATGTATAGAATTTTTCAATCTTAATGATGCCTTTCACATTATAGATTACTCTCAATTAAACATGTTTAATTTATTTCTTGAACCCATTCTTATCTTAAAGAGACATTTGTCAACCAATGGATGTCAAGTTTGGACCGCAGCCTTGCATAGGAAATACATTACCCATAAAATAAAAATATTTTATACAAACCTTCAACTAAAACATTAGTGGTGTGGGAGGTTCGAGTCACATTATGTATATTGTACAAGCATGTGTGAATAATTTTCTTTTCTCCGATGGTCTGGAAGTTTATCCAGACCGCGCATGTAATACTTGATCTTGACAGGTCTCGACAAACACTAGTAAGACAATTTCATGTTCACTGAAATGGATTTGTGGGATACACACCTAATGGGGGGGGCCCCTTCATGGTGGCTAACTCTCTCTCTGACCTAATAATATACACTTGTTATTTTGTAGTATGCAAAAGATTCCATTATATCCTCATCACATAATCAAGCTAACCAATTCTAACAAACTCTTCTTCTAATTTATTGCCTCTAGACAATCAAAAAGCTGGAGTGCTGGATCATCAACTGTTATATATCTTCCAATAATGTTAAGATCACTATAGATTTTTGGTTTAAATGCTAATAAGGTTACAAAATCACATACTTGTTGTATCAAGAAACTCCATCGATTACCGGCTCTCACTTCTGTTATACAGTCCAGTCCAGTACAATCCAAGTCTCATGATCCTGCACACATATACATATTTCACTGAGGTTTCAAGAGATTTTTACCTCATCAAACTTATCTTGGAAATATTATCTCCAATCCAAGTCTCATGATCCTGCACATATACATATTTCACTGAGGTTTCAAGAGATTTTTACCTCATCAAACTTATCTTGGAAATATTATCTCCAATCATCGTAGTAAACAAAAAAGTAGCTAAAACCCCACAAGACAAATTAATATAACCTTTTGATAAAAAGGAAACAGATGCTAAAGTGAGGTAAGTGGAAACAATATCACCGATGAAATGAGAATAATAAGAATAATTGATCTATCAACACATTGAATTTGCAGCTCCACTAGAGCTGTATTAGAGCATCACCAATGGTAATGTGGCTTGCATTTGAAAAAATGGTGATATGTCAATATTGTCAAGCCAATTGCTTCATATGTGGCATCTAACTAAACTCGATAGACATCCAAAGGAAAAAGTGGTCTCCAATGCTTCACTTGTACAATACATGTTTTTAATGACACATCAATTAATTTTGGTCTCCTTAAATATACTTTAGAATTGTTAAATAAAATAAAGTGGAAGACAAGAGTGGTTGCTGACTGGGCCAACAAGATGGTTGTCCTACAGATGCTTTGAAATCAGAGAGTCATGTTGACAGCCTCTAAAAAAAAAGTTGCCACCTTAGCTTGAAGTTGTATTAAAGAGGTTGCATTGGCGATGAATTTTTTTACAGAATGGATGTTCATCCTACGTGGCATCTAATTTTTTCACAACCCATATTACCATCGGAGATGCTCTTAGTACTCTACCACAGCAAGGAACTGAGCAATCAGTTGGGCCATTGCATGATATGGCCAACTCAGCAAATATGTTATCAAATATCAAGTGGCTTTTGTCACTTTCTAGCCTACTTTAACAACATTCCTATCAAGATGATTAACATACTTACATACATATTTGATCATTCCACACATTCAAAGCAACAATAATTTTCAGCTACCTCTTTCAGAGTTTGTATCAAAATAAATATATAAAGTTTCTTCATGCACTATAATCTTAAATTCAACTACCTCTGCATGAGAAATGGCAACAGAAGCTGATGTCCCAGAACCCATAACTGCAACGGTAAGCAAGATCACTTCTCTCCTCTTCTATTGCATGGTTTTTTACTTCGTTATTACTGCATATAAACTGCATATAATGAAGATTAGAATAACATCATCATGAGAGGTCTTTGAATATGATAATTTGAACTACTTCAGTGTACTGCTACTTAAATCACTAGCTGTATTCTGGAACTTGGATTAACGATCGCTAAAATCACTAGTAAAACTTTATGAAATAGCACATGTGAGAATATAATCACAAGTTTACAAGAACATGAGTTTATTTAGAAGAATATCTTGAAATCTAAATCAAACTAATAAAAACGACACTTGGTTAATTTTCATCTCACACACAAGCAGAATTCTTCGCACTAGATGTTCTTTGAACAGTTGTCAACAACACTTGATTCATTCTTTCAAAATTCTATCTACATGATTCCTCTCCTTTTTGATCAAAATATACAAGCTAAAAGTAAAACTTTGGGGCTCTTTCAACTTTATGTTCTGCTTTAATGCAGTTCTTTACATCTGTCTTTTTTCTTTTTATGATAGTTGATTCCAATCATCAAAGATTCTCATTTTCAATCTCCAAGGATCACACCCTTTTGATTGTCCTTTTATTTATTTATTTATTTATTAATTTTAATATTGTCATACTTGATATTTCTAAAGTCTAAGGAAAGTAGAAGCATCCATATGCTAGTATTTAAATCTTCTGCCACTCATGAAAATAGATTAACAAAAAAAACAAATAGAACTTGGTTACTGATATGAGAACAGCAAGGTTTAACTTCTTTACATATGTAAAACCAGCAAAAAACAAAGAAACTACCCTGCAGGACATAGTTGATCCCCAAGACAGGACTAGGAACATAATTTCAGTTTGGCTAGTAGACAATTACTAGCACAACATAAGTGACAGTTGAAATTGTAAATAAAAATAGAAAGTATAAATACCCTATCAAAAAATTTAAATTATCAAGTATCCAACATAGGTGACAGATGTATATCAACTTTTTCGATATTAACAAAAGACGTGTGCTAGATTCTTCACAAATGTCATAATATTATGTAACTAATTATGTACATTATCAAAATACCCAAACATATAACTGAACACTCATCTAGTACAACAGAGATAAATTCTATACTAATACGGTTAAGTGTCATAGTTATTGTATTAATAAAAGAAGAATTTATCATGCAGTAATCCATTAAGCTAAGAGTATAAAAGTTTGAAAATATTAATGTCTACAAACTAAATAAACTAAGTGGCAAGGCTGAATCAATAGATCCAAGAATAGATATGTAATTCATCATAGTTTGCCATCACGTATATCAAATAATTTTTAGAGTAACTAATTAACATAATAATGATAACAAATTTAAATAAGCATTCTTTTACAGCTGATAGATCCGCTACCTCAGTATTAGATGGCTATATTTTAGTAAGATTTTTCACAGATTAGAAGCAGTCAATTGCAAACTACCCAGAAATGGAAAAAGGAACAAAACTTCAATATCCAAACCTACATAAAACTAATCTACATTCCTATGACATCATATTGTTTATTTGAATTTTATATGTATAACATACATACTGAAATCTTTTAGTTGATTATCCATCTATTATATCTGGTAGACAACATTTTCATTATTGGAAAGAATTTTCCCTTAAAAATCATACAACTTCTGTTAAAGTCTTTTTTTCTTTTCTTTTCTTTTTTCCCCATTTTGGTCTTTACAAAAGAGTAAAACAACATTGCTCAAATTTGATGAAATTCATGGTATTAGTTTCTCATTATATGCATTGGTAGTTCAAAATGATAACTAATAAGAAGCATCGGTTCATCATTTAACCTTTCAACAGTTTGAGGGAGTAGTACTGTGTTTTTCAGTAGAACTCGTGCCGCATGATAATTTCCTAGACTTTCTCCGAAAATGTCCAAGTAAAATATATGAAACTGTCTAGTACATCGTACATGTTTCCAAGCTAGTAGTTATCTTGTTAGAGAAGCATCTATATCTTTGTACAAAAACAAACAAAGATATCTGCAATCTTTTTGTAATTGTGAATGAAAATTTCCTCTTCTTGCAGCAAAGAGTAGGAGAGAACATATACTTGGCAAGCGGGCAGTCAGACAAAACAATCCATGAAAATTTCCCAGGAGAATTGAAGAAATTACAAGAGACGCACAATTTACCTTGTGAAACAGCTGAATGCTCAGCAGAAACAGAAAACATCCAAGAAGCTGATAATGTTGGGGATGAAACCATTAATACTGTCATCAAGGGGAATGTTGAAACCCCTGAGGGTGAAAGATTTTTGGAATCACCTTCAGTTGCTGTGGTAGCCACTGAAGAGACCTGCATGGTATCAAAGCATTGTCAAGAAGATGAAGAATCATTTCAAGAAGATAACGTGATGTCAGAAAACAAAAGGCAGATGCAAGACAATACAACAAATGAGATTGCACAAGAGACAGGAAGTGGAGAAAACAAAGTCCTAGAAGAGTCGGAAGAAAAAACAGAGAAAAGGGACAGGAGCCATGACATCGTGCATCTTACAGGAACCAGTTTACAGGCAGCAAAGATTGAAGAATCAAACCTTGGAAGTAGAGGAGAAGGAAGTTTGGAGGATGAAAGATACGTTGACCAAAATGTTGAAGTTATTGAAGACCAACAAGATTCAGATGAAGATAAAAGCACCAACAAAGAAACAAGAGACATGCAGAAAAATGAGAAAGATGGAAATGCCAGTTTGGACTCCGATAAACAAGTTTTAAACACAATTGAGGTCACATTGGATCAAAACAAAGAAGCTTCCATCCATATACCAGATCCGGGAGTCATCAGTTTGAACAAGGATATTGAAACAGCTGCAGAGCCTTGCAACAAAGCTGAAAGCATCAAAGACAAATTCACTGGAGAAGAATTAGGAAAGACAAGCTCTGAAGTTGATGACACAGAAGCAGAAAAGTCCACTAATTTTGTAGGTGAAGAAGAGAGTCCTGAAGCAACCAGACTAAGTGAAAGAGAAGAAAACAAAGAAGATGAGTCAAGTGTAAATGAAGCTGGACCTGAAACAGGTGAGAAGCTTAAAGAGGTCTCCAGTATTTCATGTGAGGATAAAAATGACAATAAAATTGAACCAAGTGAAAGGATGGAGCAGACAAGTCCAGTTGAAGATGAAATGAACCATACTTGTTTTGCAATGCAAACAGAAGAAACATGCTTGCAGAAAGTAGACAATCCTGAACTATTGAAAGTAGTTCCCAGGAGTTGGTCAGACGATATCATCAAGGAGAGTCCTAAAGAAGTTGAAGAAAAGATTGAGAAAACTGCAGAAGGTGATAGTACTTCCAATGAAAAAGGTAAAGATTATGAAAACCCTGAACAAAAAGAAGAGAGTTCGTTCATGAAACATGAGGGTACAACTAGCATAATTGAGGTGTTGGCTGCAACAGATATACCATCTGGTGAGAACAGAGATGGAGGAGGAAGTACTGTTGCTGTGGCGGAAGACAACACTGATGATACAAAAATTACTGATGACTTAGAGCACAACCAGAGTGCAAAGTCAACCTGCGAGGAAAGGTCAGATAACGTGCAGCAAAATGAACCTAAAGTGGAGAAGCTTGATGAATCATTGAGCACCATTGCTCAGGACTTCAGTATAGCTGCTTCAAATAAAGATCTTGAAACAATTACATGTGATGAAAAGGAGGCACCCATCAAAGCCATGAAGAAAGCTTTGTGGAAAGAATGATTGATGCCTCGCAGCAGAGCCAAAGTGGAATGCCAAACCATGAGGAAAGGCCAGAGCAATTGCAGCAAAATGAACCAGAAAAGGAGAAGCTTGATGGATCCTCAAACCTGGTTAATGAGGACTTCGGAACAACTACTTCAACTGAATGTGCTGCAACAATTCCTTGTGCCCAAGAGGAGGCACCCATCAAAAGCCACGAAGAAAGCTTCGCAGAAAAGGTGGAGGAAGACTTACAAACCTGTAGCAAACCTAACATTGAAACTGGAATTCCAAAAGAAAAGGTTCGAAACAATATATTTCTTTTATCCTTAATATTTCTGAATTTTCAGTAATTATTTTTTTAATAAAAAAAGTTACAAAGGTGTTACTTAACTCTATAATTGAATCATTTTTAAAAAATATTCTACGTTTGTTGCAGAATGTCCCAGCAATTGAAATGAATGAGAAGATAGATGATTTAGAAGTTCGTGTCTCGAATAAGGATGCCAATGATTTACAGGTTACCTATCCCTCCATTGAAGTGGCAGTACAAGGCAAGGATTTAGATTTTGAACCTGAAGGACAGACTCATGAAGCATACAAAGCCTCCACAGAACAGAAGCATATTGAAGACGCACCTGAAGTGTGCCAGAGTTCAAATAGCACAATCTCAGAGCATACATCCACAGAAACAGAAATGGTAACATCAGAACCAATCCCAACAACAATTGAAACAGATATGACAAAACTCCAAGAGGCTTGTAGATTGGACTCTGAAGAAAATTCTATGAACAAGGATTCTAGCGAGAACAAAGAAGACCAGGAAATGAAAACAAATGAAGAAGCTTGTCATACAGTGACACATGAAATATTAGCAAAAGGTGAGTAATTTCAAATACTAAAAGTTTTTTTCAAACAATTCATGCTCCATATAGTAGGAACTAAAGTAAACATATTCAGAACAGAAAAACATTGTTACTATGCTTGTACTCACCCTGCAATGAAATATGGGAACCATGCTGAGTAATACTTTGCTGCTCAGATATGAAATGAGCTGCTTACAAGGGGCCATCACTAGAAAAATTCTTCCAAACAATTTTTTTGTTGGTAACTTGATCTAGGAACTGAAAGACTGCGATGCTTGGTGCAGGTGATTATGCTGGAAAAGACATGATTGATGCTGAAGCCTCAGTTGAGGTCAACAGAGATATATTTCTCACAGATGAGATGGTTGAGCAGAAGTTTCATATAGAAAGTCCTCTGCTGGCAGCACCAACATTGAGCGGTGAGGATGAGACTTACAAGCCAGAGGATAATGCCAAAACGAAGCTTGAAGAATCATTACCTGTGATTTCTGATGACACTGAGATATTTAGTTCAAGAGCTGACAAGATTCCTTGCTTGATGGAGGGAGGAGCTCCTCCAGACCTTGAAGAAACAGCACATAAAGAAGAAAAAGTAAACGAAACAGAAGAGAACAATGAGACGAAGGACGACAAAATAGCAAAGGAGGTGAGCAAAATAAATTTTAACTATTAAATTATGTCTTCTATTCCAAATTAAGCTAGATACTCATCTTTAAACAAGAATTATAGATTCCATATCCATATTCTTGCTGCAGGATCTTCAATTAGTTGCAGAGACATCTGAAGCAAGCACAGAGAGTATAGTCTTGGAACCAAAGTCAGAAAGGGATAAAATGGTGGTTGAAGATGATACACAGAAGGAAGAACCTGAAGAGGTCTAGTTTTAAAACACGAATATTAACTCCATTCTTTTAAACACTTCAATTTCTCCTTTCCCATTCTTCATGAATTTAAACCTTCTTCCTATCATGCAGTTATATAAAGATTCTAAGACTGATGGTGAGGGTGAGGACACTGAAAAACAAAACACAGTTGAAGAATGTGTTACTCCAAGTATCTTAGCAGAACCTATTGGAGAAAAGTCACTTAAAAGCTTCCAAGAAGATCAAAAAGAAGAAGACGGACCAAAAATTGAGGTTGTAAAATATTTCATGTTTGAGCTATTTTTCATTATCTTTTGATTCATATTAAATAAGTAGAACCTCTTCTTCTTGTATAGGTATATGCAGAACCTGAGTTAGCCAGTGCATGCGTAGATGCTGGAAGACAACTTACGGCAGAGGAAAATACAGTTGACCAGTGTAAAGACCTTGATGTGAAGGAAACAGTACAGAGCTCTGAAGAAGATGATACCGCTACAAAGCTGTCCAAACAAGACAATGATACATGCATCTCAGTGGAATCAATTGAACGAGAAACAGTCGAGAGCTCTCAAGGGAATAAATATAAAGCAGAAAATTCCGAGGCTGAGAACAGTAGAGAACAGATCATAGAAGAAGGCCTCATACCTGAATCAATTGAACAAGATCCTACCCAGAACTTCAATGACGAGATACAGAAAACAGGGAAGTCCACAGGAGAGGTTAGTCACACCATGAACCTATTGCTAACTTGTTTCTTTTTCAAATTTTAGCCCAGTCTTGTTTATTGATTTAAAACTTAATTTAATGTTCAGATTTTGGAGATTTCTGAGACAGCAAAAGCAGTTGAGAGCATTGCACATGAGACAACTGAAACCACCGAAATTCCCACGGAAATTCTGGATACTTCTCCAGTAAAACATGAAGAAAATTTTCTTAGCAAAGGAAAGATAACTGAAGCTTCATTGGAGGAGAAAAATGAAGAGGAAATATACTCTGTCATTGTGGCTGAAGAAAAAGTTGATGCTAAAGAAGATACTGCAAAGAAACCATTAAAAATGAAGCAGATTTAGATCACATCTTGCAGAAAAATGAATCAGGAGAGAATCTCTCTCCTGAACAATCATTATCCATGTCTGATGGAATTGAGATATTTAGCTCAAATGCTGATGAATCTCCTTGCTCGATGGTGGAACGAGCTTCTGAGAACCTTGAAGAAACAGCGCAGACAGAAGAAAACAATGAGGCCAAGCACGACAAAATAGCAATAGAAGAGGTGAAAAAAAAAAATCTTTGACTTTCCAATTCTATCTTCTATCCCATTGTTAAATTGATACCTGTCTCTGAACAAGAGTTAATGATATCATACTCATATTCTTGATAAAGGACCTAAAAGTGGTTTCCAAGACATCTGATGCAAGCAAAAGCATAGAGAGTATTGTTTTAGAACCAAATTCAGAGCTGGATAACATAGTGGTCGAAGATGATACAAGGAAGGGGGAATCTGAAGAGGTCTGATTTTAAATCATGAATCTCAATTCCAGTCTTTTACACTTATTGTTTATATCTTCTTTGCCATTCTTCATGAAGTCCTTCATTTCTAAGAAAGAGAGTGAGAACAATGAAAAACACAGCATGATGGAAGAATGTATTACAACAAATATTTTACCAGAACCTATTGGACAGAACACTTCAATAGTGTTGAAGATTGAAAAAGAGGAAGAGATATCTGAATTTGAGGTTTTAGAAAACTCATGTTTGAATTATCTTTCAATATTTTTTTGATTGATATTAAAAATGTTAGCAATTAATATTTTGAAACGGGTTAAAATTGATTGGATCAATATACAACACAAAAAAATAGCTTAATAGGTCGCAAGTACAGTTGTACATTTACCATTCTTCTTATATTTACTTTTTTAATGTGAGATTTTGTTCTCACATGTGATTTCCAACAAAACAATCTGAAGCTTTTTTTCATGTATAGGTACAAGTAGAACCTGAGACAACCAGTACAGGTGAAGATACTGAAAAACATATTATGACAGAGGAAAGTACAGTCGGACAGTGTAGAGTCACCTCCGAAGAAGATGATAAGATTGCAAACATGTCCAAACAAGGAGCAGAATCAATTGAACAAGAAACCGTTGAGAGCCCTCAATGCAATATAAACAACACAGAAGAGTCAGAAGCTGTAAACAACACAGAATATACCATAGAAGACAGCAATATTAGAGGCCTCATATCTGAATCGGTTGAACAAGATCCTCCCAAGAACTTAAATGACGAGAATATGAAAGCCGAGAAGTCCTCAGAAGAGGTTAGCTGGACTGTGAACCTATGGCTAACTTGTTTCTTTTCAAACTTCTAGCTCACAATCTTGTTTGTTGATTTAAAACTTAATTTCCATATCCAGGTTTTTGAGAATTCTAAGACAGCAGAAGGAGTTGAGAGCAGTGCACATGAAACCTTGGATGTTATTGATACTTCACTGGAGAAACAAAAGGATAACTTACAGAGTGAAGGAGATAACCCGACTCCAACAGATACTTCACCAGAGGATAAAAGAACTGAGGACAAATCCCTTCTCATGGTGGCTCAAGAAAACAGCAGTGTCAATGAGCTACTTGATGCTAAAGATGACATTGAAAAGAATCCATCAATATCTGAAGAAGATTTAGAACATATTTCACAGAAAAATGAAACAGGAGAGAAGCTTGACCAATCCTTATCAAAGATGGTGGATGAAACAGAGTCATTTAGCTCAAATGCTGATAAAATTCCTCGGCTGATGGAGGAAGGAGCTCCTCAGAATGAAGAAGCTGCAAGGAATGAAGAAGAAACGGAACGAAACAATGAGACAAGAGACAACAAAATAGCAGTGGAGGAGGTGAACATATAAATATTTAACTATTTAATTATCTCTTCTACTGTGTTGTTAGATTAATCACTTGTCCTTAAACAAGAGTTAATGAGTCATATTCTTGATGCAGGATATTGAAGTAGTTGCAGAGATATCCAATGCAAGCAAAAGTGAAGAGAATATAGCCATGGAACCAAAGTCAGAAATGGATAAAATAGTGGATGGAGATGATACAAAGAACGGAGATTCTGAAGAGGTCTGATTTTCTAAATTAATTCCAATCTTCCAAATTTCTATTAGCTCCTTCTTTGCCATTCTTCATGAAGTAAAACCTTTATCAATGATGCAGTTATCTGAAGATTCTAAGGATACTGGCAAGGGTGAGGATACTGAAAAACATAGCATAGCGGAAGCAGACCATACCACAAGTATCTTACCAGAACCTGTTGGAGAAAAAGCACTTCAGAGCTTTGCTGAAGAAGAAAAAGAGGAAGAGACACCTAAAATCGAGGTTTTAAGAAATTCATGCTTAAGCCGTCTTTAGATATATTTTTTATGCATATCAAACAAGAAAAACCTTTACTTTCCAACGGTATGCATACAGCTAAAATAAGCAGTGTAGGCAAGGGTATTAAAAAAAATTAGGGGAATAAAATACAATGAACAGTCCAGAAAACTTGAGGTAAACAAAACTAACAGAATTCTAAAGAAAATGATACTGCTGCAAAGATGTCTAAACAGGAAGTAAACAAGTTATGACCTAGGATGAGTCACTCAGCTGATTTGACTTCAGCTTCTCTAATTAGTCTGTAACTGTTTAATCTTTTTGTGTAATATAGATAAAATCTTTTAGGAAAGGACCTGGCGTAATATTTAAATTTGAAAGATAAATTACCTATTTAATCAATAGGGTTATCATGTGAATCAAACACAAAGACAAATACAATTGCAAATGCAAAATTGGCTCAATTAATAGATTTGGGAGTTTCTCAGAATTTGAACAGAAAACCTCTGATAAAAAAGGTTAGCAAAACCGTGAGCCTACTGCTAACTTGTTTCTTTTTTCAAATCTTATCCCAGTCCTGTTTGTTGATTTAAAACTTAATTTCATATTCAGATTGTTGAGAATTCTGAGACAGCAAGAGCAGCTGAGAGCATTGCACATGAGACAAGTGAAATGATAGAAAGCCCCAAGGAACTACTTGATACTTCTCCAGTAAAACATGAAGAAAAATTGCAAAGTGAAGGAAAGACAACAGAAACTTCATTAGAGGAAAAGAATGAAGACATATCCTGTGTCATGGTGGCTGATAAAAACAGCAGTGCTAATGAGCTAGTTAATGCTAAAGATGAAAAGAAATCATCAAAATCTGAAGACGATTTAGTACATATCTTGCAGAAAAATGAATCAGAAGAGAAGCTAGAACAATCATTACCCACAATGCCTGATGAGATTGAGATATTGAGTTCAAATGCTGATAAAACTCCTTGCCTGATGGTGGAAGGAGCTTCTCAAAACCTTGAAGAAACTGCACAGATAGAAGATAAAACAGAAGTAAATGATGAGGCCAAGCACGATAAAATAGTAACGGAGGAGGTAAAAAAAACTTCCCATCCCATTGTTAAATCGAAATTGTCTCTAAACAAATAGTTAATGATGTCATACTCATATTCTTGATACAGGACCTAAAAGAAGTTGTCAAGATGTCTGATGCAAGCAAAAGCATAGAGAGTACAGTTTTGGAACAAGAGTTGGAGTTGGATAAAATGGTTATTGAAGATGATACGAAGAAGGTGGAATCTGAAGGGGTCTAATTCTAAATCATAAATCTATTTTCAGTCTTTTAACTTATTGTTTATCTCTTCGATGCCATTCTTCATGAAGCTGAACCCTCATCTATGATGCAGTTATATGAAGATTCTAAGAATGCAAGTGAGGGTGAGAGCAATGAAAAGCACAACATGAAGGAAGAATGTGCTACCACATATATCTTACCAGAACCAATTGGAGCAAACATACATCAAAGCGTCAAAGATGAAAAAGAGGAAGAGACGCCAGAAATTAAGGTTTTAGAAAACTCATGTTCAAACTATCTTTTGAAATATTTTTTACTTATATAAACATGTTAGAAATTAATATTTTAAAATGGGTTAATATTTATTAGATCAACAAACAACGTAAAAACCTAGCTTTAATAGGTAGCGAGTTCAATTGTATATTTACTATTCTTCTTATATTTATTTTTTTCAATGTGGAATTTTGTTCTCTTACATGATTTGCAACAAAATAATCTGAAGCTCTCTTCTTGTATAGGTACGTGTAGAACCTGATACAACCAGTATAGGTGAAGATGCTGAAAAACAAATTATGATGGTTGAAAATACAGTTGAACAGTGTAGAGTACTTGAAGCAGAGAAAATTGAGCAGAACCCTGAAGAAGATGATAAAATTGTAAAGTTGTCCAAACAAGACAATGTCACATACATCCCAGTGGAATCAGTTGAACAAGAAACAGTTGAAAGCTCCCAAGGCAGTACAAACAACGCAGAAAATTCTGAAGCTGATAACAATAAAGAATATACCATAGAAGATGGAAATATTAGAGGCCTCATACCTGAATCAGTTGAACAGGATCCTGTCAAGAACTTAAACGATGAGAAAATGAAAGCCGAGAAATCCTCAGGAGAGGTTAGCTGGACCGTGAACCTACTGCTAGCTTGTTTCTTTTTCAGTTTTTAGCTCACAATCTTGTTTGTTGATTTAAAACTTAATTTCATATCCAGATTTTTGAGAATTCCAAGACAGCAGAAGCAGCTGAGAGCATTGCACACGAGACCATTGAAACCTTAGATATTATCGATACTTCACCGGAAAAGAAAAGGGATAATTTGCAGAGTGAAGGAGATAACCTAACTCCAATAGAAGCTTCACCGGAGGAGAAAGATGAGGACAGATCACCTGTCATGGCGGCCCAAGATAACAGCAGCGTTAATGAGCTACTTGATGCTAAAGATAACATTGAAAAGAATCCATCAAAAACTGAAGAAGATTTAGAACATATCTCGCACAAAGATGAACCAGGAGAGAAGCTTGACCCATCGATATCAAAGACGGTGGATGAAACAGAGGCATTTAGTGCAAATGCTGATAAAATTTCTCGGCTGATGGAGGCAGGAGCTTCTCAGAATGAAGATGCTGCAAGGAATGAAGAAGAAACAGAACAAAACAATGAGACAAAAGACAACAAAATAGCAGTCGAGGAGGTGAACATATAAATCTTTTAACTATTCAATTATCTCTTCTATTGCATTGTTAGATTAATCACTTGTCTTTAAACAAGAGGTAATGATGTCATACGTATATTAATGAGGCAGGATCTTAAAGTGGTTGCTGAGATATCTGATGCAAGCAAAAGTGAAGAGAATATAGCCTTAGAACCAATGTCAGAAATGGATGAAATAGTGGATGGAGATGATATAAAGAACAGAGATTCTGATGAGGTTTGAATTTCCCAATTAATTCCAATCTTCCAATTTTTTCTTTTAGCTCCTTCTTTTCCATTCTTCATGAAGTTAAACCTTTATCTATGATGCAGTTATCTAAAGATTCTAAGGATACTGGCAAGGGTGAAGATACTGAAAAACAGAACATAGCGGAAGCATGCCATGCCTCAAGTATCTTACCAGAACCTACTAGAGAAAAAGCACTTCAGAGCTTTGCTGAAGAAGAAAAAGAGGAAGAGACACCCAAAATTGAGGTTGTAAAATTCTCATGCTTGAGCTATCTTCTGATATATTTTTTTATACATATTAAACAAGTAAAACCTTTACTAAGTATGCATATAGCTAAAATAAGTTTTAGACTTTTAGGGTAAGAAAACACTGTGACCAATCTAGAGAACTTGATAAAAACAAAATAACAGAGCTCTAAAGAAAATAATACTGCTGCAATGATATATAAACAAAAAGTCAGCTGATTGACTTGTGCTTCTCTAATTAATCTGTAACTGTTTAATCTATTTGTGCAATATAGATACACTTTAGGAAAGGACCTGGCATTAATATTTAAATTTGAAAGAAGACAATACCTACTAAATCAATAGTGCTATCACATGAACTAAACACAAAAGCATATACAACAGCAAACACAAATTAGCTCAATTGATCGGCTTGGGAGTTTTTCAGAATATGAACAGAAAACCTATAGGTTGAAAAGGTTTTATACCATGTTGAAGAACCATTAATCTCACAAGCTTGATCTTATAAGAAAGGGTAAAATGATAGTATTCAAATTCTCATGATACAAGCAAAAGTCTCATCCAATTTTCTTTTTAATCTTTTCAGGGGGGTGAAATAACTCAAATAATTGATGAAAGTGAGGACACAGGAAAGCAGAATATAGAGGAAGGCAGAGTAGCTGATAGCAACATTGAGGTAGTTATACGAGAAACAGATGAAGATGACTCTTTAAAGAATGAAAATAAGGGAAAAGAACATGAAGAGGAGGTGAGCTAGATTTCAGACAGATATATAATCCTAATTTTACATGAGCTTTTCAAAGAGCCAAAATAAGTAGCGTGTTGGATATTTTTAGACAAAACTCTCATGTCTACCCAAAAAATCTTTATAGATAGGAGAAAACTTGTAACTGAAAAAAAAAAATAGAGAGAAATGATACAGATGATGTACTTTCCATGCCAAGAAACTGACACAATTAATTAATATCAATATTCACTATACTTGAAGTAATAACCGGTGCTTACTTTGATTCTCTTTGGGTACAATATATATATATATAGAGAGAGAGAGAGAGAGAGGGTTGAGTCCTAATCTAAATAGAAAAGTTTTAAGTTAAGAAATACAGTTCATGGTTTTTTGTTTAATTTAAGAAAAGCAAAGACTAGATTATGATTAAGCATACATGTTTAACATTATGAAAAAGCTGATTTCCGTTTCCAAGCTTTTTCCTTTTTGACTATCCGTTCTTGGTGGCTAACATAAAGATTCATCATCAATCAGGTTGATAACTCAAATCCGGCAGTCATAGAAAAGATTGAGTCAACAAGTTCTGCCAAGGAGACAGTCTCTGAGACCTTAAAGGATAGGGCAGAATCGAATGTGGCCTCCCATCATTTGGATGTTACAGAAGCATCAGAAGAAGAAACACATCCTGGAGAAATCAAAGAAGACCTAGTTGAGAAGTCCATCTTGTTGTCAGAGGCGTTCTACAAGGACAGTAAAGAAGAAATTGCTGAAAAAGAAGAGACCAAATTTAATTATTCAGATTCTGTATCTGTAACAGAGGTAAAAGAAGAAGCAGACTTGCAGGAAGCTGAAGCAGAAGACAGAAATCAGGTAGAAAGTTTTGGTCCTGTTTCTGAAGAGAAGGGCATAGCAGAAACTGAAACAAGAGAGATAACGTTGGAAAGTGGAGACATGAAAGTGAAACCAGAGGACACATCCAACGTGAGTGAGATGGTGGACAAGGATATTCCAGTAGTGGCCGATGAAGATAGAATAGACAAAGATTTGCAAAATGAAGTCCCTCGTGCAGGAAGTGAAGATCAGGAAGAGGTGGCCACCAATACAATGCCCTTAAAAGTAGAAGATGAGCTGATCGAATATTCTACAATGGCATCAGAAGAACATAAGCTCAAGAGCAGTGAAGCAAGAAAAACAGTAGATGAAACTTCAGAAACAATTCAAGCCTCGGATGAAAACGAAGGAACAACTTATGTTGCAGAGGAAATAGACGAGATAGTGATGCAGAAACATGATGAGGCCACAAATCCATTAATTGTCTCTGAATTGAGGTCTATAGATACCGAAAAGGAAACTGCAAATGAGGTACAGAAACACAAGGTTGATGGTCTGTATGTGCATCCTGAACTGGAGAATGAAAAAGATCTTCATAGATCAGAAGATGTGGAAATCTTAAAGAGGGAAGAAACCAAAGAACTAACTGATCAAAGTGATATCTGCACATCAAAGACTTTGCAAGATGTGGAATCATCAGATCTGGGATTAAAAATAGAAGAAACCAAAGATGAAAAGCCATTTGATGAGGCATTGAAGTGTACAGAAAGTACTGGTACATGTACAGAAATTGAAAAGGCTATCATTGAACAAGAGATCTCTGAAGACAACTTACATGAAGGTATTGAAGTGGAAAAAAGCAGCAATCGAACAGAGAGAAGAAGCTTATAGCCAGAGTCACGAGGACACAAGCACCAAAGATGATGGAACTCTAACAGACGAGGTAACAGCAACCTAATTTCATTCAATATTACTCGGTGAACATTAAATTTACTTCCATAGTAGCTCCCTTTCATTTCCAATATGGTATCGATACAAACTAGTCAATGAGCACTATGGAATGATCCACTAAGATTGCATTCAAATGTCCCACAAATTTAGACTCCTGAACATCATTCAACCAACTTGATCATTTCTTATGCTATGTGCAACGGGTAATCTTATTATGATATGATTCACGGAAATCACATTACTGCCCGTGTGTTTCTCTCGATTATAACAGGCAGCTTCATTGAGCCCTTTACTAATATATCAGTTTTGAAACAGAAATCAGTTGATCCTGATCAGAAGTTTAAATGCGCCTCTGAATCTGTGGCTGAAGACCCAAGTAAGGCAATACTCCCTGAATCTGACAAGAGTAAAATTGAAGAAAATGACGACGACAAGAAACAGCAAGATGAAAAGGAGATAGAGGAGAAAGAGGAACCAACATCAGATGCCAAAGAAAACAAAGAACAGGATGCAAATGAGATTACAAAGGTTGTCATCTTCACTGAAAAGGTCAGGGAAGAGCAGGAACAATTTATTCTTTGATAACTATTTCACTTGGATCCATTGTTTATATGTGACGTATTTAACAGGAACTTGGTGGAGTTGAGCAATTAGATGATATTGAAGATATCAAAGAACCAGTCATAGAGAAGGAACAAGGCAGAGACGAACTTCATGCATTATCCACCGTAGGTGAAACAACTAACCAGGTCAGCTTAACAAAACTATAGAGAATAATACTGCTTCATTTTTACATGTGATATTCTTTTTTCTTCCATGAATAAACATTAATCAACTATCTTTGAAGCAGGTGAAAGACTCCACTCTGGTATGTTGTCGTAATGCTAACGTAGCTGAGTCCAAAGAGAAGACAGACACAGAAAACTCAGAGGTTGAAAAAGATTCAACCAGGAAAAGAGAAGCATCCTTTGCTAGACAATCAGAAGAACAAAAACTACAGGATGAAAGCATTGAGACACCGGCTGAAGAATTGGAAGAAAAGAAAAGGAGAAAATTTTAGAGGAATCAGAAGATTGTTGCAGCAAAGATGATAATGCAACTATGTCAATAATGACAGCAGAAAAAAGTTCGGAGCAAGTTGACAAGATCCTGAAGGCCTCAAATATTGACCCAGAACCCTGCCCAGAAACAAGTGAAACTGAGAATAGTCATCAAAGTAAAGAAATTGACATCATGAAACTTGAAGAAACCTCCTGTGACTTGACATCCAATCTCCCAACTGTTCAGGACAGTCATGCAGAGAAAGATAGTATTACTGTGGAGAATACAGAAACAAGTGCATGTGAGGAAACCAAGATAGCTTCTGAAGCATTTTACGATACCAAAGATCAGGGCACAGAAGAAACTGACATAGGGACAACGATGGAAAAGAAAGATCAAGTCCCATCTTATGATCATGATCATGCCGAGAAAGAAAATGCAACTTTGGAAAATTCAGATGAAGATGAAGTTGAGGAAACAAAGATAGCTTCAGCTGCAGATCAGGGCGCTGAAGGAACTTCTAAAATTGGGAAGAGCCCAACTGTGGAAGGGATGGACCAGGTCCGAACTAGTAATTATGAGCATACAGAGAAAGAGAGTAGGGCAGTGGAAAATCTAAAGCCATATGAGGTTAATGAATCTGAAGTATCCTCTGATGCAATTTACATGTCCAAAGATCATAGCACTGAAGAATCTGATGGAAAAACCTCAAATGTTGAAATTCCAGACCAAGTCCCAGTTACTAACTCTGAGCATGCTAAGAATGAGAGTGTCACAGAGGAAAATCCAGATGCAGATGATGCTGATGAAACCAAGATGGCTTCTAATGCAGTTCTCAAGTCTGAAGAAAAAGCCACCAAAGACATTGATGAAATCAGGAAAAACACAACTGCAGAGAAGCAAGATGCATATAAAATTGAAGAAGCATCTAAAGTAGCATCTGACTATAGAACTCATGGAGGTGAATCTCTTAGAGAAGATGAAATTACTACTGATCAGACTATGTCAACAGAGCAAATAGAGGAGCCACTTCCATCTCTAACCTCTGCAACCACAACCACAGTTGAGAAGATAGAAGAAGAAGAAAAAACAACAAAGGTGGATATGTTGGAAGATGAGGGTCCAGAAGACTCATCAGTTGCAAAACTAACAGAAGATATATGCTTGCAAAAGGAAGTATCCAGGGAGCTTGATGTCTCCACACTGGGACTTAAGATCAACAAAGACATACAAGACGGTCCAACTGAAGTACATGAGGAGGAATGCCAGAATTCAGATGCAGCTTTACAACTAGAGCCACAAGAAGATAATAATAATAAGATAGAACATGAGGATTCTTCATCAGAAAGTAAGAATACCACAGACCTAACAGGACAAACAGAGACAGTTTGTGATCTCAAATTTGAGACAAGTGAAAAGCCTCTTGAATCAGAGATAGTAATGCATAATCATGGGCTCACTGAATCAGAGGATACTGAAATCAAAGAAAAGCATTTAGTAGCAGTGATTACAGAGATGGGGGATGAAGAAAAGCAGTTGAAACAAACAAGCGAAGCAAATGAAATCACACAGAATGAAGTTTCACATGGAGAGGTCAGAGATAATACCTTCACGCATGTCCCTTTTTCTTTTCCTTAATACTTATTTTATTCATCCTAATCATTTATATGTTTGGTAAATGTGACTGATGGGTGAATGATAACAGATCACAGAGGAAAAGGAAGCAACCAAAACACATCCAGTTTCCCTTTGTGAAGAAACGAATGTGAGCCTTCAAGAAGATGAGCTTAAGGCTGAAGAATGTGTCGAAGAGGAGACAAATACAATATATATAAATTCAGCGAATGCAATCCAAAATGAAGAGGTTGGGAAAGAGAAAACTGAACTTTTTATTTATTTATTCTGTTTTCCTTTTTACCTCCTATTCTCTCTTTCTATATAAGTTAACGCCTTAGTCCATAAAACAGCTATCAGTGTCTACTGCAAGCAAGAACATTGAAGAACAGGTTGCTACTGAAGATAGAAGTGTTCAGGACCCAGAACAAGTTTCAGTTGTGAACAAAATAATCAAAGAGAGCTTTCCCAATGAATTTGAGGCAAAGGATACTGAGGATGCAGCAATCAAATTGACCCCTATAAATCAGGGAGAAGAAACTAACTTTGGAAGTGGCAAGACAGAAACCACAACTCCAAGGGACGAGGTAAGTTCACATTTCACACTCCTTACCTCACCGATTAAAATAATTTCTTTTTAGAAAAAATCTAAGAATTAAACAAGAGACCATAACAAATACCATAGAAATATATATAGAGTTGAGTCCTAATCTAAATAGAAAAGTTTTAAGTTAAGAAATACAGTTCGTGGTTTTCTGTTTAATTTAAGAAAAGCAAAGAATAGATTATGATTAAACATACATGTTTTACATTATGAAAAAGCTGATTTCTGTTTCCAAACTTTTTCCTTTTTGACTATCCGTTCTTGGTGGCTAACATAAAGATTCATCAATCAGGTTGATGACTCAAATCCGGCAGTCATAGAAAAGATTGAGTCAACAAGTTCTGCCAAGGAGACAGTCTCTGAGACCTTAAAGGATAGGGCAGAATCAAATGTGGTCTCCCATCATTTGGATGTTACAGAAGCATCAGAAGAAGAAACACATCCTAGAGAAATCAAAGAAGACCTAATTGAGAAGTCCGTCTTGTCATCAGAAGCATTCTACAAGGACAGTAAAGAAGAAATTGCAGAAAAAAAGAGACCAAATTTAATTATTCAGATTCTGTATCTGTAACAGAGGTAAAAGAAGAAGCAGACTTGCAGGAAGCTGAAGCAGAAGACAGAAATCGGGTAGAAAGTTTTGGACCTGTTTCAGAAGAGAAGGGCATAGCAGAAACTGAAACAAGAGAGATAACGTTGGAAAGTGGAGACATGAAAGTGAAACCAGAGGACACATCCAACGTGAGTGAGATGGTGGACAAGGATATTCCAGTAGTGGCCAATGAAGATAGAATAGACAAAGATTTGCAAAATGAAGTCCCTCGTGCAGGAAGTGAAGATCAGGAAGAGGTGACCACCAATACAATGCCCTTAAAAGTAGAAGATGAGCTGATAGAATATTCTACAATGGCATCAGAAGAACATAAGCTCAAGAGCAGTGAAGCAAAAGAAACAGTAGATGAAACTCCAGAAAAAATTCAAGCCCCGGATGAAAACGAAGGAACTACTTTTGTTGCACAGGAAATAGATGAGATATTGATGCAGAAACATGATAAGGCCACAAATCCATTAATTGTCTCTGAATTGAGGTCTATAGATACTGAAAAGGAAACTGCAACTGAGGTACAGAAACACAAGGATGATGGTCTGTTTGTGCATCCTGAACTAGAGAATGAAAAAGATCTTCATAGATCAGAAGATGTGGAAATCTTAAAGAGGGAAGAAACCAAAGAACTAACTGATCAAAGTGATATCTGCACATCAAAGACTTTGCAAGATGTGGAATCATCAGATCTGGGATTAAAAATGGAAGAAACCAAAGATGAAAAGCCATTTGATGAGGCATTGAAGTGCACAGAAAGTACTGGTACATGTACAGAAATTGAAAAGGCTATCATTGAACAAGAGATCTCTGAAGGCAACTTACATGGAGGTATTGAAGTGGAAAAAGCAGCAATCGAACAGAAAGAAGAAGCTTACAGCCAGAGAAACGAGGACACAAACACCAAAGATGATGGAACTCTAACAGAAGAGGTAACAGCAACCTAATTTCATTCAATATTACTCGGTGAACATTAAATTTACTTGCATAATAGCTCCCTTTCTTTTCCAATATGGTATCTGTACAAACGAGTCAAAGAGCACTATGGAATGATCCACTAAGATTGCATTCAAATGTCCCACAAACTTAGACTCCTTATCATCATTCAACCAACTTGATCATTTCTTATGCTATGTGCAACTGGTAATCTTATTATGATATGATTCACGGAAATCACATTACTGCCCGTTTGTTCCTCTTGATTATAACAGGTAGCTTCATTGAGCCCTTTACTAATATATCAGTTTTGAAACAGAATTCTAAATCAGATGAACAGGTTGCTACTGAAGATAGAAGTGTTCAGGACCCAGAACAGGTTTCAGTTGTGAACGAAATAATCAAAGAGAGCTTTCCCAATGAATTTGTGGCAAAGGATACCGAGGATGCAGCAGTCAAATTGGCCCCTATAAATCAGGGAGAAGAAACCAGCTTTGGAAGTGGCAAGACAGAAACCAAAACTCCAAGGGACGATGTAAGTTCACATTTCACCCTCCTTACCTTAAAATAATTTCTTTTTAGAAAAAATCTAAGAATTAAACAAGAGACAATAACAATTTTAGATAGAAACTCTCAAACAAGATTGCCTATGAACTGCAACAGTCATACTGATCTTGCACGTGTACACACTTGATAGACTGTAGAAAAACAATTTTGAATTTCACTTTATGAAACACTTCTCTTCCAAAGATACAAAAAAATATGACCTACCTGACTCTTATGTCTGTTTTTATAGACCACATGAAGTCAATCACATTAAACCTCCTAATCATTATCAACCATCTGATGAAGTACCTGACATCATTACAAACAAAAAGAGCTAGTCACTAAAGAAACAACATTATATGATCCACAAAAATAAAAGTGACTTCAACCTGCATTTGGATCTAGGAAAGAACGAGAAAAGATAAAGCAGGAAGCCAGCTTCAAGTTTTTGAAGTGTTTTCTGACAGTTCCTAATCTTTCCAAGATCCAAATGAAGCCTAAAGATCAAATTTCAAATAACAATTAAATCACCAACAATGATTCCATTGAAAAAAAATCAGGTTGAGCAGCTTTAATTTTAAGTTTTATATCAGGAATTGGGCATAGAGACATCACAAAAGGAAAGCATCAAGGGATCTGTGAATGGCAGCAATCTCATTGAAGACATTCAGGAGTTAGAGAACAATTCTTGTGCAACTACTGAAAAGCAGATTCCAACAGAAGCAGATCTCATTGGGACCCCAAAAACAATTGTTTCAACAGGCAATGAGTGTGCACCATCAGTGCTGCAGGAAGGAATCACTGAAGTCGGAGATTTTGAACCTGGACATGCAAGCGGGACTCATTTAGAAGCAAAAGGAATTAAACATGAAGGAGAGAAAATAACAGGTGATTCAGAAGAAGAAACAATTGAGGAGACTGCAAAGATTGATACAGCTAAAAATTCATTGCCTGCCCTCCTACAGACAGCCAAAAAAGAAACTCCACAAGTGGCTGAACATGTTACCAAAGAGAGAGAACTGACAGCCAGCTCAGAAGAACTGCAAACTGAAGAAGCAGAAAACATTCAAATAAGAGAAGAAAAAACTGGTGAAGAGAAAGATGAAGAAGAGGAAGGCAAGGAGCATAAAAAGACAGACTTAAGCTCTGATGCTCTTGTTGTGGTAGATGTTCCTAGAGATATGGATGTGAAGGTTGCACATAAGAAATCTCATGGTATACTATCAGGCGTTGGGTCAAAGGTCAAGCATTCAATTTCAAAGGTGAAGAAAGCCATTATTGGTAAGTCTTCTCACCACCCAAAGCCAGTGTCCCCAAAATGAAGTTTTTTTTTTTTTTTTTATAGATGCAAACATACTGGTGTGCAAGGGCTTTTCTTGGTCATTTTTCTTAATGATGTTACCAAGGTTTGAGTGTGCAGTGTGTATATGTGCAGTGTGCAGTGTGTATATGTAGATTGTAATTATTACATGATTGTAACTATTTCAAATTTCCATAATGCAAAGTGGTGCCCATTTATACATGCATATAACAAATGTACTCTTATGCTTATTTTCATAGTTCGTTTCTTTTCTTTGAAATATAAAAAAATTATTAAACCTGACGAAAAACCCATGTTTTACACAACTGTCTCAGGAGGCTCTTACTCTATGAATGACTCTATACAACCCCTAATCTACGGTAGCTAGTCAAAAGATCCGCTAATACATTATAATATCTTAAACATGCAAACATTTCCATCCACATACCTAAAGAATTCCATCCAAAATTTTGAAACAAGAGACTTTTTTCTCTAGGCAGCACTAGTAGCATCTATGGCATATGTGGATCTAGCCACTAACCTTTCTAAAGAAATTTCCACTGACAACTCTACTGATTTGAGGTCGTATAAGTTGAATATAAAGTTCAAATTCATCATTAACAGTAGTATCTTCAATTTACCAATCTGTTGTAAAACTCATTGCAGGGTTTGAAGTGTATTCAAATCCATTATCTCATATTATTATATTAACAGCAATATTTTTGGTTACTCATCGGCTTGAGTTAAAAATTAATTATCGCGTATGCAATCAATACTTAGAAACTAGTATCAAAAGACCTCTCATATTAAACATAAAAGAAGAACAAACAAGTTCCTTAAGCCCTCACAGACAGTGACTAACAAAGTAACAATAGTTATAATCTCCCACAACAATAACAATAAGAATATGCATTTTCAATAATTATCTAAGAGGGTAGAGGGATTAATACTAGCAGCCTTGTCTTCTAGCCTTACACACTTCCCAGCTCTAAAAATCAAATTAAGAAACCAAATCGGTTCTATGCTTTATAATATCCATCTACAAGTGATAGTGAAGCTTGATTCAATAAATAAAAATGAAACCAATACTAATAACAACGAAATCTTCTATCATGTTACCGTCAAATAAACACAACGAAGACAATTCAAACGCAAAAAAACTGCAATTCAAAGAATCCCATTTGCCAGATAATGCAAAATTAAGCAGCCAGACATTCTTCCCTTAAATAAATTATTTTACAATAACAAGAAAACCCCATATCAGACTGCATAAAAGTTAATAAATTCAGCTTCAGGAAAAATGATTTTCAACTATAAACTACTGCATTCTAAATAGAAGAGATAAGAGTGTACCTATCAATTTTGTTTCGAAGGTTTTCAACTTTCAGCATGACAACATTTTTGAATGCAACATCAGACGATTCGAGAGTTGTTCCATTTTTTGTCCTTCCATTTAAAAAAAAAAAAAAAATTCTGACACTGGCTGAGAATCCACCGGAATCTACCTCGTGGTGGCGGCTGTGGAGGCTTGGTTTATTGGTGCCACCCTCCCATAAATTTTTTCTTAAAAATTATAAAATTATTATTAATTTTTAAAATCTTTTCACTTTGGCCCTCCATTTTTTTTTTTCCCGTATAATGTCACAACCTAGAGACATTTGTACTCCCATAAACTAATATCTCTGGCTCTGCCCTTGTATGCACTGTCGGATATCTATCGACTATATTGTCACAATTGAAAGACATCTACTCTCCCAAACAGGGGAAAAACTTTTCTCACACACCGATAAATGCATGTGGGAGGACGTGCACATCACTTCAACTAACTTTCTGGACGTGCATATCCCTTCACCCCGGTTATTTACTTTTCATTTTAAGTTGTTTGATCATTTAAAAAAAAAAAAATTAATAAATTCAATTTGGACTCATTAAGTGTTAAATGCAAAAAAACAAACGATCCCAAAGTTTAATTTAAGGTTTATTTTAATTTTTTTTGCATTAGAGTAATGTACTTTTATGTTTTAAATATTCCTTCTAATTATAGTTTGACAACATTGATGCACATAGAAACCATCTCCAAATTCCTAAATAGAGTTTTTTTGGTGTACTTGAATTTCTTGTTTATCTCCCTTGGTCTCTTTCTTTCCCGCTCAAATTCATCCAAAATTATACTAAAACAATACATCCAACTGTCTGAAAAAACTTAACAGCTTTAACATGTTGTAATTACACCTTCATTTGTCCATTAAATAATACGAATATGTTAAATTTCCAAAAAGAGATGAAACCTACGAAGAAGAATGTTAGTATATAAGTATATATAACTCAAACCCACCAAAGCTTTTTAACATAACTTGTACAAAAAGAAAAAGTAAAAAAATAAAATGCCTAAAAGGATATTCCTCCTGTTTCTGATTCTCTCCATTGTAACCAACCAGTCTTATTCTGGTAGCATCTCTATCTACTGGGGCCAAAATGTCAAGGAAGGAACGCTAGCCGACACGTGCACGACCGGGAAGTTTGACTACGTTATAATAGCTTTTCTTTGTGTGTTTGGCAATAATAAAACACCTGCACTGGACTTGGATGATCATTGTGACCCCTCCACTAATGGGTGTGTTGGCTTGGCAGATGATATTCGGTCTTGCCAAAGTAAAAAAGTGAAGGTTTTGTTGTCCATTGGAGGTGGAGATGGCTCCTACTATCTTACTTCATCTGATGATGCCAAAAAAGTGGCCGATTACTTGTGGAACAATTATTTGGGTGGGAAATCGGATTCCAGACCGTTCGGTGATGCTGTGCTTGACGGTATTGATTTCGATATTGAAGGAGGGAGTCCACAGCATTACGATGAACTAGCAAGGTAACATATTATATAAGCATTGGTCTCTCTTAACTATATAGACACATAGGGTGCATGAAGTCCAAAACAGACAATATTGATAACTCTTTTGATCCAATAGAGCTTGACTGATAAATTACTTGATAACAGGAGGTTGAAGAATTACTCATCGGCAAAGAAGGTGTACCTGACAGCAGCACCACAGTGTTTGTTCCCAGACGCGTACATGAATCAAGCCTTATTGACAGGGATCTTCGATTATATATGGATGCAATTCTACAACAATTACTGTGAATACGAGGGCAATGCTTCTCAAGTGAAAGCAACATGGGGTCGGTGGACGAATAATGTGACAGCAACCAAGTTCTTGCTGGGACTACTGGCATCTCCTGAGGCTGCGAGAAGTGGATTCATTCCTAAAGATGTTTTGATATTACAAGTTCTACCGTTGATCAAGAAAACTCCCTAGTATGGAGGTGTGATGCCTTGGTCCAAGTACTATGATGATCTTACAGGCTATAGTTCTGCCATCAAAAGTCATGTTTGATGTTGTTTTGCATTTCCATGTACATATGGACTTTGCTGTTTCTCAAAGTGTTTTGGGAAAAAAATTGCTTTTATTTTGAATAAAACTTTCTGGAACATACAATCTATGTAAATTCTTCTTCTACAATGTACTTGTCAAATCTATTTTTATAAATCATACAAAAGCATGGAGATGTTTGACTGAAAATGTAAGATGGATTATAAATGAATAATTGCGTATATTTTAACAAAATTTTAGCCAATCACAACACTAATTATCGAAGTTCAACTACATATAGTGACTGGCCTCATAAGAATACAACAAAAATGAACCTGATAATTATAACTTCAGGCCATGCAAATTTCTCAGCCTCTTCAATTCTTCTTGGATTTTTTACCTTCGTCGATTTTTTTCTTTCGCTCCTTGAGAAGATCAACATGAGCTTTCTTCTTTTCTTGCCCTTTCTGAATAACATTAGAAAGACGTTAATAAAACATAGCAGGCCGCATATGAAAATTATTAAAGCAAAAGCAACTGGAAATCAGTGAAACAAATAGCAGTCAGTACAAAATTTAAGTCCACAAAATATTAAAATGAAGTAAACTGATGTGAGATACCAAAATTCCAAAATTCTAACCAAAGAGCATAAATTCAGTAAGATACCAATAACAATAAATTATATTTGAAGGCGCCTAAAATAGGATTGACGGCACAACCATAGTATAATGAACGTATACAAGAGAACCAACTCAACTACAACCTACATCTAACCAATCTAGATAATCATGAAAGGAGCAGTAGCAAAGTCTGGCATACTGATCACAAAAAAGAATAGTGTACGTGGAAGCTTATAAAAATGCTTTACCACTATCAAGACATCTCTCTAGGAATGTTGTTCAGCAAACATAGAAGAATTCCGACACTAGACTTATTTTAGAAATTTTGAAGTGACAAGGAGAAAGAATTATCTTGATTTGCAAATTTCCCATGGATAGCTAAAGACACGAGTGCTGGGGACAAATAATTATATTACATTTCTGTGTAGCACAGAATAGCATGTTAAAGAAGAAAGCATCTCATCAGAGCAGCAAGGTTACCTTCATGGCTTCATAAAGCCCCCTCTTTTTACGTGACATAAGAACTTTCGACATATTTGCGGTGTCATTGGCAATTTGTTGTATATCAGGGAGAGATTCCTCCCTAGCCTCCATGTCCTCACCAGAGCTCTGCTTATTAGTATCTGAGGCAGATGATTGGGTGACCTGAAGTTCCATCTTTAATTCATCATGATACTGCTTCTCTAGAGTCATCATCTGCATCAATTTAGGATTTCATGAGGAACTTCATATAAAAAAAAAATTAAGAAACCAGATTCCAGCAACATTTTCTTTTTCAATAAAAAATTATTCTGTATTAGACTGCTACGCTCTATGACTCAACGGTAGTACACAGGTAGAGGGCTAGATGTAAAAAAAAATATAATAAGAGGGGAAAACAACTTTAGAAAAAAGCTAAAACACTACCCTTTTTAAAAAAATAAAAAATAAAAATAAAAAATAATAAAATAATAAAATAAAAAAGAGTTAAAACACTACCTTAATACAACTAAGGATTGCATCAAAAGTCATAATTTGTGGACACAGATCACCAAGAAAATTACCTTCTGCTTTCTCTCAGCAGCTTCAATAGCCTCTGCTCTACTGATATAACCTTCAGCCAACAAATTCTGAGGATCATCCAAGTCTTCAACTCCAGCACCTGGCATTGGCAGGATTTCATTTTTGGCAGCAGCTTTCAACCTTTTAATGGTTTCTGCATAGTCAGGAACATAACCTTCTTCCTCATTATCAATAAAAGGTGACAAGTGAGGGGGAGGAACCCTGTCAATGGAACAAAACAGTCAAAATTTGCCAAGTTAAACATTGACACTGCTAAGCAAGTAAGCAGGCACCGGTTTCACCTAAATGTTAACAAACACAGAATTTCCAGTTCAAACAGAAGTAACCAGTAAACACAGAAACCCATTGGCAACTTCAGTTCCCTTCAGTATACACACATATCTCCACAATCAGCTAGGGAAAACGCAGTAATATGTCATCCTCGAGGGGATAGTCTAGTTGGTTACAACTCCTATAATAAAATAAGAGGTCTAATGATCAATCCACCTCATACCACCCTTGAAATAGATTTCAATTTAATCTAGGTTTGTGCATGGGTGGGGTTAGGGTAGGATGTCTGCTAAAAAATGTAATAATAATAATTAAAAAAAAAACACATAAATAAGTGATTCAATTTCAAAGAACGTCAAGTAGTACTCTATAAGCACAGTCTTGACATTTATAGAACTGAAGGATTACCTTCCACCAGATAAGACTCAGTTGGCAATATAATCCGTGCATTTATGCAATCAAAAACCCACTGTGGTTGAACATATTCTCTCGAAAGGTAGATATGACCTTGAGTTGGTCTGTCAACTATCTGCGTCAAAAATAAAAATACATATTCAGCTCACATTAACCCAAATAACATTTTAATAGCATATAAGAGGTTTGATGGCCAACCTGATGAGTAATACTTTGGTCAGCTTCATTGAAAGGAGCCCCTTCTCCCTCCCAAGAAACAATACCACCAAAAGCAGGGATGACAAAAGCAATGACTCCCTAGGAACCTGAAAATCAGAGATTTTATTTTCCCACAACAAGAAAGTAATAGTAATGATTTCAAAACCAATAAACACAAATTTTATAAGTACAAAGAAAATTTTAAAGAAGATTTAACCAAGACTAATCAATATTTATGTGTTCAAAATATTCTAAACATGAAGACATGACATGATGTTCTCTTATAATTCGGCTTTAAATGTGAAGCCATGACGGATGCCAATTAAAAATCGGAACAAAACCATAAAATGTCTATCATTAATTAGTAAAAACCTTTTGTCCACTCAAATTTTTTCTACAACTTGTCACACATTTTATGCATTTCAAGTTCAACAGTACAAGGAAAAGCTAATGAAATACCGAACAAATTCAGTATCTAATTACACGATAAGTGCATCTGTAAGTTACAGATTGTATTGACAGGAAAGTCAGACGAGATATAAACTTAATTAGAGCATTACAAATGGCGTATGCCGTATCATAAGCAGTCAAACAAGAAAGTACACTAGCAACTAACATTTCCTTTTGTATAATATCATAAAATCAAAGAGCAACCTTCTGGGTATACAAATTGTGCAAGAAGGAAAGGAGGCCAATAAAAGCTATGAAACTTTAACAAAGGTTAACTATAATCCCAATCAGTTCCTAAGTTAAATCAAATGCATTTGTTTATCTTTTTATTTATTTATTTTTTGTTAAATAATACAGACACCTGACTTTAATGGCACTTTACGAATATATCACCAAAACATGAACGGAAGTGGGAGGAATTACAAGTCTTTTAATGTTACAAACATCTCAAGATAAAAGCAACAGGCTACCCAGCATCTTCCATGAATCATCTCCTAGCCAATTAATACTCAACACCTTAATGGCTCATTGAGGTTGATATGTTGCTACAGTACCTTGTTTTCTATTTAATATTTTAATAGGCTAACTTTTTTTTCTTTTTTCCTGATACATTTTTGTTTCTTTCAAGGACTATTTTCTCTCTTCTGTTTTATTGTCTTTTCTACATGGCATAGCTGTTGCCCCCACCACCAATAACCAAACAAGGAAAAGCAAATAAAAACCGAGTCAATATGCATCATTTTACAACAAACTACTAATCTCACCTCACGACTCAAGAAGAATTTCATATTCTTGAAGAAATTCTTACACTCCTTTGTATCTTCATCCTCTTCATTTTCATCAGCAGCACCTTTAACAAGTTGCATCAATGCACCAGCTTCATTGGAAGGAAGCTGATGTTGAAGTTGGGCAAGTCTGAGTTCAGATTCTTCTAGCTGTGTCTCCTCAACTTGATCAGAGTTTCTAGAGTTGGCATCAAAGTACCTTGACAATGCATAGAGCTCTGCAGAATGCAAAACATGCAGTGATATTAATAATCATTGGGAAGAGAAAAAAAAAAACAAACAAATCATATGTACTACTTCAAGTTCCATACAAATCTGAAGCTGGAAATTTTACTTGAGATGAACCAACCTCCATCAAAGAGAGAGAGAGAAGAGAGAGAGGAGAGAGAGAGAGAGCGAGAGGAAAAGAGAGCATACCTGCTGCTGAAGCTTCCAATTTAGGATCAAGAATGGGTGGGTATTTAACATTTATGGAATGATAAAGTTTAAAATTGACAAAGGCGAGGAGGGTCTGCAGCCAAAACAAATAGATAAAAAAAAAAAAATTAGAATAAATAGTTAAAAGTAAACAGAAGAGAATGGGTTAAAGATCGAGATAAAAAAGATGAGATAAAAAAGATGCAAAAGACTGATGAATTCGTCAACTTGGCAAAAAAAAGTCCAGGTAGAAAATTTGAATGAACAAGTCACAAGCTTTTAACTTGATAGAGTTTATACTATTTCATTATTCAAAATTTCAAATAAATAATAAATCTTCAATTGGTGCTTGGCTTGTCCTATTATTGTCATTTTTCCCTCGATTCTGAAAAACCTGCAATGCATCTTTAGGGCAAACTAGAAAGTTATTCACAGTTGACTAAAATATATGGTTTCAATATGCATATAAGTTTACAATGCCCTCCCTAAAGTCATTCATAAGGAGTATACATTATTTATCAAACTTCACAAAGCTTCAATCTAGAAGATTACTTCTCAGAATAAAAAAGAAAAAGAGGTAATTATTCAGTTGCACCACAATTTTGAAATAATCGACATTAATGAATGAGTAACACTTAGAATGCATTAGAAAGTAACCTCGTAGAATTCCAAAAAAGTTAGCAAGACGTCATAAACAACATCATCGTCAGGCAAAACTTGCTGCAGCCCATGAGGTGTTAGCCATGTGATCTTTTGACCCTCAACTTCAGCCTGCATGCACAGATAGCACGAACAGGTTTGTATAAACAATACAGGTTGTGTTTGCATGATACATCGTCACAGTTATAGTAAACATGATGTCACCTGGTAATATATCCCTTTCACAGATATGAAAACCTTCCGCAGTTTATGAGTGCGAGCAATGTATGCTTGCCATTCATGACTCAGCCTATCAAAACAACCAACATTAGAATTGTGTAATGGATTCTGAAGAGATATCAAAACTATTGGATGAATCATTAAATCAACAAGACATATCTTAACATATATAAGCTTCAAAAAAAATTCCTTTCATTCTATTCAATTTAATTCATATGAGATATGCTTACTTTCGACAATTATGGACGCGCTTGACTTCAATTTTCATCCTGTCGGTGGCAGGTAATGCAGCAAACAGGTGCACCATTGTGAGAGGGTCATCCAAATCTCGAATAGCATCAATAAAATGCGGATATCTATAATCCCAAACATAACAAAAAAAGATTGTCAGCAAGTTTTAATAAGGCTAGTAAAAAAGATAAAACCTTAAAAGGAAAGAGGCATATCAGTTACAATAACAAACCTCTCTATAACAAGTCTGTCAAGTTTGATTTCTGGTTGACGCTTTAACAGGGAATCTGCAAGTTCCCTGTTCTTCTTGGCCTTGGCTTTTGTTACCTTCTTTAAGTAAGTGCTCTTGGCTCTAAGCTCCTCGAGAATTGGATCATGTCGAAGGAATGCAACATCCTTCAAGTGATAATATGTATGGTGATTTCCCTTAAACTTCTTCTTCGGCTCCCGGGGGAATATACCTTTATAAATGCATAATTTCCTACAATTTCAAATTCAACAAAAGAATAAGCATGATATTACCACATTTGATTAAAATCACAAGTAAGAGTCTAGTTTGCTGCTCAAATACATATCAACAAGTCTAAAACATTTTTTTGATTTTCAAAAGCACAAACCATCATAACAAGTTCCCTAGAACTTACGTAAACACATATACATACATAAATAGAAGTTAACATATAAACATATAGAGCAAGAGTGTAGCCGGAGTTAGAATCTGAGGACGGGGCCCAGCGGTAGCGGAGGTGGTTTTTGAAGTTGACGGCAGCGGCATGGCGAATCTGATCGTCAACTGTCTGCTCGGCTACAAGGCGGAGAACCACGAGGCCGTAGTTGGGGTTGTCCGCAGCTTCAGCCAAAGACTTCTCGGCGGCGCGGCGTGGCTCTGGGGCCGGAGACAGCGTGAGGAAGAAGCATTGCGAGAGGTTTTGGAGGGTTTCTGGATTCCACTCCATTTTGATGGTAAAAGTTCTAGGGTTTGTGAATGTATGATGTTAGGGTTTTTCAACAACTAAAATTCGAAAGTACTGAGAGTTTGGGAAGAGATTGAAAATTTAGGTTAGAGGGAAAATGGGGGATTTTAAATAGAGTTTGTACTTAGTAGGCGGTGCCAGTAACCCATTACGGTATAAGAAAAAAAATTAAATTAACTGAGAGAGAGAGAGAGAGAGACCTGAAAAGCTTTGTATTAACTTGAAGGAGCTTGAGAGCCTGTGACCGGGTGCTGTATCTAGCAGCGTTTCCTTCTTTTTTCTTTCCCTGGAAAATTCAAACGAGAAAAATTCAGAAACTACGCATTCAAAATCACCATCAGAAGACAAAGCATTATCGTTTTAGATAACTTACGGCAGGCCTGTAGTGCTTAGGCATGGTAGCAGAAGAAGTTTAGGTCACAGGGAGGAAGTGGAGGCCAGGTAGAGAATTATAGGGGAAAAAAAAGAAGAAACAGGTTACGCCGTTAGGGTTTAGGGTTCGTTTTTAAAAGGAAATTTATAGTTTAGTCCCTAAAAAATGAGTAAACGTCACTTTTTTATTAATTATGTATTTTTCGTCAAACCAGCTCTTAAATTTGTAAAATCCGATCATTTAGGTCCATTTGACCAAAATTTTGACAGTCAACGGTCTTATAATCAGGTAAAAGTCTATTTTGCCCTTGAACTTTAATTGACCAATAAAAAAATTTCAATCATCCATCTTAATGGAGACAAAAATTTAAAACATAATTAGAAAAAATTGAAAAAATCAAAAACTTAAGAAAAAAAAATGATGGAGAAGATCTACATGGCTTTTTTTTTTTTTTTTTTTTTCATTTTGACTATTTTATACTTACTTTTTTTATTAAAAAAAATTATTTCTTTTCGCCATTCATTTCTGAATAGGACGGTGAAGATCTATATATCTATTTATTAAAAAAAAATAATCTTTTTTGTCAATTATAAAGATATCCGCTCTACAACACTAGGAATAAAATTCATCACACATGATAGATGTTAGGACTCGAAACCACTAACGTAACGTGGAAGTAGGGGCGGAGGGAGAGCGGGGCTGGTGGGGGCCATAGCCTCCTTCCCTAAAAAATCTCTAAAATCATATGTAAAAAAAATACAAAATTGTTACAAAATTATAGAATTTTTCACTTTGGTAAATTTTTGTTTTGTATACTGCCCCCAAATTGGAAGTTCTGGCTTCACCCCGACATGAAAGGAGAGATGCATTACCACCTTTGTTAAAAAGTGAACAAAAAACAGTTTTAATCTAACTATATTTTATGTAATCTAACACTAATTTTTAGGCAAGGGTTCAAGTCTTTCCCCCTCCCTAAATCCCAAATTTTTGTAAAATTTCAAAAAAAATATTAAAAAAAAAAACATTACCTACTTACAAGTTACAATCTTTAGGTAAGTGTTGATTAAAAAAGACGCCCAAAAACCCCGAAAGTTTACACAGGGCAGCTAGAGCCTCATCTAGAAAGAAGTTTGATCTTTACTTGTTATAGGTTAATTGTTCTAAAAAAGACAAGTCTGAAAGCAATCTTACAAAAGTTACTAGTTACCACTATACATATGAATTTGTCAGTACAATAAATAACCCAGGTGGTTCAAACAATTTGTATCTTTGACACCAGTACACTCCAATCAGATAACAATATATTACATTTACTTTACATAAATTGATGAATCATAACTTGAGATTACAGTGGAATTACAAAGACTATGCAACTCTATAAGGTGAAAAGGTTTCAGGCTGATAGCTCATCGCTCCTGCTGAGGAAGTAATATCAAATCTGGCCGCGTAAAAGGTTTTGTGTATACTGAATTACTGATCTTCTTCAAGGTTGAGAAGATTATATTGCATTAACAAGGAGGGCATGAAATTCTCATGTACAAGAGCTGTTTACAAAGAAGAGAGAACTGATTAACATTTTCACCTGGTAAATGCAGTGTGTTGTGAAAGGGGTTGAACAACTAACCACAGAGGAGATCTTCTCACTTTTATCCTCCTACTTGGTAATGTAGAGCTCTTGTTTAGCTATGGTATAATGCCCGATGACATTGCTGGGTTCCATAATAAACTGTTCCTGAAACGTACCCATTCGCTTACTAGATATATCGATTGAAAGATCTTTAAAATTTGGCAAACCCTCTACTTGTACACCATCTCCACATATAAGGAATTGATTCCCAATAATAAAGGATCCCGATACTCGAATGGCAACTCCGTCTTGACCATGAGCGCGGCACTGAAGTTTTTCCACAACATGTACTAATCTTTCAGGAGGCCAGTCACCTGCTAATGTACTCCGAATATGTGACAATGTTACAAAGATATCATTTGGCCCAATGGATTGCTTCCCAGAGAATCTTGGAAGAAGGAAAAAAAATCATCTCAGTCAAAAGAAATGGCCGGAAACAAGCCAGGCTACACAAAATATCATCCAGTTTAATCAGTTTTCACCGTTATTGGCTCCCTTTGGATTGCAAGGTCCCCTTCGTGGACTGCTTGTTCACTTATTTATTTCAACATAATTTTTTCAGTTTCTTAGCAAAAACAAAAGGTTTCAAGTTATTGGAGATATAAATCACGATGTCCATAATTATGAAGAACCATATGAAATTCCTTCTGGTTAAACCTTGGGTATACTGAAATTATTTACCAAATATCATAACAAATTTTGTTTCCAACAACTAATTTTTCAATTCATGATAGTAATGAAAAAGACAAGTCATTGAATAGTACAGTACCTGAAAGTTGAACCTTCCTTATATAAGGTCTTTGAATGCTGCCAAAGTTCATCCGATCCATCAAAAAGTAAGTAATAGTGCATTGTCAGCATCTGCTCATGCAAATAAAAGAGTCAGTAACACTATACACTGAATATATGAACAAGTAATTAGCATAACTTTAAGGTGCTGGTTCGAGCTTTCAGCAATCTGTGTATAGACAATGATGGCTAGAAGTGTTAAATCAATGGCAGTCAAACACAGCAAATGCATGCAAATAGTTTAACTACAATGAATCCCAATGAAAACAGATCATTTCTTTTATATTCAATAAGAATCCAGAAATACCATAAGCATTTTTAAATCAAAGACTCTACAAAAATAAAAAGTAGAACATTATAGTTCAATACACAGTTCATAGCTGGTCCAACCTTGGAACAAAATCTCTGTTTAGATAAAGTACTTTTCTTCTCCCTTTTATTAAGTACAATAGTGTGTAGGTAATATTGGACCATATGTTGTAGCTCTCACTAAAATATTATTAGGCGGTAATAAGCTAATTATATATAATTACTGTTAATCCTTGATTCCTGAGAATAATTTTATTAGGGTATTATCAATTAGCACAAAATTATAAGCTAATTATGCTGTGATCAACAGTAGAAACTTAATCCCGGCGTAATTATGTGTAATCTATAGTTTCCTTCACTGTAGGGTTTCGCCAATTTTATAAACCTGTGCATTCTGATAGAAAACGAAATAAGTTCATGTTATAATAGACTGTGGTATCTCTCTCACTAATTATGTACAATAAATACTTTTCTTTTAATATAAAGATTCACAGGGTGTACGAATCTCTCTTTTTCTACATGCTTACGCACAGCGAAATGTACTCAATACTCCCATCCCAATTGTTTACTTTTGTTCCCTCTGTTTTCCCCTGATATGCTCTCTCCTCTCTCTTCCCCCTTCTCTTGGATAGCTAACCTTTACAATTCATGTCACTCAAGAACTATCTAATACATTCAACTTAAATAAACATTATGACTTCATTTTCATTTATTTATAGCTCTGCCAAATACATATGGGTGATATCACATTTGATGGATGACATATATTCATAAATGAATATGCATCAGTGGACACATATGCATACATTAAGTTCCAGGTACTCACATCAGCCAAATCCTTCATCCTTTTTGTTGGATCAAATACACTGCGGACAAATGTTGCTAGGTCCACTCTAGCATGCTCGTACATAGTTATAAATGGGTGTGAAAGAAGCTGCAGTCAGATAACACCAATTAAACTTGATGAATTCAAGTTTTGAGATACCTTTTAATCAAGAACACAAAACACATACAATGAGTAAGAACTATACAGGTTATTCTGCTTCCCATATATGGTTATACTGATACATAAAACTAAGAAAGGATGCAAATGACCTATAAAACTAAAGGGAGTGTTAGATTAATCAGACCAATAGAGGATATTCACTTCAAGAGTTCAAGTACAGATAAACTTTAGCATTAAAGTGACTCAAGTCCAAACTCATGAAATTTGAGAGTGATTCAGATAAGGCATTTGCATCAACTCGCTGTGGGCCTTACAAGAGACATTTAAAAGATATTAATCCTATCCAGTGGGTAAAAACTCAACAGATGGTGCAAAATAGCCTTACAAAAGTTCTACTTTGTAGATATAAGTTATCAATGTCTGCCAAGGTGTGATTCTTTTACCTGCTCTGCTGTGGGCCTAGCATCCGCATCCTTCTGCAGACAAGCATCAATAAATGAACAAAATTCTGATGAAAATTTGTGTTTTGATGGTGATGGTGATGGATCCTCCAAGATCTTCCAAAAACCCGTAGAGTGTTGCAAATCAAAGAGACAGCAGGTAAGTCAACAAAGTATTTTGCTTAGAGAAAAAGAAATCCAACATAACATAGAAAAATTAAAATAATTTACCTGCAACATCAGATTAACAGGTCCTTCGTTAGCTGTATATGGAAATTCTCCTGTGCCACATTCAAAGAGAGCAAGACCAAGGCTCCATATATCAGCAGGACAAGAATAGCTCTCATTTCGAATTCTCTCAGGTGACATGTATGTAACAGTTCCCACAAAAGTAGCACACTAGTATATGACATTAGGTACAGGTTAGCAACAGTTTTGACATATTCAAGGAGGATATCACTGTCCATAGTAACTCTAAAGAAACTACTACCAATTCAAATAAGCATGCATTGCAGAAAGAAGCAATTGACAAAAGATTAAAACAGAGATAGTTCCTAGCACTAACCATTGCCATTGAATTCTCTAGGCCAGCACTTATGCCAAAATCTGTAATTTTTGGCTCCCCCTTGAGATTTACAAGAAGATTTGCTGGCTTGATGTCTCTGTGAACTAAATGTCTAACTCCATGTAAGTAGCTTAGTCCCTTGAAGATTCAAGGAATAAAAATTGAGAACATAGTTTGAAGCAATGTAGAATGCGATGATCAAATTTCTAGCTTTTGTGATGAGGATAACCCAACTGATAAAATGTTCTTACCTGCAGAATCTTTTGAAACATAGATGAAAGAACTGGTTCCGGTATATTTTTCTGCAACCGTAAGATATCTGCCAGTGATCCGCCATCCATGTATTCCAAAGCTATGCTTATTTGCCCCGAGTCTGGTGTATAAAATGCCCCATGGAATTCTACGAGACCCTCATAACAAGGCGCTTCACACAATGTCCTTATCTCAGTAAGAAGCTGTTGTCTTTTCTCCTTTTTAAGAAAAAAATGGGAATATGCATGCAAGTCAACATTATGATTGGATGGTACATTTTACTCAAGCCATATCTACAAAATTACTCATGTTCAAGATAGGTCCCATTCGTATGCCTGGATACCATTTAACAATCGGTCAAAAGCACACAGGTAAACAATCTTAAATTTGTCACCCATATCTCTATAGTAATAAGCAAGCATGGTAGTACTGCTAACCTCTTCATGCAAAGCAGGCCATAACTATAAGCACTCACATATAAGATTGAATTGACTAAATGTAAATGATGAACTAACTTTCTTAGTGTAATGAATTACAAACTACCCTTTTCCTTCATGAAGTGATTGCATATATCAACCAATTTGTATTTTTATAAGGACCCAAATCCTCGCACCATCATATATACCAAGTATTTCAAGTAAAACAAGAAACTAAGAGAATTTTGTGCACCTTTTCAAAAATATTAATCTTCTTCAAGGCAATAATTTTGTGAGTGGGAATGTGAATAGCTCTCTGAACAACACTGCTTGCGCCGCTACCTATGGATCCAAAAATCCTCATCTCATGAGAGGCACACCGATATGTCTTTTCTCCACGGTCTGCTTCGTCCACAGGCCCAAACCCAGAGGCAGACCCAGACGTGCATTTTTGCAATCCAAGCTCGTTAATGTTGTACACTCCATAAGATCTACTTAATAAGTTTACAGTTCCACCATCTGATAGCTACACACAACCAATTATACATCATGTGAAAAAACTCTAATTATTATTCCAAATTTCTTCGTTTTAAGGGAACTTACCATACAAGAATCAGAAGGGTCGAAAGTTGATCCAGCTGAAAACCCCTTTTCAGCATCAAATAAAGGTGCAAGCTTCTTTTTCAATTCCTCCAACCCCGCCATAGCAATTTACTACGATAGTAACAAGACATATATTTATTTTCGTTTCTGAAGAGGAAATTGCCCAAAAAAGAAACAAAAAAACAGTTTCGTGTTTTTGTCCAGTTTATACAAATTTTCTTTTGCCCAAAATAACCAATCAATTCCTTTAAAAAAAAATAAGGGTGAAATCCATTTTAGTCCCTCTAGTTTGACCTATTACACAAACTGGTCCCCCGGTTTTCAGCTTTATCTTGACAGGTCCCGTTAGTTTTCAAAAATCTGTATTTCAGTCCCTACCGTCCAATTCTGTTAGGGTTCCATCAGATCAACAAGGGTATAATGGTAAAAGCAGGGATAAAATTAAGGGTTTTTAGCAAAAATGCTCTATTTTAGGGATTGAATTGCAAATCTACCCTAAAACAAAAATAAATTGCAAAACTGCCCTGAAATGACCTTGTTACCCTTAACATGAAAAAACCCAATTTCACTCATATTTGCCCTAACCTTCCCAAACCCTCTTGCCACCCCATCCCGATATCTCCCTATCACATTCCAACATCATCGTCGAGTTTCCATCCCTCCAGCCGCCGTCGTCGACTTCGCCTTTGTCGAACATCACGCCCTCTTAGTCACAACGTGTTCGTTGGCTTCGTCGACGAGTTGCAACGTCAACATCGCCCCGTCTTCGTCTTTGTCGCAACATCAACAGCACGTCGGCGTCGTCTCTAGCCGTCTTCTCATTCCGACGCAGCCATACATCGCCGATTTGGGTTCCATTTAAGGTATTTTGAGTTTCGAACCCTAACATTTAGGATTGTATGGTTTTGATTGAAATTGTTGTTAGGGATTTCAATTTTTTTAGTAGTGATTGTTGTTTGGATTTGGATTTTCAATTTTATTTAGTTGAAATTGTTGCTTGGGTTTTCAACTAACTGCACATAAATTCTATTCGAATTTGAAACCTTCTATTCTTAGATATGTTAGACTAATTTTATAATTTGTTTATGAGAATAGGCATGTACATGATTGATTTGGATTCATTTGGATTCATCTTGTCATTAATAGCCATTAGCATGATTTTGATTGTATTGTTGAGACCATTTCAAAGGCTGTTGGAATACTCTGTTTTGACAGACCAGCCTGGGTTCATGGAACGTTTAGAGCTGATTGTATATTTTTAAAAATTATGAAAGTTTACATATAGATAAGTTTACCAAAATTTCTGTTTTCATTGTGTGATGTGAGGAAACTGAATGAATGACTCTTATGAATTACTTGATGAGAATTTCGGATTGCTAATGAATGACTCTTTGAGGTATGTCTTGTCTTGCTTGTTTGATCAACTATATATGTTGAATTAGGTTGCATCTCAAACTCTATATACAGTCCATGGATGTTATTAATGAATGTTTTTAAATGCCTCCCTAGAGTAGTTCTGGTTGATTTTATTCTACTTTTCATTATGCATAGCAGCATAGGTTTTGATAAGTGGTTGATGCTTTCAGTATGATATTGACATTTGAATTATTTTGTGAGAATTATTTGTAATTAACATTGAGATTTTCAGTTTTTCTTGTTATTCAGCAGTGATTTATTTTGCTTACCTGTTTCATCTATGCAGAGATGATGATTGCTTATTTGTCATTTCCATCATACTATATTGGTGAAAATGTAATTATCCTCATTTTATAATCCTTTGAGTTTCTTGGTAAAATTACTGAACCTGTCTCTTAGACTTCTGAATCTCTATCCAACCTTCACTGAGTTATTGGTAGACTCAATTGCTTTAAGCTGGGTGATTCTAGCAACCAACCATATAAAAAAGATGGTGGTTAAAATTAGTGTAGACTTTAAACTAAACCGCAGGAAGAAGCAGATGTCAAAAATCTTCTAGTACATGGCAAGACCCTGTTTAAGATCCACAAGATACATATCAATGGAGAAGTTGTCCATGTTGGTTTGCACTGATGTAATACACTTGTATGTTTTTAAGAAAAGAATACTGTCCAGTGTTATTGTTAATGTAGAAATTAAATGAAGCTGCTTATTATTGACCATTTACCGTTTTATTTGGTGCATCTGTTTTGTTAACAATTTTCATATCACGGTATATTCAGCATTAAAGTTTTACGTACTTTATCATTTTGTAGGCAGTTATCTGCTTGGACGGGGATGGCTGCAAAATTCGAAGTGGATCCACAACTATCGAGGCAGACTCACATTATTGAGATAACAAAACATGTATTTCTTTCATTGGAGTGTGTCAAAATTAATCTATTAGAGTTCCATAGCTCACTGAAAATTATTTTTCAGGTCTTGAGGCCATCCAAACTCCTCCAAGAATGCCAAAACGACCCCGTTCGACCAACTGAAACCAGTCTGCATCAAAACATACCACAAAAATGTTAGTAGGAAGAAAAAACTGATGAAGAAAAGTTTTTTAATGTATTGCAATGTAATTGTACTGCCTGGGATTTGTATTCACCCATCACCACCCAAATCAAGGGAATGGGTATACCACAAACCAACTTTTGTTATCTAAACAAGTGCCATGTAATAATATTAGTCGAAGGTAATTCAGTTGAAAATGATTGTAATTAACAGATTATTAGTTTAATTAATGAGATTTCTATTTGTATCCACTGTGGTAGTAATTGTGTGTGAATTGAAATGTTGGGAGTTGAGAAGTGTTGTAGATATTGGGAGTGTCTTGTTTGCAGGTATAGAAAATGATATGGATTTGTTGAAAATATAAACAATAATAATGCCAATTTTTTTATAAATTCAGTTACCATCTAGTTCATTTTGATTAAAAAAAAGTAGGAGTGTTGCTGCCATAAAATGTATAAACAAATCAAAACAACATTTATGTATATAACTAGCAGCAATGTTGCAAATCAAAATTACGCTTGGAAAAAAAAAAAAAAAAACATTTTTTTGGAAAACCATCGGGTCGGGGTGGCCCGACGTCGGGCACCCCTGACCCGACGAAAATTTCCATCGGGTCAGGGGCGCCCGACGTCGGGCCACCCCGACCCGATGGTTTTCCAATTTTTTGAAAAACCATCGGGTCGGGGTGGCCCGACGTCGGGCACCCCTGACCCGATGGAAATTTTCGTCGGGTCAAGGGGTGCCCGACATCGGGCCACCCCGACCCGATGGTTTTTCAAAAAATTGGAAAACCATCGGGTCGGGGTGGCCCGACGTCGGGCCACCCCGGCCCGATGGTTTTTCAAAAAAAAAAAAAAAACTCATTTCGGATTTAAAAACAATTTTGGTTGTTCAAATTTATTTTTTAACAACTAATACTTACCCCTTCAAACAATTCCCCAATGTTTTTTAAACTTCAAATATGAAAAGGGAATGTGATGTAAAAAAAAAAAAAAGGTTTGAAGATGTAGAGAAAAAAATAAAAGGTTAGATGATGTAAAGAAAGAAAAAAAATGTTAGAAGATGTAGAGAAAAAAAATGGGTTAGATGATGGTAAATTGTTAGTTTTGTTTAAAGGGTTGGTAAATGGTTGGTTGGTGGTTAGTAAATGTAATTAATATAGTTAGTAAATAGGGTGTAGCTATGATTAAGGGTATTGTGGTCATTTTAGGGTATTTTTGCAATTAATTTAGGTTTTAGGGTAGATTTGCAATTCAGCCCCTAAAGTAGGGCAATTTTGCTAAAAACCCTAAAATTAATAGTTTCAATTAAAAATAATTAAAAAATAAACATTAATATATATATATATATATATAACAGATTAAAAAAAAAAACAAATAAATATAAAATAAAACAAAACAAAAATATATATATCACCATCAGTATCACGATCTAGAAACCCAGTCCAGACTAACAAACAAACAAAAATCGAAAAAAAATAAGTAATATTAAAACATCATCATCGACCTAAATCATCATCATCATCGACCCAAATCATCATCTCCCACATCCATATCTTCTTCAATCAACAACATCAGAAACAAACTCATTTGACCAAACTTCAATCACAACAATAACCACAATAATCTCAAAATCTCACAAAAATCCCAATTTTTAGACAAACCCACTTTACAAAAACCTCAAAATTCTCAGAAAAACCTAAACTTGACACACACCCACTTCTCAAAAATCAACAAAAACCCCAATAGCATCGACAAAACCGCAATAAGAAGAAGAAGCATCAGCAAACCTGAGATGTGTGCAGATCATTGAGAAGAAGAAGCATCAGCAGTTTGGTGATAGTGGTAAGAAGGAGAAGGAGCGATAAGCTTGTAGTATACTTGTTCGCCGACACAGTAGATGAAGAAGACGAACAAGGAAGATGAAAGATCTGGGTTGTGTTGTGTTGAATTGACGAATAACGAAGAAGAAAGATATAGTTTTAGTTTTTTTTTTTTTTTTTTTTTTTTTTTTTTTTTTTGAACTTTAATTGAATTTGGGTTGTATTGAATCTGGTGGTGGGCTTTGATTGAATGTGGATTAGGGTTTTGATCGTGATTTCAAAGTCTAAGCTTGGGGTTTTGATAAATCAAAATAAGACTAATTAAATGTGGGTTGGGTTATCAAAAAAAAAAAAAAAAAAAAAAAACCAAGTGGTTGGGGTTTTGATCGAAATCAGGCTTAGATGATAAATCAGAACTTATCAGATCTTGGTTTGTTTTTATTTTTATATTTAATTAGTCTTATTTTTAAATTAATTTATTATAAATTTAATTAGTTTTAATTAGTTTTATTTTAATTAGTATTATTATTTAATTTATTAATTTAAATGCATTTAATATATAAATTATTTTATTTTAAATTCTTAAATTTGAGATTTTCTTTATATTTTAATTGTTTTGTTTTTTAATCAGGGGCAACAGGGTCATTTGACCCTCTGACCTTGTCAGAAAGCACTTTTTCAATGGAAAATTTAACGGAAGGACTTAACGGGATAATACTGAAAACCGGGGACCAGTTTATGTAATAGGTGAAACTAGAGGGGCTAAAATGGATTTCACCCAAAAAATAAGGGTTAATTGCAATAACTTGCCCTGAGTTTTATCATTAATGCTTAATATTCAACAAATGGTATTAATTGCTGCAGGCCCCCAAACCATTAGTCAAACTCTATTAGAGATAACAGTTGACTGAAGTTTTAAGGGCAAAATCGTCATTTTAAATAGAAATATAACAATAACAATAAAATAATTATTAACTTTTTTATTTAAAAAATAAAAACAAAAGAAAAGAAAAAATCAGATGAAAGATCCAATCCTTCCATTTGATCGATGGAGGAACTAGAAGAGGTAGAAAACATAAGATCAGAAGTAGACGCGCCTATTCAGAGGGAAATAGAGGAGCAACTGGAAGAGAATCGTCTTCATCGTCACAAATCTCAGCGGCGGCGGCAGAGATTAACGTGATGGTGAGGCTGTGGATGGCCGAGATTGGGCCGAGGAAGACCCGGCGGCTTCGACACAGGTGGACACCTGATAGTCTCCTTCTTGATTAGTCTACTTCATTGGTTTGATTGGCTTGTTGAATTTTTTTTTTTGAAACAGGTTTGTTGATTCTACTGAATTCAAATTTTTTTTTTTGGTCAACTAATGATGGGTTTGAAGAAAATCCATATAGGCTTATAACTTTTTTTGGATGGTTTGAGGCATACCACCCTCTTGATTTCAAGGCTCTTGATTCACTTTTGAAGAAGAAGAAAGATTAATAGTAGAAGAAGCAGATTCAAACATTTCTCTGTATATGATTTATTTGGATTTCAAATTGTCGAATTATTGGGGAAAATAAAAAAGGCAAATAATGGAGGAAGACTGGAACGATCTGCTCCTCCATCCAATGAGTATATTTGCTGCGATTTACATTAAAAAAATATATTTAAGCCAAGCAATGACACCAAATTTTGAAAAGTGCTTTTAGTATAAGTAGTAGTAGTTGTTTCACCAAAGAAAGGAATTTTTTTAGGCTTTTTCATGAGCGGAAAAACATGAATCAGAAGAAAAAGAAAAATTATTGTTAATAAAGATCATCTGTTGACTGTTGATGATGATAATCCAAATCAAGACATAGAACAACACCATCATCTGAGAACAACAATTGAGAGAAACTGGTGGTAGTGCCTTGCTCACGTCCACTTCAAATCCACATTAAAGAACTAGACCCAAATCAACAAGAATCCAAAGCACTTTTATTAACAGTTTTTTTTTTTTTTTTTCCTTTTTGATTGTTCAAAGTAGATGCGAGTCATGTGACTTCTCTTTTTTCTTTCTTTAAATCTTTGGTATACGGGAGAGTGTCTTTTCTTTTAATTATTTAAGTTATTTTTTTTTAAAGGTTAATTGCACAAACATATCCTCTATTTATCTAATAAAGCAAATTTTCAAACAAATGCCCTATTCAAACATAAACATTCCAATTGGAATGTGCTTGGGGTATAGAAAGTCAATAGTGCCCTTAGGTAAAAGGGAGAGATTATTTTGGTGGGTAAATTTCACAAACAACCCTGAATTTAGGTGTAATTGTACAAATATTCATTTTTTTTTCTAATAATTACATAAATATACTCTATCATTAGTTGAGTTTTGTTAACTTTAACCTTTAACTCCCGAAATGACTAAACTACCCTTAAAAACTTATTTGTCTTTTCTTTTATTATTTAAATATATTAAAAAATATTTACTTTAAAAATTGAAAAAATCGGTATAATTTTTTGTTGCTTTCTTTTTATCATTTTTTTTAACACAATCAGAACCCATAAAACTGAAAAAATGGTTGTGTTTAGTGGGTTTTGATCGTGTTTAGTGAGTTTTGTGGGTTTTGATTCTGTTGATTAAATGTAATTATCGGTGGGTTATGATTATGTTGATGAAATGAAATTGTTTGTAGGTTGATGAGTATGAAATCGAATATTTTGGTGATAAAGTTGGTTTTTGAAATCTGACAATTTGGTGTTTGGGGACATGGAAAATGTAAAAAAAAATGATAGAAAGAAAAAGAAAATAAAAGCAAAAAATAAATAAATTGTATTGATATTTTCAATTTTTTAAGTAAATATTTTTTTAATATTTTTAAATAATAAAAGAAAAGATAAATAAGTTTTCAAGGGTAGTTTAGTCATTTCAAGATACAAATGTGGTTAAAGGTTAAAGTTAACAAAAGTTAAATGACGGTAAAGTATATTTATGTAATTATTAGGAAAAAAAAAATGAATATTTATACAATCACACCTAAATTTAGGGTTGTTTGTGAAATTTACTCACCAAAATAACCTCTCCCTTTTACCCAAGGGCACTATTGACTTTCCAAACCCCTAGCACGTTCCAATTGGGATGTTTGTGTTTGAATAGGACATTTGTTTGGAAATTTGTTTTATTAGATAAATAGAGGGTATGTTTGTGCAATTAACCCCCAAAAAAACTTAATTATTTAAATGTTATTTAATAATTTAAAAGGTAAAGAAATTAAGACATTTTCAATAAAGTGTAAAGGCATTATTGACTTTTCAACCCAAACCTTAGTCAACGGTTAGATTGGATGGAAGTCAACTATTGGTAGGGGGACTGCTGTAATTAAGGTTATTAGTTGAATATTAAGTCTTTTTTGGAAAACTTCAGGGTAAGTTATTGCAATTAATAAAAAAAAAAAATAATAATAACCAGTCAATTACATTGTTGCCCTTATCATATATTCATTATTCATATTCTTCCTCAACCTTTTTAGTTTCACTTCATTCTCTCCCAAGTTCCAAAAAAAAAAAAAAATAATAAGGGTGAAATTCATTTTAGTCCCTATAGTTTGACCTAATGGTCAAACTGGTCCCCTGGTTTTGAGTATTATCTCATTTAGCCCCTCCGTTAAAAATTCCGTTGAAAAAGTGATGGCTGACAGGGTCAGAGGGTCAAATGACCCTGCTGCCCTAGCTAACTGTTGAAATGGATTCAAAATATTTCTTGGATAAAAATGCCTCTCTTATGACATTCACATTGCTGGCTTTATCTTGCACACATACATCACACATTTCTAAACCTATTTTCATTTCTTGATTTTTGTTTTTCCAACCATACAAACCATAAAAAAATTATAAGCGGACCTATTCCACGTACTAAGATTACCATTAACACGCACTATAATCACTAATTAAAACACAAATCATATCAAATCGAAATCCTTAATAATAGTCAATAATTTCCCTAGGGTTTCGAGAAAAAATCAAACTATGAGTTCATGTTCCTAAACAGTATTCGACTAATCTCTTCAAAAATCACAAATTCGATCCCAATCAGTCCTCTGTTCTTCACAGATCATACCTAATTATCTTCATAGATCCGCCGTCGCCACCACCACCTTCCCAACAACCCAAACACCAACACAAACCAACACTCAACACAAATTGTTTTTTGCTCCATTTTGCTTAAAGATTTCAACACTCAAAAGATTTCACCACCTGTTCTGTTGTTATGTTCTCGTTTAATAAAAAATAAAAATAAAAACACAGATTCCACACGAATCGGCACCACCACCTAAAAGTTCTCAAGTTCAATCTCAATCTAAATTATCCCCACAAAAATGACAGATTAATCTTGAGATAATTGGATTTACTTTATAGTCACTTTGATTATTCACTAACTAGAACAATTTGTCTGTCCTCAGCTGCTTCTTCATCAGACTCTCCCAACACAGCTCCTTCAGGTACTGAATATATAATCAACAAAATACTAAAGATACATGTAAAATTGTTGAATTGTATATCCATTGTTTTCAATAATTGCTTTTACTTTGCCAATTCAGCCTAAAAATTGATCATGTCAATGTTTTTTTTTAACACTTATGTAGGAGGTGGATCTAAAACTGTATCGTCAACAGAACGAGGACCCTCATCGGATGGAAGTTCGATCAAGACCTTGTTCTCTCTGCTCATCTTCCTTCTCTCTGCAACATCATATATTTCAATCTTCAAAACATACTGATTTTCACACCATTTGCCCCATATACAGTGATAAGAGAGAGAGAAATTGAATCTCCTAAGTCCCAAATTCAGGCTGCGACGATGCTCATGCGTGGCAAAGTCAGGAGTTCTCAGTTGGAGCCTCACGACGAAGTCCAAAATTCGACGGTGAGATAGGGAATTGCGCGAACGTCGTCAATCGAACCAGCAAAAGACCACCGCTATTTCTCTTTTTCTTTTTCTCTCTCCGGCGCTCTCCTCTTCTGTTATTCGAACCGAAATCAGATTCACAGGTCAAAACAATGACAGTGAATCGATCGGTGGCCGATTCAATGGGTTCTTGGTTTGGTCACTGTCATTGATTGTAAGGGTTTGGTGTTGAGAAGAAGAGATTTGGGGAGAGAGACGAGAAGGGATTAGGGTTTGATTTTATTTATTTATTTAATATTCTTTTATTTTTAATTTCTATTAATATTAATTATTTATAAACCAAATTACTTCATTACCCTTCATCAAACTAGTCTATAACCTCATCGGGTCAATTTACGATTTTACCCTCGCCACTTGGACGGAACCTTTGCAAACCCTAACGGAATTGGACAATAGGGACTGAAGTAAAGATTTATGGAAACTAGAGGGAACTATCTAGATAATACTCAAAACCGGGGGACCAATTTGGCTATTAGGTCAAATTATAAGGATTAAAATGAATTTCACCCAAAAATTAAACATACACTACTTTTTGAATGAATTTGTGTTAAACATCGTTTTTGTAATGAGAAATCGACGAAATATTTGGTAGAAATCAATGAAAAACAATAAACGAGAAATCGATGAATTTGTGGTTGAAATCTCTCCAATCTAATTAAAGGTATGTAAATCTTGCATTTTAATTGTGTGTGTATATATATATATATATATATATATATATATATATATATATATATATATATATATTTGGTTATATGTTTATGTTGTTAGGATTTTTCTTATTTTCTTGAATAATTGAAGTTTTCGGTGAAAACCACCGTAGACGATTGAGTTTAAGATGTTTGTTTCAAAGCACTCATTATTTCATGTTCTACATTTATAATATGCATATTTCACGTCCGTTCACTTTCCTATATGTTTCACTTTCGAAAAGTGATATATCCTTTCAAAGTGAAACGGATTGTATTTCATGCTAGGAAAGTGAAATACACCCATATTAACGTGAAATACAACTTGTTTCACTTATTATCATTTATTTTTTATTTGTTGGATTAAGATTCTCTCCAGTATTATTTTTTTCTCCTTAGTTTTTTAGTGGATTTTGACAACCAGCAAGTGTAGATTCAATTGGTAGGATTAACTCTTGTTTTTCTCTCTTCCATTCAATGAAACTCACTGTTTTTTGATGAGATTTTTTTTTTTCTATCCTAAGTATCCTCCCATTCTGCTTGTTCGTTTTACATTGCTCTCTCTCTCTCTCACACACACACGCAATTTTTTGATGAGATTTTGTTCCCCTCCTCTCTTTGTCTTTCATCACTCTCACACTATTTTTTTTTATGAGATTTTTTTTTTTTTTTTTTTAGCAGCACTCTATTATTGGTGTTATTTTCTTCTTATGTTTCTGCTATCATCAACCGGTAAACATAATTTACCCACATCTGGGAAAAAATAAGAGGATAATGAGTCTCCAATCTCGGACTTAGGATCCATAAAAACCTAAATTTTGTTAATAAAAAACAAAAACAAATGACGAAAGAGGAACAAACAAGCCGAGTGGGAGGAGAGAAAAAAAATCTCATCCAAAAACAGTGAGTTTCATTTAACGGAGAAGAGAGAGAAACAAAATTAATTTTGCCCATTAAATCTACACTTTGCCAAGTGTCAAAATCCACTAAAAAGCTAATGCGAAAAAAGGGACACGAGGGGATCCTGATTCCTGATCCTTATTTGTTTTTTTTCAATTTACTCATGATTTTTCCTTTTTAATTCATTTGTAGGAAGTATGAATATGTTGGCAATCCATCACATAGGCAGTGGGATAGTGCAGAGTACTAAGTGGTGAACTTTTTGGTGAAGTGGTAGAAAATAACTTGTCATACAATGAGTCGGTGGACACCATATACATATCAATTGAGCTTGACAAATATATGTAAATCATCATTGTTCATGGAGTGGTTAAGTTACTATCGGATAAGACAAAATTTCATTTGAAACACGATAGAGATATTACATTTGTGTTGGTTGATGATTCACCAATCTTAGAGATATATATTGACACGGTCGAGAAAATGGATGGAAGGTGGGCATGGACATGGAGACAAACCTCCTCGAAAGAAGCGTAGACCGGTGCATAATACATATTGTCCATCAATTGGTACTGATTTCACATTAGCTAGTGGTAGTAACCAAGTGTAACTATATATTCTCCCATAAAGTCTATTGTTCATTTAGGGATAAATGAAAAGAGAAATCCACTATCATTTTTCAATGAGGATAATCTGTGTTATAACCCATAGCAATACTAAGGACGGGATCTTGGTGCAGCATGGTTATCCTAATAGTTCATATGAGACTTGTGTCAGAATAAGTTATAGTTATAAAGAACCAATGTAGGGTGCCGTTGTTGGAATAAGTGGTGTTGGGGTTAGTTCTAGAGTTTTGGAGCATTGTGTTAGTGTTGGAGGGGGTTACTGTTGGTGGTCCACGACATGGCCTTTTCCCTACAGCTTCATCATGCTAGATCATCTCTAGTGCATATTGGTGTTCTTTCGACATCATCACACCAGCGGGCTCTACTTCAGACGATGGCCTTTTATACCTGGGACAGATTTTGTAGGACAAGACGCAACTAAAGACCGGGTTAGGACTCAATGCTCCGAAAGAGAAGTTTGATGTAAGAATTAAATGGTAAAAAAAGTATCGATTTGAGGCCAATTGTAAGGATATAAATAGTCAGTTTGCGATATGAGCAGTTAGGGCATACGATTGCATGTATTGGTTTGTTATAAAACTCATTGTAAATTGTAATTGTGAAGAATAAATGTTTGGGGGACGCTTTCATGATGTCAGTTCCAATGTAATGGGTGAATTGTATGCCTCAAACCGATAAATGGTCAACACATCCGTCCGAAAGATATAAGCAAAATTAGAGTTACACATTTTCCCCCGGATCCCCATTTCCCCACGTTCCCATCCCCATTTGGGGATTTTTTTTTAGGGGGGAAATGAGGAAATGGGTGGGGATAGGGATGATTTTCATCCCCAAATTGAAATGGGGATGGGGATGGGGATAGGGAGACCCTCCCCCATCCCCATTTCCCAATTTTCCCTACTAATCCCCCCATCCCAATTTCCCAAAAAACATTATAAATATAATTATATATTAATTTTTTTATTATTTGAAAACCTAACTATATAAACCTCATTTACACTAATCGATTATTGAAATACTTTATTTTGTAATGGATCTTTTATATTTATAATGCACTAATGGATTTTATTTTGTATCTGTAATGATTTTTATTTTATTTTTATTTGTAATTTTTAGTCAAACAGAGAAATGAGGAAAAACGGGAAAAATGAAGAACTGGAGTTGGGGATGGAGGTACCTCCCCCCAAAATTCCCCATCCCTATTTTCCCAAATGGGGAAATGGGGAGGGATGAGGGAACCTATATCCATCCCCATTTCCCCAATATGCAACCCTAAGCAAATCGCACGGGCAAAACCATACATGTTGAAGTTGGCATTGTGGTATATCTTTCACATCTATACCACGAGGTTGTAGGTTCGAATCTCTCCCCCTCTCCCAAAACCCTAAAGTAAAGTAATATTTAAAATAAATAAATAAATAAATAAATAAAAACGTACGCATGCAAATTTGAGAATTAATTGGACAATTTGTTTTTCCAATTAAAGAAAGTGGATATAAGAATAAATATTTTTGCAATAATATCATAAGATTTGTATACAAAACTGAGCATATATAATATATACCACACAATGCACAATTTTGACCAACAGTATATCATAACAACATTAATTTAATTTGACCAAAAATACATCTTAAAAACAATGATAATTTTAATAAATTTTCACAACGCAAACTATAATTTAAATAAACCGAACAAGATAAAAAACGAAGATATATCTACACACGGGATTAAACACTACACACTATCAGAGATATATACTAATTACAAATTACAAATATCTAATTACAATTTATAAAACATTACACACTATCGTAGATATTTTATGTTGTTGCAAGATAAAATTATTTATATTCGGATTTTGCTAGATATTAAGCAATAAGTAATATCTACACACGGGATAAAACATTACACACTATCGCAGATATATACTCCTAAATATCAAGGATAAAACATTTTAAACATAGTTCGCTTCGATATTTATAAATTCCTAAAAGATATATATTCTCATAACATTGGGAAGAAAACCAAATAATATCATAAGATTCATATATAAATTTAAGTATAAATATGCCACATAACAGTTAACAGATATAAATACACCAATAATAATAATAATTATTATTATTAATTTATTATTGCTATATAAAGACACAACACATAACCAATTTTTTTCCTAATTAAAGCAAGTAGATATCATAATTTTTTCTTTTTTGCAGTGAGTATCATAAAATTCGTATACAAATTTGAGCATATATATTAAAATTGCGGAATTTTTTTAAATTTACTTTAAAAAATGATATTAATAAAATACACAAATTAATTTCTCAAATCGTAATTGAAAAATAAAAAAAATAATAATAAGAAAAAGAAAATTAAACAGAGACAAAGTTCACATCCAGCTGTACACCGCCAAAAAGAAATTTGAGTTTCCCGCCCCGCTCGAAACCACAACCACCGCGCCCAAATTGAAAGAAATAAAATAATTTTCAATGCTGCGCAAAATAATTTCATTTTATTTTTTCGATTTCTATCTCTTTACTCTCGCCGGAGCTGTCGATTGATTTCAAATGGAGACTTCCAGATCTCAGTCCTTCTTCCTAGACGTAAGATCGAGAGAGCTCAGCGGTTTCAAAGGTCTCTCTCTCCTGTCCTCTCTGTAAATACATGTCTATGTGATTATGTGTGTAAGCGTATGCGAATATTTTATCTGATGTTGCGTTTTTTTTTTTGTTTTCCTCTCAGTTAGAAAAAGACCGTATTTTGGCGAGTTCGCATCGGATTTCAAGGAAATTGGAGCCGTGGCCATTGAACACGATTGCATCGAGACGCCTCCGTTGGCCATTTCATTTTGCAAGGTTTATTATTATTATTATTATTATCACTACTACGTGTTTTTTGAAATTTTAGCTAAATTAGATGCGATGGTTAGATTATTGAAGCAGAAAAATAAAATAAATAAACCCTAATTTTGCAGACAAGTAAAAACTCCCATTTATTTGCGGTGTCCGATGAGGATGGTTGCATGAACGTGTTTGATTCTCGTAAAAAATTTACTTCTTTTGCATCTCACCACGATAATACAGGTTTGTCATTTTATTAAACCCCATTTCGGTTTATTTTGATTTTATTCATTGGTGGATATCTCTTTTAGAAGTTCCATTCCCTTAAAAAAGTTTTGTTTTCTCTATTTTGTTAATAACCAATTTCAGGGTTTTTGCTGATTCTGGTCACTTGTGGATTTATTTAGTAGTTACTGTTTTGTTACTTAATCTCAGTTAAATTTTGACGTTTTTTTTAAGCAGAGAAGGCCAGAATTAGTGAATGGACCGCACATCAGAATGCCATTTTTGATATATGCTGGATCAAGGTTGGTATATTGATCAATGAATTTACATTGAACTTGTATTGTTCTATAACATGGCAAAACAGCTTAGGAATTAGAATTTATTGGAACAGGAGACAGCATCACCTAATTTTTCTGAAAAAACATGATTTCAAATTGTCTACTTGAATTCATATGATTGGATTTCAATGCAGCTAAACACAATCTTAATTTATGTTCAGGAGGCAAATGTGAGATCAATGACATTTTGAGATTTCTCTCCTATCTTAAATTTTGATTTTTGAGTGATATGTCATTGTAGATGTTATCACTGAGTTAATATGATTTCATTAATACTGTGTGATTTATTTATATTGTATTTTTCTGTTACCAATACAATTTTAGAAGGTTTTTGGGTAGTTCATGATATAGACTTTAATGGTTAACATGTGAAAAGTTTTGAGTTGGACATGTATGTTCCTTTTTTCTTTTCTTGTTGCTTTTTAATCATTGTCATTGTGTATTGAAATTTCTTGCAGGAGGATAACAACATTCTAACTGCTTCAGGGGATCAAACTGTAAGTGAAAAAGCATACATGTGCACATATTATGCATGTATGATCTTTAGTTAGCAAAGTGTTCATAAACATAAAGAGCATTAGGAAAGCATTAACTCAAGAAAATTTGATGATTCAACTTTTAACAAGGATTGGACGTTGTGCTGATAATATTAACCTGAATTTAGTCAAGTCTAATTCTGTTGATCTGTGTTTCCTGTAAATATATTTGTTCTCTTAAAGTTGTATTACCAATTGAATTACTATTTGAAACAATTAGGTTTACAAATAGATAAAAGTGTAAGACATTAATACATTCACAATTTAAAGTTTATGTAATGATTAATGAGTTGGACTAAGATTTAATTGGCTCAACATGATGAAGATCAAATTAGAAGCTTATACACCTTTGGCCATCTTGCAGATAAAGGTATGGGATGCACAGGAAAAGAAATGTATAGGTGTCTTGATGGGTCACACAGGGAGTGTAAAATCTGTGTGTTCTCATCCAACAAATTCTGGTATATTTTTTAATTATATTAATTATCTGCAAAAAATATTTTCTTTTTTTGAAAAACAAAATTGTAATGTTAATTGTCATTGTTCATCAGATCTTGTTGTCTCCGGTTCAAGAGATGGGTCTTTTAATATATGGGATTTGAGATGCAACAATAGTTCCAAAAGTAGAAATAGTGAAGTCTGCATAGGGTAAGTTACTATTACCTTCTTTCATATGATCCCTACAAAAATATTTTCTTTTTAATATTTTGAACTTCTTGAATCACTATCAGTCAGTTTAATGCTGTTATTATATCTTCATCCAGACCATCTGCTGCGGTCAAAGGAGCTCATCTTTCATCTCAAGCAAAACGGATTAGGCGTGGCAAGGTCTGTTTGCTGCTCCTGTTTATTCTTGATGCAATTTGTTGTTCCCTTTATTGATCACTACAGTTCTTGCAGGCTGCCTCCATGAGCATTACATCAGTTCTTTATCTGAAAGATGAGGTGTCTATTGCCACTGCTGGTGCAGTGAACAGGTATGTGATAAGCAGTTTCAACTTTCCCGAAATTAATCTTAAATTCCCCTAGAATTTACATTATTCCAGGCTTCCAGCTTTAACTCATCGGTAATTTGGTCATTTCAGTGTTGTAAAATTCTGGGATACCAGAAATCTTAAAGCTCATGTCACTCAGGCTTGTCCTTATCCCGAGTCATCGACTGTAAAGGTTAGTTTGCTTTGTGCAAAAGTAGAATAAATTATGGTTTGTTCAATATTCAAAATTTAGATGATTAATTTCCAATAATGTGACTGGGAAACTATTAATTTTCATAGAAGAATTTAGCATTGTTTTCTTCCAATCAAACAATTTCTTGATCAGAGTCCAGTTTTGAACATTTGATTCATTTTTTAACATTGCAGAATTGTAGATATGCTTGGTGAGTGTTAGTCTGTATCTGAAGACTAACATTATTTTAACCGATCAACCAATCTAAAGCTTCAACTAGAATTCTTGAAAAGTTTTGGTATAGAAATGATATTTACAATTTTACTCTTTATAATTTCAGGAAAGAAGATTACATGGTATATCTAGCCTGTCTCAGGATTTGAATGGAGTGTTTCTTACAGCTTCATGCATGGACAATAGGTATTTTTCTATTCTGATGAGGCATAATTTCCTCTAAAGCTTTATCAATTTCAATGTAACATGCAGTAATTTCAAATTATCATTTGGTTAAATGTACAACCTAATCAAAGTCACTTGGTGCATTTATTTATCTCTAGAAACTGAAAAAAAAAAAAAAAAGAAGTATATCGACGTTACAGTACTAGCTTAATAACCTTGCATAGCTTCAATTAGTATGAATGGACTAATTAAAAGCACTTGCTGACAACTCTTCAATGTCTAATCTAGATGTTATTTTTCTTCCTTTTATCAGAATATACTTGTATAACGTACTTCAGCTTGAAAAGGGTCCCATACAATCTTTCTCCGGATGTCAAATAGAATCCTTCTATGTGAAGGTATATCTTGTCTCACAATGAGCCTAAAGTGCAGTGCTCTGTTACTTTCTTCATTGGACTAATTAGCAACTGCTTGACTGTTATGTTCTATCCAGTATCTAAAATTGATTTATGCCATTGCAGTCAGCAATTAGTCCGGATGCAGATCATATACTCAGTGGCTCCAGTAACGGAAATGCTTACATATGGCAGGTAGAGTTTGTGTTAATATTTTTCTTTTTCAGCGGGGATCTGTTTGGTCCTTTTCAATTCTAGTTTTTAATATGCAATGTTGGACCAGGTTAACAAGCCTCAGGTTGATCCTATCGTGTTGAAAAGTCACGACGGGGAAGTCACAGCAGTAGATTGGTAACTTTTTCCTTTCATTTGTTTTTCGAGTAACATTGCTTGCTAGAGGGTCCTTTTATAGACAAGCAAGTTAAAACATATTTTTCAACATCTTTTGCAGGTGCCCGTCTGAGGCTGGCAAGATAGCGACTGCTTCAGATGATTTTACGGTAAGACCAATATACAAATACTGAAGACTGCATTTAACTTGCCTTTCCATGTTCATGTCATTAAATCATCTTATAGATCAAAATGTCTATTGTCTTTTAATGCTCGGCTGGTTTTTGCTCAATTACCTATTTCTACTACATTTCATACTCTTCAAATGTTTATGTCAGGTTCGGATATGGAACACTCAAAGTAGTTATTGCTCAAGCACAAGATCCCCTGCTTCCATTCGGAGGAGAGTAATGGCGATCCCAAGTGCAGAATGTAGAAAACTTTTGATGGATGAAGAAGTTATGGATGTAACAAAGACCCCTGGTAGTTCATATTATGAAGTAGTGCACCAAACCAACTCATCCAATCCCATCCAAATGCCTATAATCACTACTCCCGACGCCCAAAAGAAAAGGGCCTCATCAATTTCTGATTCAACACAGCTTTTCGAGAAAACACCTGAAGCTGCATCGAATAGTCCATCTTCTGTGTTGAACCCTCCTTCCTCTGTGAAACGAAGAACCATCCGCGATTACTTTCTAGTAGCTCCTTAAAGTTCGATCCATTATTCCTCCGGATATGAAGAATATTATTGTACAAAATAGGAATCGTTAGACCTTTTCAAGGGTTTAGATTATTCTGTCTGGTTCTTTTGATTTCCATTGATTGAGGTTTGGGTATAAACTATAGAGAATCTTTGGGACAGTTAGTTTAGTTGCATAAACTCTCTTGTACATGAACATGCAATTTTTTCCTGTAGAAAAAGTGTTCTATGGCTGATGTATTTTCTCAATTTCACTCTATTTCAAAATCATAGGGACAACTATCCAGATAATTAACCTACTTTGTTTATGTGTATATTTATATGCATATGTTTTTTTTTTTTTTTTTTCCATTGTTAAGGTCTGAGTTATGTTAACAACTATTTCATAAATGTACTTGAAATAAATTTGAAATATAAAATATTTGAGTACATTAATTTGAAAACTAGGATGAAATTAAAGAGGATTAATTTGAGAAAAATCGGGCTGTGATAAGGGTCAAAGGTGTATGTAAACCCTAAATTAGTACCTTTTTAAAAATATAATATTATTCTCGAGTAAAATTACTAAAAGGGTTTGTTTCAAAATAATAATAATATTACAATGATTAAATAGTTTATAAACTAAGTACACGATTAATCATTTTACTACTAATTGTTTGATTTTCATAAACCCTCTCTCTCAATGAAGATTAGCCTGAAAAATTTGAACATAAACCCAGGCTTTGATTTTCGGTATGAATGGCAGGCACCAAGCACGGTGTATTCTGTCCCATAGTTGTACTTGTTTCGGTGAGATGTTACAAATAAATTATATATACGAAAATAAATATATTTTTAATAAAACATACATATCATATCATCTCTATGCTCATCAAACAAAATATTAGCATTGTAATTCACTATAAAATTACAAACTCGAAAATTAAAATAACGAAAAATTACCTAGTGAGATTCAGAATACTAGGAGGACAGCTAATATGAGATGGAAGGAGAAATAGCTCTTCAGCATCAAAATTTTAAAATGGACAAATTATTATAATCTTAATTTCACAAATTAACCTTTATATATATTTATACATATCAAATTAGATGGTAGTTGATTAAGAGTTTTGGTGTGATTTCGTTTCGTCAAAGGTTAGGTTTTCTTGGTTGTGATTTCATTTTTTTATTTTATTATTATTATTTTTTTTTTGTAAAATAACATTAAACTAATTTTGGAAGATCTGGAATAAAATCTATAAAAGAATTGATACAAATCATAGAATGCCCTGGAAGATCTGAAAAAAATAAATTGAAAGAAAAAAAAAATAGCAAACATGGATCTATAATTTGAAAAGAATAACAAAACAAACATATGAAATAATAAAATCAATAAATACTAACATGTGAAATATGAGATCGAGATCTGAAAGAAAATATTCAATAATTTGAAATAATCTATATCATTAGCCATTAGGGTTTTGAAATAAGGAAAGTGAGGTTTTATTAGTTTTATTTGTACATGATTTTTTTTAATAAAAATTATATCTCTTTAAGTAATTTGATAAAAGAAATAAAAGAATGCTAAATAAATTAAAAAATGGGGTATAAATAGTTCAGTGATGGGTGTGCTAATAGCACCATTCTTATTAATAACATCACTTCAAATTAACACCTTTTTGAAAATCCAATATTATCCTAAAGTAAAATTACTAAAATGATTAAATAGATCGTAAGTACACCCACAAATGATTAATCAGTTTTCTACTAATTGTTTGATTTTCACATATATCATAAAACCATCTCTATTTTTCAAACCGATAGTTGTTGGGTTTTTGTTAAATAATAATTATTTTTTTGTTCCGATGGATCATTTATATAACAATTTATTCACATAAAAAAAAATAAAAAACAAAGAAATTCAAATATCTTTGAACATATGAAGCTTCTACAAAGAATTAATCTTTTATTCTTGTTTCCCCTCCATTATATATTTAACTTTTACACCAAACTCAAAGCTTAAGGATGTAATAAAAATGTAGAATCTGAAGATTACAAAAAAAGGACATGTATTGAGAAAAAGTACATGGTAGTGATGAAATATGGTCGAAGAGAGGTCTAACACATATTGATTGTCTATATTAGACATATGTTGTCCTGGATATCCGAATCAACCATATATTGGACAAGCCTACCTCAAAATATGCGTTCATCCGAACTCAACTTTGTCATTATAGACTTGATCTAGCCCAACTTTGTCCCAACGGTTGGAGGATCCGGATTGTCACATTTGTCTTATTTAAACTGATGAAAAAGTAGGATTGGAGCAAGTCTACAATGATTTATACCATATCTAAAATAACTCATCACACCTGCAAGTCTAACTTTTAATTTTAATTTTTATTTTTTATAAGTATTACACTATTATATAAATTCAAGATTTTTTAGGAGGAAGATGATTCGAACTCATAACCTCATGCTACAGATGTGATGAGTTTACCACTTGACCAATCTCATCTCGTCATGTCCAGAAAATTAACTTATTATGTTAAGGTCTGAGTTATGGTAACAACTTTTTCGTAAAGGTACATGAAATATAAAATATTTAAGTACAATTATTTGAAAACTAGGATGAAATTATTGAGGATTAATTTGAGTTAAATAGGGCCGTGATATGGGTTAGTGTCTTACTTTTTTTCAATTAAAAATTTAAGTGTGGGCGACTTCTTTTCGTTGGTGGAAATTGTGTTTAGGTGTTTTTAATAGGAGTCACGATATTTACACCCCTTTAAAATTGTATGTACACCCCGTTTTGTATTTACACATATATTAATTTTTAAAAATATTCTAATTTGTAAGTACACCCCACATTTTACCAAATATATCCTTTCTCTAAATTTATTTATAAATACATTACATTAATAGATTATAACGTAATTAATAAATATAAAAAATAAAGGAGAAGATTCCTCATTCCAAGCCGAAATCTTCTCACCGGGTTGAATTTGAGAGTGTTTCTTGAAGGGATATTAAAAAGTATCCACCAACCTTATTCAAGTATCAAAGAAAAAAAAATGAAGATGTGCGGCATGTGCCTTAATTTACATGGACCCAAAAAAAAAAAAAAAAACTTGGATCTCCATTACCATTATCAAAACACTTGGCTTTCAAGAAATCCTTTATTATTATTATTATTATTATTTTATCCCTTTAGTTTTAAACCAAACCCAAACTCATAATTTTGTAAGACAAATAAATAAAGGGATTTAGATAACCTGGTTGTATGGAAGAGGTAATTTCAAACAAAAACAAAAACAAAACACTCTGAATCTCTAATGCTCGACAACTTAACTGGAGATTTTTTTTAAAACTGTGAACCGGAAATAATCAATATTTAATAAATAGATAGTTAATATTATGATCAAAAGATAAATAATATGTATATTTGTTAAGATATTCAAAATAATAAATATTGTATTTATAATAATATATAAGGTATATTCATACTCATTTAATATCTTTATTAAAGGGTAAAGTTGGAATTTTAAAATAACACTAATATGGGGTGCACATACAGTTTTAGAGGGGTGCAAATATCTCTACTCTTTTAATAGTTGATCTTGTTTGGTGCTTATAAACTTTTGAACTGATTGAAAAAATTAATTAGGGTTCAGGGAACCCAAATATTGGGTTCGGCCCAACAATTTTAGTAAGACTTTCCAATTAGTAATTTGGACTTGGAGCTAATTAAATTTATTTATTTAAAAAAATGGGTTAGTTGGTATTTCATGTCGACTCATGAATCTTGACCCATCTCCGTGGTTTTCAACGTCATCATTAATATCTACTTTCAGGACATGGGATTTAAACTCCCCACACATACCGATATAATTGTATAATGTGTATGATGAAATTCAAATCTTATATCATTAAACGGGTGATGTAATTAGAAGGGGAAGAGAAGAATACACCTTTTTCTTTTTGTTGATAGAAAATTATAATATATACAATTTAGTTATAATGACAATAAACTACGGCTAGTCGGCAGTCCAGTCGGCAGTCACATATTATGATTGATATTACAATCTATTTTAAAATACTTGTATATTGGTTGGAGACAATCTTTCTTTCCAAATTATAAATTGGGATGATAAGTCCCCATCCTCTCATTGCAAACCCAATAAAGTTGTTTCTTTTTATTTATTTATTTTGATGGCTACTTTATTTTGAGTTGGGAGATGTTCACTAGTTTAGTGATCAAAACTTGCGGCTAGGATTTAATAAGAGTAAAGGGGCGTTAATAAAAAAAGTGGCCCACTAATGCATATTATGATATTATTGTAATCCAAAAGAACGTGGAATGTTTTGTATTTTGCATTTATTAAGTGTGAATGCTCAATTAGGTGCAATATGTAAGAGTTCATTTTTGCTTACCCACATTAACTAGAGGTAACCATTACCCCCCACCCCAAGTGTTGACACGTGTCCAAAACTTTGGTTAACTTTGGGTTAACTTTGAACTTTGGGTTAAGTTTGGGACACGTGTAAACACTTGGGGTGGGGGGTAATGGTTACCTCTAGTTAATGTAGGTGAGCAAAAATGCACTCAATATGTAACCCTAAAAGCAACTAAAAAGGCACCCAAAAAGCCTTGTTAGTGGTTCTTTCCCTTTGTAATTTTTATTGTTTCCCTTCGTTGAGGCATGTAATTATGTCAACAAAAATATAGTGATTCTTACCGACAAATGTGGCTTAGTGGCAAATGTCGCTCATTCAGCTAGGAATGGGCATTTATCCTTGGATATTCCAATCCTCATTTTCTCATCCCCATTTGGGAGGAATTTTTGGTGGGAAATGGGGAGGGATGGGGATCATTTTCATCCCCAAATTGAAATGGGGATCCCCATCCCCATTTATCTATTTTCCCTAATATTATCATTATTAAAGAACAATATTATTTTTCATTTAAATTTGTAATTGATTTTATTTTGTATTTGTATTTGAATTTGTAATGGATTGTTTGTTTTTTTTAGTATGTAATTTTTAATAAAACAGAGGAAATAGGAGAATGGAGAAAATGGAGAAACAAGAAAAAAAAACGGGAAAAATAGGGAAACAAGGATGGGGATGGGGATACCTCCCTCCAAAACTCCCACATTCTCATTTCCCAAATGCCCATACCTACATTCAGCCTAGCAATTTCATGAGTTCGAGTCGCCTCCAGATATAAAAAAAGAGTATAATGATTTACCTATACACATATATTGACAATATTGTATATATAAATCTCAGTGTCAAATGCATTTATTTTTATTTTTATTTTTTATAAGTATAAGTATTATAATAAATTATGACAAAGCTGAATGGTTGGGTTGAGGTTTGTTGGGACCTGTCGAGATCAAACAGTTAATGTATAGTTCGAATATTTACTCTCATAACAATATTTATTTATTTCCACAATATTGAAGAGAAAACTTCACACATATATTTGTAAAATGCTTATCACCACTTATGTGAAATGAGAGATACATTACCACCTACACAAGAAGTGATTTGCCTATGTCAAATGTAATTTCAGTCATTGAATATATATATATATATATATATATATATATACGGAAATTATCCTATCAATGCGCATTGATATAGTTATATAAGGACATTGAATGTGAGCCACTCGTTTTACATACTTTGATATGGTATGTATGCACTTGTCAAATCACTGTTATAAATGAGTGGCTCACATTCAATATCCTGATAAAGTTATATCAGTGCATCCTGATAGGAACGGGACCGTATATATATATATATATATATATAATATAGTGATTTAATTAATTGTAAAGGACTTATGTTTTAATAAATTATTATATGAAAAAGTTTTTGTATAAATGAACGTATTGAAACCAATAATGGGCACTCTAATCATTAGGCCCGTGCTGATTCATTTGACTTAATTAAATCATTCTTTTTTATATACTCTCCAACTAATTTTTTCCATGACCCCCTCACCCCCATCACAATCTGACCCAAATTGGGTGCACCATAGGTTCCAAGCAAAAGAGCCTTAATTATATTAATTAACGAATTATTAATTAATTTAAATAGACTTTTCTGTGCTTGCCCATCATTGATTTTTATTATAATTTTTTTATCATCAAAGAATTATTGATAAATATGGTAGGGTACTAATTAAATTGTTGATCGATGATCTTGAAGCATCAATCAAGTGACAAAAAAGAAAAGAAAAGAAGATATAAGGAAATATTTGATAGTCGTTTCATGTAATATATGTGTCTTGAATTAAAGATAATGAAAGTGAAGGCATGTTTTGTAGGCATGCATGCGTCCATATATATATATTATGTTTAAGAGAGACCACAAAAAAGCAGATTCATGTACCATCATATATAAATTAGAAGAAAATCTAAACAAAGATTATCATCACTTCAACTATTCTATTCTCATGTTCACCGACACATTTCTCATTTTTAATTTAATCTCTATGTCAACTTAATTATTTATAAATTATATATATATGATATACTTATTAATTACTTAAATATTGTATAAAAGTGCTTTTGATATATGGTGGGTTGTGGTCAAATTAGTTGAATTCCATAATATATATCAAAGAGTAGTCGAATACATTCTAATTATTAAGTTCACGTACGATTACTGGATACCAAACCTAGGAAGAAATAATTAGAGCTTAATTTCTTAATATTTGAGCATTGTATGGTCTGGATATCTACTCATATAACATTAGGGAGTCCCTTTATTTTATTAATTTATTATTATTATTTCTTTTTTAAAGCTAACATCATTATAGGCTGGGGGTATACCCATTTAATGGATTCTTTAAATTTATAGCACTCTTTGAAGAGATACTTTTAGAACTATCACCAATTTAATAATTTAAATTTAAATGGCACCAAAATATGGTGATGGACAAAAACATCCCTATTTTTTCTGTATCTTTTTATTTTTTTCTACTTTCTAAAAACCTCCATTGATGGGGGTCACCTCCATCAATGGAGGTAGAACAAACCTTCAATGGAGGTCAATGAGGAAGATCTAAAAAATTTGAGTGACATAAAGTTTTGGGTGACTTACCCAAGACTTATTGTCATTTTTTTTTTTTCTTTTCATCTTCTTCTTAACAATGACAACCTGTGTAGGGGCTAGCCCCACTTAAAAAAAAAATTAATAGTAAACAAAAAAAAAATATTAATTAAAGAATTGATTTTATTTTATATTCAAAGTAGAAAAATTAAATTTTCTTTTCTTTTGTTTCTTTTTATAATAACAATTCTTTCTTTAAATTTGGTACAATCTTTTTATCAACATCAACAATTAGTCTTTAAATTAGATATGTTTGGGTAAATATTATGGTTTTAAATATTTTATTTTATTTTGAAATGTTAGGGTTATTGTTGAATATAGTTAATAAGATTTTAGGAGTAATCCAATTTTAAATTTACAAAGTAACGATATTATTAAATGAATTTCATTAAATTTCTCCGAGCATTAAATTGGTATATTTCAAGTGAATCAAACTAATAGAATAATATAAGAACATTGTATATTTAAATTATTATTTTTCACGAAATTAAGATGAAAAATGAATTAGGATACAATTTAATTAGTTTTCGTATTTGCATTTCATGATTCTCTTATAATTTGTTTTCACTTTTTAAAATAAACTAATCCTGGAAAGGTATTTATTTATAATATACATTTTACGAGGACTTTCACTATGTCCTCCTAACTAGATGATATCGATGTTAGTAAAAAATAAAATAAAATTCTAGCCCATCCTGGTCTACAATCCTGGTTACATCCTTGCTTCTTCATCGACCTCAAATGGCAACCTCCATTGGCGGTCTGTTCGACCTCTATGGGAGGTCGTGGTCGTTTCAACCTTTATGATCTCCACCAAAGGAGGTTAAAGTAAAAGAATAAGTGGGGGCATTTTGGTCTCACCACATACTTTAGTGCTATTTTCATAAGAATTATTAACTTGGTGTTATCCCCACAAAGTCAATCTCATTTGGTGCTATTTCCCCCTGTTCCCTCCTACGAAAATTTGGCAAGATTAAGTTCTACAAGTACGACCGAAATGTAAACTCCCGACTGGAATACAATGGGGAGGGGAAGTCCCTTTATTTGTGATTCATAACTATCAAAACTATTTTACATACATAGTATCAAACAATCTACTAACCTAAAAATACATTAATTTTTAATTGAATACTGAACATTGTAGAGCTTTTTGTCTAGTAAGAGATTTGCTTTCAGAAACTCTATTTGAAAAATCATTCCAAACGCACTCATCTCCAAAAATAAACCGGTTGTTTGTTTCCTAATTCAAAAAATAGTTTTTAAAAAGTTAAATTCCTTATTTTCAAGAAAAAGATAAATGTGTTTATATCCGGAGTTAAACAGCCAAAAAAGGCGATTCTCTAATGCTATGGTAATAAACCCATTAATTACCTTTTTGAATTTTGAGCAAGATCAAGCAAGTTTAATTATTAGAGATTAGAGAGGTACGTGATCATGATTGTACTATATATTTAACTTGAGGGCACAAACTTAGTAAGTGTCTATAGTACATGTCACATGTGGTTTGGCACCAATCAAATTTCTTATTGTGATCAATAATTGCAACCATTTGTTTATGTAGTACAGAAATTATTTAATGCAGACGTTAATAAAAATGTTTAGAATATACTGTATCTATATTGAAATTTATAACAGTATAATTTCGTAAAAAAATAAATATTCACTTACTGAAATTTTATTGTTATTAGTGAATTTGAACTATATAAATCTTTTGTTTTAAAATTTTTTATGTTCAGAGAAATTCTTTACATGTAAATGTTGATAATTTTCAACCGAGAACACAACTACAAGTGTATGTAATGCCCACTTCCCAGATCTCAAAATATTGTAGTTATATTTTTTTTAAAGGTTTATATATATATATATATATATATATATATATATATATATGAATGAATTAGTCATTAATCTCATCATGAGGAACCACATAAATTCTATGAAATTAATAATTAAATGTTAAATTTATAACATCAATATCAAAATTTACTGCATTTCAAATTTTCAATGCTAAATTTCTGCTGTCAAAAAAATAAAAAAAATAAAAAATTGCTAAATTTGTGACCTATGAAAGTGCACGTTTATATAAATTATAAAATATGTACATTATTTAAAGTGAATTTTATGGATCAGGTACATTGAGAGAAGTAGAACCATAAAAAATAAAAAAAATATATATATATATCATCTGACTGTTGAAATGATTTAATAAAAAGTAGTTCTGCCACAAAGATTGTTGTAACATCAGCAAAGTGTCATCAAATGACATAGAAGATTTAGAGGTCTGGCAATTATTGATCGAGTAGATGAAAGTTGTCACTTAATCTGTCTGAATCTACCAGTACTGCAGATAAGATGATCAGAAAGTCATCAAGTGAAGTCAAGTGAAGTGATCAAATGAGACGATGAGATTGAGAGACATCCACCCAACCACACATATAATATACTATAGACTTGGGAAATTATTTATAGCATTTAGCTGCAGTACATGACTGTGATGATAAAATATTAATTGAATTCAATAATACATTTAAACTGTAATGGTTTCAGAGATTCGTGCGGATCCATAGTTCAATTCAATAATACAATTTAGCAACCCAGGAATAATATCTCCATCTCCAGTAACTGGTGGAAAGCCACCGGACACCACATCTCCATCTCTCTTAATTAATTAACACTACATCATTTAATTTTATATTATTATTTTTTTTGGTTGAAAACTTGAAAAGGACATAATTGTTAGCTATGGAATCATTATTCAAAACAATTAATTGTTGCAGAGATTTGTGAGAGTAGTCATCATGTATTGTTTGTATAGTACTACTGTTTGTTCCTATATGATATCACAATACATAACAATTCTTTCATGCTATTGTTTTTCCATTCTCTTATTCTTCAGTTTTTGGTAAATGGGTATTTTTTTTATTTTTTTTTTACTTGGATTGAGTTCAGATAGATAGAAGTCTACTGATCATCAGTTGCTGATAATCTTATCATGGATTCTCTATATATGCATTTTCATTTTATTATATAATCAAAAAAAAAAAAAATCCAAAAAAAAAATTGAGGGACATGATGCCAAGTTGATGAATAGTGTCGAGAATTATTATAAGTAAGAGTGTCACAGTCATGCATCCTATTTGTTGTAGCCACAATAATTACACAATTGTCTTTTGCTTTCCGTTCCTTGCTCATTAAATGCTCTTTGCCTCCTTTTACTCTCATCTTCCTTACCTTTTGTCACTGTGTATTTGCAGGTTTTTTCTCTGTCTCCTGCAAAAAACTAGGGTTTCTAGCTAACTCCCTTTGAACTCTCACATCCAATAGTAGCAACACAAACCCAAACTCCAAAGGAAATTAAATATATTCCTGAGATCACCATTCATCATCACTGCCTGCATAGTCTTTTTTCTTGGAATTACAAACAGTCAAGGAACAGATCTTGAAACTGCCTATACAAATTAAGGTAATAACTCTTTCTTTCTTTCTTTTTTCTATTGATCAGAAAAACCTAGTTTTGTTAAGGTAATTAAATACAATTCAACCTCTTTATTAAACCCTTTTTTGTTTTATTTATTTTTATTTTTCAATTTGGAAAATTTTTTACACACTGCATGACCTATATATTTTCTAGGCCTGAAGAAGGGTATTTTTCTTTTCTAAATATAGCAAATAGTGTTTTGTTCTGATAGGTAGAAAATAATTGTAAATCATCAAATCCATTGCTTAGATCTTCAAAGGAAAAATTGACACGTTAGCACAATAGAAGATTTTTTTTTTTTTTTTTTTTTTCCTTCCCTGGGCAACTTGAGCTATAAAAATCTGGGTATCTAAAATTTTTGGACAGGGAGGCAAGAATATATAAAGTTTGATTACGTTAAGGAAGAACTATTATCATTCGACAAGAATCAAGAGAATCCAAACACAAGACATTACCTGTGCATATATGTAATATCTTGTAATTATATTTTCTAATTTTATCGTTAGTGTATTAATTATATATATATTCACTGTACGTTTGTTTTGACTATAGGGGTAGTTTTTGGTGGAAATTCAAGAGAAATACTGTTTAATTTCAAACAAGACTGCTTTAGCGGAAGACCAAAACACTAAAAGTTAGGTTGACATTAAGATGGCAGTTGGTCTCCTTTTTCTTAATGCAAATTTCAACACACAACATGGTAGTTTTGATTCTCAATCAAGCCTGTCTAACTTAAGTCAATACACATAATAATTAATAACTTAGCTAGCTAGAGAGAATATAATTAATGGTTCAAATATACTCAAGCAATTATTATCATACTTCTTCAAGGCAGATCAATATGTCTTCTTCAAGCTATTCAAATTCTCCATGTGCTGCCTGCAAGTTCTTGAGAAGAAAATGCCTCCCTGATTGCATTTTTGCACCCTATTTCCCACCGGAAGAGCCTCAAAAGTTTGCGAATGTCCACAAGATATTCGGTGCAAGCAACGTGAGCAAACTCCTGAACGAGGTGTTGCCTCATCAGAGGGAAGATGCAGTGAACTCTCTGGCATACGAAGCGGAGGCGCGGATGAAAGACCCCGTTTACGGGTGCGTTGGAGCCATCTCAGTCCTCCAAAGACAAGTTATTAAACTCCAAAGAGAATTGGATGCAACGAATGCTGATTTGATCAGGTATGCCTGCAATGAATTGCCATCCACATCCACTTCTCATCAATATGGATCGAGAAGAACAGGAGGCCAGGGAGGAGAAGGTTCTTCTGTTGATCAAAATTCAGGTTATTATTTTCCTTCTCATTGGAATAATGATGGCCATGAGTAGTGATCATGATCTCAAGTCTCAAGAAGAGAATGTTTAATTAGCTAGCCTGTTAAGAATTAATATTCTATGTGTCATCCATTGTATTAATTAATTATTACTTGCAGACCCATTTAGGGTTTCTTATGGAATTTGTAAGGGACTTTTTTGTTTTCAATGGTATATATATATGTTATTATTACAGTAGTACTGTTAAATTCTATATATTGGTTCTAAAATCTCAATTTAAATATATATGTTTGGGATGGATTGAATGCTTACGGTTCAGATGGGAAATGATTATTCAGATTCTCTGCTGTGTTTATCTTTGTGCCGACGACCTCAAATGGTTAAAGTGATCACTAGATTTGTTTAAGTAAAATCTAGTCGGCACAAAAATTAGTTCAGCAGAGATTCCTAATCCGATGAGAAAGAGTACTTTGATTAAAACCAATAAAGCTGGCTTTAAAATTGTGTGGTTTGATTTAAATCATCAACTGTGTCCTCACTCCTAAATGATCAATTGCTTAGAGCTACCTTGTTAAAAGTAAAATGTGGAGATTTAACATTCTGTACATATATATGTTACACAAAGATTTAAACAATCAATAATCAGTCTAAGCTATATAGGAGGATTCTAAGGCTTATCTTTAATGCTGCAGTACTCGATCCATCTTTTAGTTTCGAACTTTGATTTTGTATATAATCCATTCCTGGATAATCCTATCTACTCTATGCATATAGATCTTTAGATTTCCTTCACAAAAAAAAAATAAAATATAGATCTTTAGATTTGAGTGATCTCCTAAGTTTTGAAGGAAAACATATGAATACTATCCTTCTTTAATATATGGTTAAGACTCTATAACCTTGTACAGACTCCCAAAAGTGATCAATATCACTATATAAAATTGATTACACAAAAAAATTCTGTATTTGAAATATTCTGATCACATGACCTACAGGAGAAAATCTTAAATGCATCCGATACATTGTACATCCTATAGTGTGATGTTAATTACCACGTAAGCAATGCATCATACATCCGCTGTGCCGAAATTTTTGCCGACCTGTACGTTGTCATTAGAGTTATAATAATTGGGGGCCGGCCGACTGAGGTTTGTGGTATCAACCAATGGAACATAGTTTTATATATGCAACCACCAAGTGACCAAACTCATATATGACTCAACGTACGGTTACCCTACTACTATTACCTACAATAACTGGTACTAGAATATTATTATAAACTCATTGGCGCCCACTTTTAATGCATTTTTTTTTTAATTCATATTCTCTATCTCTCTCTATCTCTTGCTTTAATTAAATATTGCACCATTGTATTGTGTTTGCACTGAGTGACGTTGGTGGTGCTTGGGAGATTTAATTCTTCAAAAATTGAAATAACATTCTCTTGTAGTCTTTGGATGTAATCATGGAAATCTTGAACAAGTCGAATCGAACCGACCAAAGATTTGAACGTTTATATATATATATATATATATCACCATAGGTTTCATTTCATATATAATATATGTATATATGTTGACCAGTATTATATATATATATCCCTTATTAATTAATAATTATTATTTTTAATGTGCATATTAATTTTATATTTAACTCAATTTTTCTCTCAGACCATCCATAGACAATATGTGATTGGTAGAACTAGTAACATTTTAAATTGCTTCTAAGGTATGGAAGAATAGCTGAATTTAATTCTTATAAACGATTATGACTCGAACCCACCAATTTATTGATATGGTTGTAAAGAGTTTACAATTGGATCACGTTAACCGACTTTGCACAAATCGTAAAAGTCACATAATTCATCGAGAGAAAATAACTAATTAATCTATCAATTAATATCACTGTCATAACAAAAAGAGGGGAAAACACGCGCACACACATCTAATCCAACAAAACAAATCATAGGTTTTTCCCTATTAATTAAAGAATAAGCTAGGGCCAAGTGTGAACAAAAGAAAAAGGGAAAAAAAAAAATAGTGAAAATATTCCTATATCCTATGGCTTTTTTCCCATCAATTTATCAATTTTCTGCAGTTCAAATATCAACTTCTCTTGCAGTGAGAGGAAAGATAAAAGCTGTGACAGTACTGTAAATTTGTTGACTTGTCCCCAACAATGGAAAAAGTCTTTTTAACCTATAATAATTTTAAAAATATATATATATTTGCATGAGATCGAGTTTTCAATTCCTCAACAGTCCATTATGATAAATAAAAAAAGATTAAAAAAAAGTCAGTGTCTGGAACAGTAAGAGGTACAGATGGCTAGTGGTGTAGCCATGTAGGGGCTTATAAAGAGATTGTTTCGCCATGTGAGGGTTTGTGCCCCTACAGAGAAATAAATTCCATGAGGATCTTGTTTGGATTTTTCACCTTTTGTCCTCCCCCTAGTCCCCTCGCCTGCCTCTATAATTCATTCTCATCAGTCATCAGACCCCCACCAAACAAATATATAATACTTTGTTTCATGTTCAAAGATGCAACTTCATAAATATGTCATTTGAATTAAGAAATTAAACCTAATACTTGCAGGATCTCACCTGTATATTAACTATGTGAAATTGTAACATGACCAATACTCATGCATAAATTGTAACATGATCAATACTGAATCACATGTCCTCTAATTGCCATGCATATATTCACCCAGGACTTATATATATATACTAGTTCAAACCTTACCCATTAATGGTATGGAATATTACTGAACGAGATGAGGTTGACTTGTGAAATACTGGGATATGACGGATCCAATGTTGAATCACATGTCTAGTCAAAGAGATAATATTCTCTAATGACCATATCCGATGATTTGCTAGATCTCTTATATTGGGGATTCTTTTAACTGTTTGTGTGTTTACCAGAATAAGAGGGAATATATATCGGTCCTTTATGATCTTAATAAGTGTACCAAGAACAGAAGTCTCACTGGAATGATTTGTGGTGAAAATAATTGTGCCATACAATTTGTGTAACATTGAGAGACTTAAAACAATTAGAAATTGGGAACCAAAATAAAGTTGAAGAGACAGCCACACATTGCAAATTAAAGCCAAGCCACACTTAATTTCTAAAATCTAAAAGTCTTCCTGGTCTAAGGTAGAAAAGTCTTCACTTTAGGCCAATTTCACTCTGCAAAAAGATTAGATATGTCCCTGCAGACACACAAGTTTTCTCCTTTTCTAACTAGGATTATATTGAAATCACAAAACTCAACTCATGAACAATTTTGCTCAATAAGGGCAAAATATTTATTATTCGGCATGTCTACATATATATATATGCCTTTCTTCTTTTTGTCCCCAAAGAGTAAATATTGAATTCATGGATTGTTTTTCAAGGTGACTATTTATATGTGTATTTTTTGATTTTGGGGGAACAGATTTGAATTTAAGACCTCATCAATTTCGTTAACCAAAAAGGTTAACACCATACTATTTGTCTTCTACCACTAGAGGACTCTACGTTGAGTTACAATTATATGGGAATTTTTATTTTATTTTAAATATGGGGATATAAATATATAATATTATAGTTTAAGAAAATATATATAGCTTGCTAGTTGTTGTGAAGAACAAGAGGTGTGACGTTTCAACGGATAATGGGGGTTCATGTATCTCCATAGAATTGAAAGTGGGAGAGAAATTTAAGGAGAGAGAGAGAGACCATACAAATTCAAAGATCCGAAATGTCTCAAAATGACATGCAAAGGTGCACGCGCAGAGAGTGAAAAAGGTGGTAAATTTTGGGACCCGAAATATAAATGAATAATGGGTCACACTCACAATCCATCGTTTTCTAAGTTTATGGGCCATCCCCAACCGCCCAAACCAAAGACAGCTCTATTCCAAAAATCCATATATCACCTCATCACTTAACCCTTTGATTGATTGATTTTGATTTTTTGATTGATAGATTAAGACATCCCTCCAAAGCCCTCCCTCTTGTGGGCCTTACCACCACATGTTTTGTGAGCATCAAATTCCTACTTGCTAGGGTTCACTATGGGCCCAAGCCCTATTTGGTTGGTGCTTTTTTGTTTTTCGAAATCTGATGCTGAATGGGTCAAAAGTTTACCGAGATCAAACACACTCCAAGAATGGTCCAAAAATCTACTCCCACAACACTTAGAAAAAAACTTCCCTCATGATTTTAAGTTTATTCTTCTAGTCGGTGCCTCTTCTTTCCCTTCATGGCTAAATCCTACTTTGCATATGATTCTACATTCAAGGTTTGTTATCCTAGCTACATGTAATAACGCGATTTTATCGGCAAAATTCTATGATATAAGTTGTGTCAATTGGTGACAAGATAAGCCCACAAGGCCACAAGGTTTTTGTCCTCGAGTTTCCACCAAGAGGCAAATAGACGACTGTATTAGCTCTTGTGATAGTTGTTCTAGTTTTTCATGACATAGATCTAGGGGCGAAACCAGGAATTTATTTCTAGGTGGGCTGTGGACAATTTCATATAGATAAAAAATTATACTATATAATAGAAAAAAAATCATTTTGATGACGAATCTTGATAATACGGGAGAAATTTCATTAATTAAAATAAAAAAGTATACTAGTCAATAGACAAAATGAGCTTTACCTTAAAATACATATTCTAACCAAGAAAAAATACAAGAAAATAAAAGGGAAATATGCATGTAATGTAAATACAATAAGATCCTACTTAAATTTTGGCTTCCAAACTCCAAAGATGCAAAAGCATCTATTACGGAATCTGAATCAATTGTATAAGCAAGTTCTCTTTCAATATAAATAATCATACAATTCTCGAGAAACATATCATCCATCTTGTTGTGCAACGACGTTTATACAAGTTTCATAGCCGAAAATAAAACTTAATTTTACAATTAATTTTACTACATAAACTTAAAAATAACAATAAAAATAAAAATAAAACTTACGGTTTTCTCCTGACGACGTCTGTATACCTCTACAAATCCAAAAGTCATAAAATTGAAATTTTTAAAGACTTGGTGATTAATTTATATGGTAAATCTACTGCTTTCGGTTGTTTTTTAGGGGTTAAAATTTCCAATTTGATTTTTGAGTTAGTAAAGTGTTAAACTTTCTCAATTTGATATTTCACTTGGTTAAGGAAATACAATGGGCTATAACGAGCTTGATATATATTTTTATGTTATTGAGCTGTTATAAAGATAAAGAAAAATATGGTAAAGTTAAGTCAGAATCGGAATTGGACTAGGTTGAACTTAGAATTAATTGGGGTGAAAAAACTTTTTTTTTTTTAATTTTTTAATTTTTTTTTTTTTTTTCAAAAAGCTAGGGTGGGCTGTAGCCCACCCAAGCCAGCTCTATATCCACCCTTGCATATATATATTAGTGGTAGGGATGGCAAGTGTACCCAACCCGGCCTTACTCGGGCCGCAAATCCTGGGTAGTACCCAAACTTTCTTTACTCAGCACCGAGTAAGGAATATTCGGGTACCCGGACGGGTGTCCGGCCGAAACCCTTTTTTTAATTTTTTTTTAAAGTAAAAAAAAAAAAAAAAACTAAACCCTAATTAATTTTTTTCAAAATACCTATTCCCTATCATCTCTCTTTGCCAAATCTCTCTCGGTAGACCATTAATTTTTTTTTCTTACATTTTTTTTATTTATTACAAAAAAAGAAAAAAAGAAACACAATAAAACATACAAACCTTTCTTTACCATTCTTCCAAAAAATTCTCAAATCTCTACTAGGATGTCAACACTACTTGAACTAAAAAATTTGTGAATCATCATGTTTTTTGTCATCATTGTTTTTCTTCAATCACATTCTCACCATATGATACAAACAGTAGTGGAGTTAAAAAATGGTTGGGCAATATCACGTGTTTCTGATAAAAAAAAAAAATGAGAGTTTAAAAGAAAAATAAAATAAAATAGAGGTGCCAGAGAAAAGTTTTATGGAGATTTAAATACAGTAGAACCCCTCTAAATTAATATTCTTGGGACCCACCATTGAGCATTAATTTAGAGATGTTATTAATTTGGAGGGTTTTACATTGTAAAGTGTTATTTTGTCTTAGAAAATGTGTGGAAGTCGGCTTTCTTATTTAGGGAAGGTTCTTTTTTCGATATTCCTTATTTAGTCGGCTTTTTTCTTCAGGGAAAGTTCTTTTTTTTTTTCCTTCTTCAAGATTCCTTGTTTAGGAAAGATTTATTAATAAAATTTACAATTTCTTTTAGGAATGTGATTACTTAGAAACCAAAGATACTCACCCTATAAATAGTGAGGCTTATTCTTTGGTTGTATATAACAAGAGAGATCTCAAGATATAACTTAAAATTCTATTCCTAACGGCTCCTAAAAATTCTCTATTTTCTATCTTCCTTGTTATAACAAGAGGACAATTCAAAATATGAAGGATTAAGTCAAAAATATCAAACATGGATTGGTGGCATTGTACAAACTAACATCTTGAAGTACTTTTCTAGTTCATGATTATTATGTAATATATTTCGTACTTTTATGAATCATTAATTTATACGATAGTTGGGACTGAAATTTTACACTGAGTTTCAAAAAGAAATTATTAATTATTATGATAGAGGGGTTTATTAATTTTTTACATTGACCCGAGTCGGGACTATGATTTTTTATTAATTTAGAGAGGATATTAATTTACATGGGTTCTACTGTAGTAGTGGAGTTATTTTTGTAGTATTTTTTAAAATATTTATTTATTACTATTTATAAATAAATTAAGAGTGAATTTCATGTATTTTAAAAAAGAGTCTACTTAGGTGGCGTTTGATTAAATGGCGGAATGGTAATCGGAATAGTAATGGGAATGAGAATGGGAATGGAATGGAAAGCTGATTTCTTTGTTTGGTTGAGACTTTAGAATTAACATCTGAATCAGTATTATTTTGTTTGGTTAACAACTGAATGGAATGAAATTAACCGTATTTTGACCAAAATACCCTTAATTATAAAACATTCATAATAACATGATATATTATGGATAATCATAATAATAATAAAATATAAAAGTATATATAATATTATATATATTATTATAATATATAACAAATCATATATATATATATATATATATATATATATATATTATTATAATATATAACATATTATATATAAAATATATATATTATAATAAAATAATATATATTACATAATAATATATATAATATAAATACTATTATTTATATTTTAATATATGTTTATATATAATATAATATATATTACTTAATATTATTAATATTATTATTATTATATATTATTATATTATTTAATATAATAATATATATAATATAATATAATATATATATAATATATATAATATATATTATATTATATATAATGATATATTTATATAATATAAATATATATATATATTATCAGAAAGATCTTCCTGAAGAACAAAGGTTGTGGAGGGATCTGTATGATCCTGTTCAGAGAAGATTGATTCAATGTCTGCATCGGACGGAACTTCATCAGCAATGTCTTTTAACTGCTGAACTAATCTGGCGGACTTCGCCTTTTTGTTGGGACATTTCTTTGCATAATGTTCGGGTTTGCCGCAAATGAAGCATTGTTGGGATTTATTCCAACCTCGCTTTGCTTTCTTAGTTGTGGATTACAAGCCACTCAACCTTTTTCTCAGAGATGACAAGTTTCCTGTTCCCAGGCTAAATGTCCTATTCTCTCAGCTTCCTGGAGCTACGATCTTCTCTAAAAGTCACAGTCTGTAATTATCTCAGTATGCTCTGTGCTTGCCTCTAGTTGAGGATCCTGCTCATCAGAAGATGAGATGTTTTTATAGATAGTGTGATAATGCTGTTAGGAATCTTTGAATTTTCCACTAGCATGACCACAGTAACTTCTTTGACCTTCTCGATCTTCAATGAGAACAGCACCCCAAAAAAATATCACTGGCATCAGTCTAGAGGACAAGTTGGCCCGAAGAAGGGATGGTGAGGGCAGGAGGAGATCACCAAGAAATTCTCTGAAATGATCTCCCTACTGGCATTCAATACAAAAAGCATTTCAAAGCTTTTTCTGACATTCCAAAGATTTTCCCGCTCTCGGAAATCCAAGCTCCCTTTGAACACATTCAACAGAAATTGCTCCTGCTTTGTGCTGACAATCATGCTACTTTCTCTCATCCCTCTCCTCTGTGGAAAAATCCAGAATCATGGAGGTGACCATATAAAGCCTGAAGTGGGAAGACAATGGTATGGTGATATAGAACTGATAAACACCAGAGGAACCAAAGGAGATGAGGAGAAAAATAGTATCATATTATATAATATATTTATGTATTATATTATTATATAATATATATATATATATATATATAATATGTAATAATATAATATATAATATATAATAATAATAATATATAATATATATAATAATATTATATATAATACATACATACATATATATATATATATACATATATATATCATTAATATAACATATAATAATAATATATTATTTTTAGAAAGGAGGGTATTTTTGGAATATAGTTTGTGCACATGAGGGCTTTTATGGAATAATTTTTTTACATTGGAATGGAATGGGCATTCCATTGGTTTTTGGATGGAATGCCCATTCCATTGGATTTTAATCAACCAAACATATGGAATGGATTCCATTCCATTCCATTCCTGCCCATTCCAGCCAACCTAACGCCACCTTAATTGAATGCAAAAATTAATGTTTTTAATTTGTTATCATTAATATTTTATTAAAACTATTATTTTAATTTTTTGGCATGTTATCATTAATATATTGATATTTATATGTTTTTAAAATTTACCATTAATTCCTTAAAAAAAACACAAGTTACAATTATTTTGATATTTTAATTTATTTTAAAAATATTTATTATCATTTATATTAATAATTAAAATTGAAAAACATTTATTTTCGAAAATAATTATAATGTTTTGAATGCACATTTAATACATTCTAAAAAAAAAAAACTAAAAACAAAACAAAACAAAAAGGTTAAACATAGAAAGAAATAAAATTCTTTAGAAAAAAATTTAGATAGATTCCCTAAAAAAAGACCGGTCATAGAAGAATTAAGGGGATAAACAATTTTAAATTTATGTTATAAAAATTGTTAAAAAAAAAAAAAAGTTGAACCCGGGTAAAGATACCTAGTTACCCGGGTATGGATATCCGGACTGTCAAAACCAGGTATCTGGTCGGGTCTAGGTATACCCGAACCCGGCCTGGGTTTTTGCAATCCCTAATTAGTGGTATTATAATTTTTAAACCATCGTAAAATATAACATTTTTTTTATTCAAGTAAATTACAGTTTGATAATTAATTTTAAACGTAATGATATTTTTCATAACAAAATAAACAAAAGTGACTATAATAAATTTGATTGCCCTAGCATGTATTATCGAATCATATAATATATAATTCTTAAGCTTTTCAAGTGTTACATTAATTTAGTAGATAGAGATCTAGCTAGTAATTATTTTTAAATCTAGCCATATTTTATATGGTTTTATCATTTGCAAAATAAAATTAGAAAGAAGATAGTTCAGCTAGTGATTTAGTGAACTCTACGTTTGGGTGTATATGTTTTTATTAATTTTAAAAAATATCATCGCCCATTTACTAGTGGTATTGAAATTAGGTTGTCAATTAGCTAAATAATTTATCGATCAATTATTTGATAAAATATGTCAACAATGAATTACATGCAGTAACCTGATTGCATTTCTAAGGATTTATATAAACATATGTATGGGACTCTAATTTCAATGAATTACATTGTTGATTTTCATTCTTATTTAAAGTTACTACTTACTAGACACTATTCTTATTCAGCGGCGAAGCAATCGGAGGCCGGGAGGGGCCATGGCCGGACCCAAATTTTTACCTAAAATATAGTTAAAATTTATTTAAGATTTTTTGTTATTTACATTTATTTTAAAAAGTTTATTGCCATTCCTTGTCCATCCAAATTTAAAGAAGGCGGTTTTACCTCTGATTGGTGGTATGCCCTTTACACCTACATCATTAAGAATGTAGGTTTGAGTCGTGTTTCCTCTCCGAATCCCAAATAATTTGTATTTGTTTTTTTTTTAATTTTTAAAAAAACAATGGTTAACACATTTGGAAGAAATAAGAAAGTGACACTTCAATCATGTGTTTTTCAGTAGACATTTCTTTAAGCACCCCGCCCAATCCTCGAATGAACAGTGTCGACCCACGAAAAATAAATGAAAAATAATTCACCATTGAAAGTTTGGCCCAATACACACAGTTTAAAGATACCTTACTCACTAAGAGCATCTCCAATAGGCCGAAAAGCAACACCTCCTTGAACCTTGACTATATTTACAGAGGATGGATCGGAATTTACTCCAACAACCTCCCTATCTCACTCCCTAAATTTTATTCCGGCAAATACCTCCCCAAATATAAGGAGAGAAGCTCCCTCCCTAATACTCCACATCATTCCTATCAATGGTCCAAATTATTTTTTCACTCCCTATTTTTAGAGAGGCTTGTTGGAGTATTAACTCGTTAAATGACTGCCTATTTGTAAAAAGTATAACCGGCTCCCTAAATATAAGGAAAATATAGGGAGCTTTATTGGAGATGCTCTAATAACTTTTAGTGATCATCATTTGAGTGTCCAATGAAGTTGATTCAACTAGGCAAAGCTGCTATTAAGTGAGACGTGAATCTATTTTCATAATTCACTTCTATTTTTATTTTCGGAATCTGACATCAAACGAGACAGGAGTCTGTTTGGACATATCGAGATTAAACACTATATACACGCCTGTCTTTCAGCTAATATCTACTTTCACAACACTGAAGAGAAAACTTTCTACATAAGTTTATAAAATGCTCGTGGGACTCGAACCCCGCCACTAATGTAAAATCAAAGGTGCACAGAGTCTATGAAAGGAAGGGTCGTGCAAATTCACTTCTATATATTTGTAGTTGTGTAACTTGAGCATTTGTTGATAAATTATTACACGAGTGTATCATCAAGTGTAACATTCCTACTCTCAAATTCCTCACTCCAACGTGTCAAAAAATTATTAGCCACGTGAAAGTAAAATAAAAGTTTGATGAGAAAATGTAAATAAACTTGGAAGTGTATGTAGAGACTACAAAGACTTCCACTTGGTTTCAGGTGAAAAGCACAACACAACAGTTTAGCAGAACAACATCAACAATGTGGCATCAAAATTCCCATCCTCAAAAGCCACCTCATATTTTGCATCTCATGACTCTTCTTCTTTAGTTTTATATCCCCGACAAAAGCTTCAGTGATACATGTTTCTCATGCAAAAACCCAACTCACCATGCAAAACCATACGTGTCAACATTTTGCCCCACCCACCTCCTCTATAAAATACCACCTCGTTTCCTCTCTCTCTCTCTCAAACACCTCTCTCTCAATTTTACCCAGTTTTAGATTTCTCTTGTAAGTATCAACATCGTCATCAATGGCTGATCAGTACCGTGATCGTGACCGTCCACAGCCACACCAAATTCAGGTGCACCCTCAACGTGGTGGATATGATGCTGGTATGAAGCCACTCATGCCACAGAGAGGCCCATCAACAAGCCAAGTCATTGCAGTATTGGCTCTCTTGCCGGTTGGTGGCACTTTGCTTGCACTTGCAGGTATCACCTTGGCTGGCACTGTTATTGGGCTCTGTATTGCCACCCCACTCTTTCTCATCTTCAGCCCAGTGCTTCTTCCTGCCGCCATCACGATTGGGCTTGCGGTTGCTGGGTTTTTCACCTCCGGGGCTTTCGGGCTGACCGCACTGTCATCACTCTCGTGGGTACTCAACAGTTTCCGACAGGCCACTGGGGCTGTGCCGGAAATGGCAGACCAAGCAAAGAGACGCATGGCGGACATGGCAGGTTACGTGGGGCAGAAGACTAAGGATGTGGGTCAGGAGATCCAGACTAAGGCCCATGAAGCAGGGAAGACCGAAGTAGGGAGAATTGAAAGCGGAGGCAAGACCGAAGGTGGAGGGAAGACAGGAAGGACATGAGTCAGAGAGAGAGTTGAAAGATGAAGGAAATCAAGAAGAATAAGTGAAGTGTGGGTCTCGGTAAGAGTTTTAATTTACAAAGGTCGTCTTTGTAGTTGTAATCATGTACTTTTGATGTATCTAGTTGTAAGAGTCTATAAGGGAAGAGTTGGCTCTCCAGTCTCCACCCATCCTTTTATGACATTTGTTGGTTTCTTTTCTTGTATTTAAAGCTTCATTATTTAATTTAAATGTACTATGTGCCATGTGTTTACTATTAAATCTTCAGTTTTCTTTCTTCCATATTCAACTTCACAACCACTTCTTAGATTTCCTGCAATTATCCAACAAGTCTCATGAAATCAACAATTCATCTGGCTTTTAGCAGAAAATAATTGGTGGTGAATACTGAATAAGATGACAAACCCTCCTATAATTTCCCCTACCATTTTTAATTATTACTTGATTTACTTCAACCCATTTTCAATCTAACACTTGAAAAAAAAAAATGTTCAACCTGAGACTTGCTGGTGATATAGAAAAAAAAATAAATCTAAAACGAAACTGTACAAAGTTACTCGGAACTGGAGCAATTTTGATTTTAATTTGAAAGAAGCATAGAACAAAATTTTAGTCTCTAGAATATATATATATGCTTACAGGGGAGGTGATTTGAAGATGAGAGAGGTTCATTGAGACATTGGTTCAGCTGCAGCTGGTGCTGGTGCTGGTGCTTCCATAGACGGGGGCTCGTCGGTTGATTTAGGAGGGCCCGGTATCCAAAAGCTGAGAGCAGTAGATGCGGCTACGAACATGGCCCGATGGGGTGCCCATTTCAAACATGATGCTACTCCTATATGGCTTTGCCACCGTGCCACCTGTGCCCATAAAACAATTTAATGGTCCAATTAACATCATCATGTTATAATATTTTAGTAGTTATAGTTAAAGATTTTTCATGGAAGAAAAGGAAGGGAAGGGAGCGGTGCTACCTATCAACAATCCAGAAGCAACAATAAAGAATTTTTAATAGACAAAGATTGGTACCTCACGTCCCATCTTGATATTCCAAGCATGTAAATTTCCATCTCCGGATCCTTTGATAAATAAAAGGACTAAACTCAGTTTCTCATAATCCAAACATAATACAAGAAATTGTAAGCAGGGATGTGCATCCCTACAGAAAAATTCCTCACTAGAACTAGAAATAATCATCCACTAGAGATTAAAACCACATTACAACAAAGCCAGAATGTTTTAACCAGCAATGATAATTTTATAGTACACTGAGGTTCCTACAAAGAAATGTGGATTATAAAACACTTCCTCAACATGGCTTTTTAGTTCTGTCAAAAGTAGGTTGCAGCGGCTAAAACAAACTCTAAAAGTTGATGTACAACTCAAACAATTCCTCAATAAATAATCCACGAATTAAATGACATGTATAAACAATAACATAAGAAATTGTGATTATTTTCCATATTAATCTTCATATATGAATGCTAAAGGCATGAGTTGGTGTGCAAGGTCATGTTAATAACTCTGCAAGAGTTTAAAGTTCGAAGTACAGGTCCAAGAAATAATCAAGTGATGCTGGATTTGCAAACCTCAGCCAGTTGGGGCACAGAAGAGCATTAAAGGTCATTATGACAGAACTATCTTTACTTCCAGAGAATATAATTTTGGAAAATAAAGAACTATAAGCAAACATAACAGGTAAATTAGTATTATATCTGATGAAATTTGGTTTCACAAAGTCACCTGGGGAACTTGCAAAGATGTGGACTTTTGGAAGAAACCACATGTTTGAGAGAGATATTTGCCAGGATTCAAGTGTTTTTCAGCTTAGGTCTTTAGATCAGTCAACTCGGAAGCCAATAGTACAATTATAAAAAATCAGTACCCATAGTATGCAGGGTTTTAGTTGGATTGTCTTTTGTTCACAGTGCGTCAATCTATTTTCTAGGAGCTACTTGACAGTCCAAGTTTTCTAACTTACCTTCATTTGGCACTAACATCAAGAAGTTGACTTAAGACTAGTTTTCTCATCTTTATTAGTTTGAATACCAAAGAAACCTAATCCATGAAGAATTCAGCATAAAATCATCAGTGATAATTTTAAAAGATTTCCGTTGCAAGGGTTGTAAGCAACTTGCAACTATCATCTCATTCCTGATCAACTAATCAGGGAAAAACTAAAATGAACAAGAACGGTGGGGATGGTGACTTTTAAAGCAGAACACGAAACACATTCATAAATCATAATATACATCAGTTTATTTATAAAGAACAGAAAATGGAATTAACATTTGGGATTTGGATATGAAAACTCATTTTAGTGTTTTTTTTTATAATTTAATCAACTTAATCTAAGGGACAAAAAAGAGGTTGGAGAAGGACTAACTGCTAATTTACTTTAAAAGAGCATATATGATTATACCTGAGAGCACGTACTGACAATCTGGTGTAAAAGTTGCCTCTATAGTTGTATTAGGAGATGGCTCCAACGTGAACCCACAGCGCTGCACATGGGAAAGTTTCAGAACTAATTACTAATGCCATATCCTATATATAACAAGCATATTACCAAATAATAATAATAAAAAAGAATCTGCATGCTTACTTAAAATACTCCACACAGCAACAGAAAGGCCTTAGTACAAGATATAAGCCTACAAATACTTTTCATAAGAACTCGAAAACAAACATTTTTATATAAGATAGACTAACCTTCTCTCCTGCATATGCATCAAGAACATAAAGGTTGTTATCAGTGGTCGTCAAGAGCATTGATTTACCGTCGTTGCTGAATTTAATATCACAAACCTCAGCCTTATCTCCACCCACTAAAAAGGTGTCAAAGGGACCCTACAATTGAAGAAATAAATTAAATTCATGAAATTAATAACACCAAAACACAAGTTAGAGCTTTGGAGGAAAGAACCTTATCATAGGAACGAGAATCAAACAATTTGATAGCACCTCCTTCCATTGCCACTGCAAAGACCAGGCCTTGTTGGTCATATGCAACCGTTGGTCTACCACGTAGACGTAAAATTCCCTGAAAATTATATGTGTCATCACAATTATTTATATTTTCGAAGTTACAAGTTGTGTAAAGAAACCCAAGTCACTGTTACTGACCAAAAAAAAAAAAAAAAAAAACCATTGTGATCATAATGATACTTGATAACTCACTGCTTATGATGATGCATCCTACTTGAAAACTTGTTTTGCTTTTAAAAGAGATAGGATCCTACATTTTGTTTGCAAGCTTATATGTTTAGTCCCCTGATCTTAATTACTATTCTTCTATAGCGTTGAAGCGGTATCCACATTTGAGAATGACAATTTTCTTTTCCTTTTTTATTTTATTTTATTTTTTTATTTTTCTTTCTAATGCATATTGCTCAGGTTCTATGAACGCTACTATTGCTAAACCAACCTGGCAGGCATTTACACGGAGATCCCACATTCTGACGCTATGGTCGAGAGAACCAGACATGAAGCTATCATTTACCGGAGACATGCAGAGGGAAACAACCCTACAGCATCAAATAAAAATATAATAATGAACATCACAACTTGGCAAGATTAAAATAAGAAAAAAATTAAGATAAAGAGCGATTCAAACCTCTCTTTGTGCCCTTTGAAGTAGCGAAGAATTCTATTATCATACATTGACAAGTACCGCAGAGATTCTGGCAAAAGAAAAGGAAATTACGAATTTAGCCATCTACCTCAATTGAAATAACCAGGAATCAAGCCTCAAATCATCCATTCATTAAATTTTTCATATAATAAGCATGTTGCACTCAGAAACTCACCGCCTGTTGCATTCAGATTGTATCTGGTCGAGCAAATAACAGAGCTCGGATGATGGGTGAAGCAAACACGATCAGTGCCATGTTTCTTGTGAAATGTGGTCTTGACCAGCCTAAAATTGATAACAAAATAAAAAAATGATTAATTTTTTCCAACCAAAAAAAGCACCTTCCTTAATACACAACTTAAAATCCTAGAAAATCACAACTAATTAGTCTTCAATTGAACCTTAGTCATAAACAATCTAAAACTGCACCACAAAGAAGCTTAAAATCCAAATAAAACAGCAAAAAGAAAAGCAATTGAAGAATGTAAAATAATAAGTTTCGAAGAACTGACTTAGCACTGGTAATGTCGTAAAGGCGTACGGAGTCATCTTCACTGGCCGTGACCAATAAATCGTCTTTTCGATGAAAGTCGAGCGAATGAATCTTTCCGCCCTGAAATTACATATATAGATTTCTCTTTTTATAATCTTATTAATAAGAACTCTTCTGGTTACAAAGTGAAATCTAATTTACTTATTTTACTCACAAAAAAGAAAAAAAGTGGTGGAAATAGAGGAGAGGACTTACAAAGTCAGAGAAAACAGCGCCGATTGCCATGGTGCTCACTGTTTCGTCATCCAGTTGTGTGAGCGACATCGCCGCTACCATTATCAGACGATCTTCTTCAGAATTTGAACCAATTCAACACTCTAGACTGAAGACACGAGTTCTTAAACACTGTCACCGTCCTTCCTTTTTTTTTTAGGGATAATTGTAAACTAACCCTTGACTTTTGATAAAATAACAAATTAAACCATATTGGTTGAAAAATCAGCAAAATACTCCTGCAATTAGTTAACTTAGGGTACATATAACGAAATACGATTATTTGAATGATTTTCTATGTAACTGAACCAAACACAATAGAAAAAAACAAAATATATTAAAGAAGTTTTTAAACATTAAATAAATATATAAATTTTTAAAATAAAAATAATTATCACTTAACAACAAAATCATAAAAAAAAAATTATAGGAGGGACACTCACAAACACATCCTTATTTAAAATGTGCATGCCTTCTCTATAGTTCTTTTGTTTATATTAAATACTATTTGATTTTTATCTTTATAAAATTGTTGATTTTATTATAATTGTGGTAGCCAAAAATGGCTCATATGCCCAAATGCAAATAGAAGCCCAAAGAAACTTCATGTAGCTACTCCAGGCCCATCTGACCCGGGTCGACCCAAACTCTATGCCAATAAGGCTTGTGAGACCAAGTCATAAAGTCCTAGCTTTAGTTACAATCAGTTACAAAAATTGGTAACCACTGAATCAGAAAGAGAGGAAATCTCTCCTGAAATCTCGCCCATTATCTACGAGTGGCAAAGGTGAACGTTGGGGGGGAACTAGTACTATAAAGGAAAGAGCTCCCTCACTAGAAAGCTCTCTGAAATCTCTGATACTAAAAGCTTATAAATGCGTACCGAAACTCTGCTACCAGAATATTCTGGCCACCGGAGTTCAATTAACTTCATCATTACGATTGCCCTCAATCATTGCTCAGCTCAAGCACACCTAAGGCTAATATTCCAACCCCCATCTCTTCATTTTTATTCTGTATCTCTCTGTTTTTACTCTTTTGCAGGACAAGTAAAGTTGAGACGACCATTGCCAGACGACAATCGACATCATATAACCAACAGTTCAACTGAGTTGCTCTGGGCCCAGCATAACCCGACCCATTTGACGTACCACGTAGTTCGACCATCCATAATAATTAGTATTTTTTTTAGTGATTTAAAAAAATAAATTACTAATTATAATAAAGTCATGAAAGTCCGGGGTTCTTTGAAATTCTCCCTTCATATTAAGACCGTTAGAAGCAAGCCGGTCATGAAAAAAAAAATTGAAAAAAAATAATAAGACGAAAAAACACAGAAAAATAAAAGAAATAAGAGACGAGAACTTAATTATGGGATATTGTAAGGCCGAATGTCATTCATTTATTTATATATATATATCATTCTTTTGTGTATTATCTTTTCAATGTGACAGTCGTCCCATCTTGTTTAGCTTCACTTGTGTGGGATCTCTAAACAGAGGCAAGACAACTCGTCTCCTCATGGAGGAAGCCGGAGGATGATCCGTCCTGTGGCAACGTAATCGGATGAGGTCCAACTTCCTCCGGCAGTGTGTTGCGGAAAGGAGATCCTCCTTTTTCTAGTATAGAAGTCATACCAAACACACTTCTACGTCGACATGATAACAAATGCCAAGAAAACATTTGAAAGAAGTTCCTTAGTATATGCCAACCTGCTGACTAAGGTTATACAAGCACATTGATGCAACCAAAATCCAAACTGTACTTGATTTAAGCAAAGCTTTCACACATGCATATGATGGACCTCATTTTTTTCTATTTAAGAATTGGATACTAAAATAAGTTCAGATTGAAAATTTCTATGTACAGTAAAGATTCATATGATTACACTCTTAATGTTAGTTTTCCAGAGTATATACTACACCTTGTTCAGTATCAATCTCATCTTTGTTTACCATAATAAGTGATCATGTTTTGATAATTGTCGTCTGGTACCTTGTACTGATGCTGCTGTAGGGCAATGGCGATTACTTTCCTAAGAGATCCTATCCTTCATAGTCCACATCAAATAGTACTTCAGAGACCTTAAATTCATAAATGGAGGCACATGATATACTCCTTTGATCATCTAGTCTGGGGACACATGCAACCGAAAATCCCTGTTGCATTTTCATTTCACACTTAACTTCTTGTTCGATTCTATTCCTTTCCATAAACCCTGAATCACATTCTTGCATGTAAGGCTATTCGGTGCAAACCCCAATTTCAGCAACCTGTCCTGCAGCTCCATCAACTTTGGCAGATCACCACCATCTTCACAAAAGAAGCTAAAAACTGCATTATAGCTTTCTGTATCAAAAATTTGAAATTCTTTGGCAAAGAAGCCTAATAATGATTCAGCTTTATTAACATCCCTTTCTTTGCAGTAGCCATGTATCAATGCTCGGCATATTAGTGGATCAGGAAGCACATCAGATTTGAGCATTTCTTCCATCAAGGATGTCGCCTCCTTGCTTCTGCTTATTCTACACAAGCAGCAAATAAGAGCTCTATAAGTAAAAAGGCTTGGTTTCATATTCCTGGCTACCATCTGATCTTTCAGAGGTAATGCATCCGCCACAGAATCACATTTGCAAAGAGACTCGATCAATTCATTGTAGATTTCCATGTTAGGCACATAGCCATTCTCAGATATCCTCTCCAGAAGATTCTTAGCTGCAAAGGGCCGATTATCATTACACAAAGCAACTAATAGATAATCATAAACATCCTTGGAGATCGAAACTCCAAATCTCTGAAGCTCTACAACCAAATTTAGAGCTGAAGGAAGCTTACCCTCTTTTCCAAATCCCTTTACAATCACCTGACAAGAATAATTGTCCGGAAATATTCCATTCCCTATCATCTCGTATAGCAATGACTTCGACTCTCCTAACTTTCCCTCCTTACAATAGCCACATATTAGAGTGTTATACGAAACAACATCAGGACTCAACCCTCTATGAATCATCTGATGGAATAGCTGATGAGCTTCTCTCATCCTCCCTTCTTTGCAGAGACCATTCATCAGTGCAGTATATGTAACCGAATCTGGCAACACCTTTCTCCTGTACATGATCCGATACAAATAAAAAGCATCATTTAACCTTCCTTTCTTACAATAGCTACTAATCAGTGTATTATACGTCACCAAATCAGGATCAAACCCTTCTTCTTCCATCCTTTCCATAAATTCATTCACCTTATCCACATCTCCATTCTTGCAGAAAACATGAGTCAATATATTAAAAGTATACGAATTCGGACGTATCCCAACTCTCCCCATCTCCTCATAAACTAGCCAACACTGACTAATACAATTCAACTTCAGCAGTCCATTTAAAAGAAAATTGCACGAAATCACACTAGGAACAAAACCAGACTCCAAGGTCTTATTAAATGTCCTATAACTTTCTCTAACCAAACCCACTTTAACATAAGCCTTAATAAGCATATCAAAAACAACAGGATCCCAATTACAAACTTGAGTACATAAAACCAAATCTTGGAAAACATCAACACAATGTGAAGTATCCTTAACTAACTCAATCAATTCACACAAGGATTTCATAGCTAGAGGGAACTCTTTATTCCAAGCCAATATATGAACAAAAAAACAATAGTTCTCGGGAGCAGGTTTGATACCCAGATCATGTTTTACCCAGTTGAAGAAAGTGAGAGCCGTTAGAGAATCAGATTGGCATCTCAACAGAACCCTCGAAATTTCATGAGCACCCAGATGATGAACAAAGCCTTTGATGTCGTGTTGAAGAAGGGTCGTCAAATCCGATTTGCCTTGTTTGAGAGATGAATAAATGAGATTGACTATGTTGTTGGGGTTCCTTGTTTGTGGGAGAAAATGGTAAAGTGAGTTTGAGAGTGTTTTGGAGTCAGAGTCGTGTATGGTTTGTAGGGACGATGATGATGATGATGATGATGATGATGAGGAAGAAGACGAAGAAAAAGTGAGAATGGAAGTAAAGTTGAATTTATAGAATGATTTTTTAGGTGCAGAGACGAGCATTCGATTCATCAGTAGCATAATTTGAAAAGAGAGAGTGAGAGAGACGCGTACCAGGCAAGTAGGCAACACATAAACCCAGCTACTGGCAATAAAGAATTATTGAATATAAACAAAACAATAATGCTGAAATACAAAATTAACCCAAAAATTAATTTAAATGATATGTTATAAATGACGAGTTAATGAGCCAAAAAAAAAAAAAGCCCCAAAATTAACTTGAATAATATGATAACTCTTGACATGTTATTCAGCACATGGAGAAATCACTTATGGTGCATTTGGTATGCAGGACGAGACGGGATAACGTGGGACAATTTTCTCTTGTCCAACGTTTGGTGTGTTTTAACCATAGGATGGGATGGGATAATGTATGATAAAAAACATAAAAAAATTGTCTCATCTCAAACCCTCAACCAGACTTGTCTCATGCATAAGATAAATCTCAAAAATACTTTTTTACTCTTAATACTTTAATAAAATTATAAAAATACCAAATATAAAATAAAAACCTAATCTTTAAAGCAAATCTCTCATCCTCAATCACTCATCGCTCCTATCTCTTTCTCTCTCTTAACAATTAATTAAGATTATTTTTAGATTAATTTTTTTTAAGAAAAAATTATTCACCACATGGACAAATTAACAAATGCATTCTTAATTATTTAAAAAAAAAAAATACCAAATGCATTCTTAATTAATTTTTTAAGATTAATTAAGAATGCATTTGGTTTTACTAATTAATATTCAGATTTTCTTTGACGAAAATTGTAGTAATCATCAACTTGCAAATTTGATTCTTTACTTTCATCCGATCAAATGTCTCTCAGAATACCTTATATATACCACACACACCAAGTCTTTTATACCCAGAACACCACATATATATCCATTACAAAAAAAAAAAAAAAAAAAAAAAAAAAAAAAAAAAAAAAAACTAGTCAATAACAACCGGGTTAATTATTTATTTTATTATATAATAAATTTCATGTCATGGGGGCTAAATTTTATTAAGTTATGCCTGATTGATTTTGTCAAGTGCCCCGCTACACTACCATATCACAATTTTTTTTTGTTCTCACATTTTTTTGCGACAAAAAGAATTCAAAAAAATTTCTAAACTAAATTTTGCAACACACTTTCTCTTTTTGTTCTATCTAAACCTTTCAAAAGTTTATACTTTAGCCGGTAAAAAATATTACTGACCACTAGACCCAAAAACGTGAATTAGTTTTCAGAAATATTTTACTTTGAAATTACAATGGTTGAGTTTATAGGTTTCGAATTCAAAACCATCAAAGCCAAAGTTGTTTTGTTATCATATTAGTATCAGCTAAACTTAAAAGCCGTAAACTCAACGATGAATTTTAGGACCCATTTTTTATCATATTCACATAAAATTTGACATAGTTTGACTAATGACAGGTGGTGTGAATGTCAATTTTAAATAAAGTTGTTTCTAGGAATAAGAAAGCAAACTTCATGGAGGAGGTTGGTTTAGTACATATACAGTATATACTCTTATAGATAACATATTTTTAAAACATGATATTTAAAAATATTAAAACTAGATGAATCATATTTAAAAATATGAAATTAATTTAATAAATACTTTTATTAAGAAAATAAAGAGAAACATTTTCCACCCGCTCATCATCAACCGTCCCAAACATTTTTTCATTTCATTAGTTTGACTTGATTTGACAATAGAAATGGCTATAATACCCTAGAATTAAAATAAATAAATATTTGGCGCTCTTTTTTTTTTTTTTTTTTTTTCAACATTTTATCAAATTACCATAGTGGTGATGAGCAAATAAGGGTCATAGCAGTCTTTGAACTAGGGTTGGCAAAATAAAGGTCTAGATCCGTATTAGACCCACCGTGTTTTTTTTCTTCTTCTAATAACAATAAAAATTACAAAACCTAACTAATCTTTTTATCTACCAAGTAAAACCAGATCTAAATGCATTTCAAAAAAAAAAAAAAAAAAAAAGAGAGATATGAATGCATTTCAAAAAACCAGATCTAAAGCTAATCCTAAAGTAGAATATGATTATAAACAATCAAAAAGCTTCTAAATATAGGCAGAAAAACAAGAAAAGCAACTTGCTAATTTGATTTGAACATCGGAGGTGAGTCTAGAGTCGCAAATTAAAAGATGACCAAAATGGAAAAGAAAAAGAAAAAAAATGCTGACAGCAAAGACAAGAAGAGCATATTTGCGTAAGCTCCTTAAAATAAAGCATTACTTTTTTAAACAAATAGCACTCGAAGTTGTATTTGATTCCAAAAAAAAAAAAAAAAAAATCCAGTTTTCAATGCTCTAAATTTCATAATAACTACAACCCACAAAATTTGTAGTCTCTCAAATTTTTGAAGCAGATATATTAATCTCCAAAATAGACTATAGAGTTTCTTCTAGCTTCACATAAAAAGTGCTTGAGAAAAAATAAAATTGAATCAACTTCGAGAAATCATTTTGCCAAAGAAAAAAAAAAGAGAGAACTTTGTAGATAAAAATTTGACCAAAAACAAAGAAGTTCAAAAACACCATTTTATCACGGAAGATGATAACTATATTAATGAAATTAAACAAACCTGGAACATATATCAGACAAAAAAATCAGGGTCAGACGACCCTAGTTCAAAGACCATAATTAAGACCGGACCAATTACCATAGTTGTGAGAAATTACCATAGTGATGATGAGCAAATTGCTTGCTGTTATTTTGTCCATGATCAGGACTCATGAGAACTGTTTGATTCATGTCACTTGTTTGTTGCTGAAAACTAGTTTTAGAAAACGTTTTTAAGAAAACGTGTTTGATTAGCTTATACCCATAATTATTATCCTAAGAAAACATTTTAAACACTATTCCAAAATCTAAATACAAGAAAAGGTTCTGTTATGAGTTTTACATGATTTTTCTAAAACTAGATTTTCATTGTTGAGTCTAACATCTAACATTTTCAAATTAATGAAATGAAATATGATCATCATTTATTAGAATTTTTATTCAACTTTAAAGATGTTTTAAACAAGAAGTAGAAAACATTTTTAAGAAAATGTATTCGATTAGCTTACATCATAAAGATTTTCCCGAAAAATTTCTAAACACTTTCAAAATGTAAATACAAGAAATTTTTTTTTTTTTTTATGAATTTACATAAGTTTCTAAAACACCTAGTGTGTTCAAAATAATTTGAATGAATTAGGATTCTCAATTGATTTGATCTATTGTAGAACTTTTAAAAGTTTTATAATACATAAATATAATAGACTGTTCATTCATGTGATTGACACTGGTGGTATTCATGTGATTGACACTGGTATTGCCACCGATGCCCAACAAGTTGTTTGCTGTTGCTGTACTTGGAAATGGAATGCACATGTATGGTCAATTGTCCTGGAAACCTTATCAATTTTGTATTATTTGCAAACAAGGAGGGAACATTACATCGTTTCCAAGTACTGCAATAAAGAATTATTGAATATAAACAAAACAATAATGCTGAAATACAAAATTAACCCAAAAATTAATTTAAATGATATGGTATAAATGACGAGTTAATGAGCCAAAAAAAAGCCCAAAAATTAACTTGAATAATATGATAACTCTTGACACGTTACTCGGCACATGGAGAAATCACTTAGGGTGCATTTGGTATGCAGGACGAGACGGGATAACGTGGGACAACTTTCTCTTGTCCAACGTTTGGTGCGTTTTAACCATGCATAAGATAAGTCTCAAAAAGACTTTTTTACCCTCAATACTTTAAAAAAATTACAAAAATACCAAATATAAAATAAAAACCTAATCTTTAAAACAGATCTCTCATCCTCAATCACTCATCGCTCCTATCTCTTTCTCTCTCTTAATAACTAAGATGATTTTTAGATTAATTTTTTTTAAGAAAAAATTATTCACCACATGGACAAATTAACAAATGCATTCTTAATTATTTAAAAAAAAAAAATACCAAATGCATTCTTAATTAATCTTAAATTCTGAATTGATTTTTTAAGATTAATTAAGAATGCATTTGGTTTTACTAATTAATATTCAGATTTTCTTTAACGAAAATTGTAGTAATCATCAACTTGCAAATTTGATTCTTTACTTTCATCCGATCAAATGTCTCTCACAATACCTTATATATACCACACACACCAAGTCTTTTATACCCAGAACACCACATATGTCCATTAAAAAAAAAAAAAAAAAAAAAAAAAAAAAAAAAAAAAAAAACACCTAGTCAATAACAACCGGGTTAATTATTTATTTTATTATATAATAAATTTCATGTCATGGGAGCTAAATTTCATTAAGTTATGCCTAATTGATTTTGTCACGTGCCCTGCTACACTACCGTATCACAATTTTTTTGTTCTCACATTTTTTTGCGACAAAAAGAATTCAAAAAAATTTCTAAACTAAATTTTGCAACACACTTTCTCTTTTTGTTTTATCTAAACCTTTCAAAAGTTTATACTTTAGCCGGTAGAAAATATTACTAACCACTAGACCCAAAAACGTGAATTAGTTTTTAGAAATATTTTACTTTGAAATTACAATGGTTGAGTTTATAGGTTTCGAATTCAAAACCGTCAAAGCCAAAGTTGTTCTGTTATCATATTAGTATCAGCTAAACTTAAAAGCCGTAAACTCAACGATGAATTTTAGGACCCATTTTTTATCATATTCACATAAAATTTGATATAGTTTGACTAATGACAGGTGGTGTGAATGTCAATTTTAAATAAAGTTGTTTCAAGGAATAAGAAAGCAAACTTCATGGAGGAGGTTGGTTTAGTACACATACTCTTATAGATAACATATTTTTAAAACATGATATTTAAAAATATTAAAACTAGATGAATCATATTTAAAAATATGAAATTAATTTAATAAATACTTTTATTAAGAAAATAAAAAGAAACATTTTCCACCCGCTCATCACCAACCGTCCCAAATATTTTCTCATTTCATTAGTTTGACTTGATTTGACAATAGAAATGACTATAATACCCTAGAATTAAAATAAATAAATATTTGGCGCTCTTTTTTTTTTTTCAACATTTGATCAAATTACCATAGTGGTGATGAGCAAATAAGGGTCATAGCAGTCTTTGAACTAGGGTTGGCAAAATAAAGGTCCAGATCCGGTATTAGACCCACCGTGTTTTTCTTCTTCTTCTAATAACAATAAAAATTACAAAACCTAACTAATCCTTTTATCTACCAAGTAAAACCAGATCTAAATGCATTTCAAAAAAAAAAAAATTTGATCAAAAACAGAGAAGTTCAAAAACACCATTTTATCACGGAAGATGATAACTATATTAATGAAATTAAACAAACTTGGAATATACATCAGACAAAAAAACAGGGTCAGACAACTCTAGTTCAAAGACCATAATTAAGACCAGACCAATTACCATAGTTGTGAGAAATTACCATAGTGATGATGAGCAAATTTTGGCATTAACAAAATTGCATGATCCTTTTGAATGTATGATCTGTTAATCATAAGCAAGAACATTGTTGTGACGAAGTGTTCTCAACACTTCGTCACAACAATGTTCTTGCTTATGATTAACAGATCATACATTCAAAAGGATCATGCATGCATTTTTTGCTAATGCCAAAATTTGCTCATTATCACTGTGGTAATTTCTCACAACTATAGTAATTGGTCCTGTCTTAACTAGGGTCTTTGAACTAGGGTTTTCTGACCCTGATTTTTCTGCCCAATATATATTCCAGGTTTGTTTAATTTCATTAATATAGTCATCATCTTCCGTGATAAAATGGTATTTTTGAACCTCTTTGTTTTGGGTCAGATTTTTATTTACAAAGTTCTCTCTTTTTAATATGCTCTTCTTGTCTTTGCTACCAGTTTTTTTTTTTTTTAGTTCATCTTTTTAATTGCTTGTTATAAACTCTAAACTCACCTCCCCGTGTTCAAATCAAATTAGACAACTTGAGTTGTTTTTCTTATTTTTTTGCCTATATTTAGAAGCTTTTTGATTGTTTATAATCATATTCTATTTTACCGTTAGCTTCAGATCGAGTTTTTTGAAATGCATTCAGATCTAGTCTTACTTGGTAGATAAAAGGATTTGTTAGGTTTTGCAATTTTTATTGTTATTAGAAGAAGAAAAAAACATGGTGAGTCTAATACGGATCTCGGGATCTGGACCCTTATTTTGCCAACCCTAGTTCAAAGACTATTATGATCCTTATTTGCTCATCATCACTCTGGTAATTTGATCATGCATTTTATGTTGGAAAAAAAAGAGCACCAAATATTTATTTATTTATTTATTTTTAATTATGAGGTATTATAGCCATTTCCATTGTCAAATCAAGTCAAACTAATGGAGGTGTTGAGCGTGAATGAGAAAATGTTTGGGATGGTAGGTGATGAGCGGGTGAAAAATGTTTATTTTTATTTTCTTAATGAAAGTAGTTATTAAATTAATTTCATATTTTTAAATATGATTCATCTAGTTTTAATATTTTTAAATATCATATTTAAAAAATATGTTATCTACTTATATCTATAAGAGTAAATTGTACTAAACCAACCTCCTCCATGAAGTTTGCTTTCTTATTCCTAGAAACAACTTTATCTAAAATTGACATTCATAGCACCTACCGTTAGTCAAACTATGTCAAATTTTATGTGAATATAATAAAAATGGGTCATAAAACTCATCGTTGAGTTTACGGCTTTTAAGTTTAGTCGATACTAATATGATAACAGAACAGCTTTGGCTTTGATGGTTTTGAATTTGAAACCTATGAACTCAACCATTGTAATTTCAAAGTAAAATGTTTCTGAAAACCAATCCACGTTTTTAGGTCTAGTGGTTAGTATTATTTTCTACTGGCTAAAGTGTAAACTTTTGTAAGGTTTAGATAGAACAAAAAGAGAAAGTGTGTTGCAAAATTTAGTTTAGAAATTTTTTTGAATTCTTTTTGTCGCAAAAAAATGTGAGAACAAAAAAATTGTGATACGGTAGTGTAGCGGGGCACGTGACAAAATCAATTAGGCATAACTTAATGAAATTTAGCTCCCATGACATAAAATTTATTATATAATAAAATAAATAATTAACCCAGTTTGTTTATTTATTTATTTATTTATTTATTTATCATTATTATTATTATTATTTTTGGATATATTTGGTGTATTGGGTATAATAGACTTGGTGTGTATGGTATATATAAGGTATTGTGAGAGACATTTGATCGGATGAAAATAAAGAATCAAATTTACAGGTTGATGATTACTACAATTTTCTGTAAAGAAAACCTGAATATTAATTAGTAAAACCAAATGCATTCTTTAATTGATTTTTGGATTAATTTTTTGAATTGTACTACTTTACTCAAACCTCCAAAAACTCATCAATTATCAAATATCACAGCACAAATTAAGATATCTAACTCCATATAAAATAGAGTTACACTAATATATAAAGAATTACTAACACCCTCAAATTTTTTAAATAATTCATTTATAAAGATTTCGAGTTTTTTTTTTTTTTTTTCCTTCGAATAAATTGATGTTTCTTAACAACAATTGAAAATAGCCACAAAGAAACAAATGTTGGATGTGCAAATTGCCTATGTAAGAAAATGAAAAATAAGTCGATTGAAAAAACATAAAAAGGAAAAAACTCAATGTTGGTAAATGGTAATGATTGCATTTACATTGAACAAACAAGAAACTACAAATTCCAAACAAACACTATTATATACATAAGATGAAGAAAGGGTAAAAGCTATAAGCCTAGAAGTCACTTGAAAAGTCAAATTTACAAGCATGGTATCACCCCATTTCTGCTTTAACCAACATATTACTGAGCTTAAGTTGCTTCTCCAGAGGCAAGTAATCTTTCAAAGATACACAGGCACAATGCATCACGCGCAATAGGAAAGCAGCCATACCATTCTCACTTCTGTCGATAGACTGTGTGCTCGTCAATGATTCAGATTCACCCATTCCAACGCTTGTAGCCCAATCATATATCCGTTCTGTTGATAGCCAAAGATACGAAACAAAAGGCTCTGCAACAGTTCCCCAATTGGGTTCTGATAGAAGAGAAGTAAGGGTAACTGGTAGATCATTCAGCACAGTAATCCGATCCAGAATAAGAAGAGGCATATATCTGCAACAGCTCCCAGATAGCAGACCAAGAAATTGAAGTGACTGCAGCAAGATGGAAGGATCATTTTTTATAAGCATACGTACAAAGAGATTCATATTCGTTTGTCTTTGAACAAGATTGGGATTGACTCTTCCCTTTACACTTATTAAACAATCCAAAATTGGGGAAGGCCATCGGATTATAACAGAGGGACATATAACAGTTAGTTCACCGAAAAGCAAAACAAACGTTATATGACCTAGTTTACTGAAAAGACTTTCGAGATAAAGGAAGCATTAATATATAGAATAAGTAAACACAATAAAAGTGTTAGTTAGCCCAACAATGGTAGGTAGACACAAAGCTGCCAGCCTGCCATGCCCCATCTGGATTGTAATAACAGAATTATTTTCAAATTATGGTAACCCTTATGGAACGTTAACTAACCGGGAATGGAAATTAAAGGGAATCAAGTTCCGTTGGAAAGGAAATCTAGCAAGAACTTAATTCATGAATCATGATTTGTGTGTGGGTCCACGAAATTTGATTCCCAGCCGTTTTTAATAAACATTGTAATCACAAATTAGGAATTAAGCTCTATTTTCCCTCATAAGGATTCTCAATTATTAAACCCGCACTTAGATCCAAAAACTTAAACTATTAGGAAAGAGCCCAACAATTGTATTTAAATACTATAATACACCCCCTCATGTGCACAGCCAATGAGCATGCTACTTGGCTCAAACTCAAGCCCAAACACAAACACATAACAGATCAGTAAATGTAGAGACTCAAACTCAAGCACTCCTAGTAAAACAAGTCTCTAATACCATGTCAATAACCACTAAACCCAAAAACTTAAGTTGTTAGGAGTCCAACAATAGTTTAAGCATTCTAACACAAAACACAGTTTTAACTTAGAAAATGATAATAACTCTTTTACATGCTGTCTAAATGATCTAGAGTTTTCCAACATGCTTTATTTCAGTCCAGAACCGATTGCTTTCTGCAAATCCAGAGTGTCGAATACATCTGTTCATGTTTAGCTATAAATAATTTCCATATCAAAGCACATTTAATTTATTGGTGTAGTAGTCCACAAGTAAGTGAATTATGCCTACCGTGGAAGGATAACATGAAACGCAGCTAATTTCAACTGCATCAATAAGCCAGTGTCTTTTAACACTTGTGTCCGCCTGTTGCAAAGCAGCCACAACTTCAACAAGCACATCCCAGATAGCTGAAATAAAGAAGTTCATTAATGTTGAAAGCTGATCTCATTAGGAAATTTCTCTCTTCCACAATGTGACAGTTAAGCCAACATTTTCCAATTTTTAAGTTGTGATGATTTGTTTATATCTGCCAATAATTCATGTATACCATAGAGAAACTAACCAAGTGATTCAAAGTTCAATATGTAAGCTTTTAGCTTTCCCAGCTGTGTCAACGGGAAGGAACCAATTCTAACTAGCTTGGCTGTTGCTTGAATCTTTTTTAGTGCTTCGCTTAATTGGGCATCTCCTTGTACTGTATTCACATGTGAAACCTGCATGTTGCATATGACAAATATTACGAGGTATCTGATGAAATAGAAGATTATAATACTATAACATTTATCTTCAAGGATTTTATGCTGATCAGTCTACATGCACACATAGCTGGAGTCAAGGAAATAAGTTGTTTTTGAAAAACAAATTCAAGTCAGTACCACATTTCCATATAACAATAAAAACATGAAATTTTTAAGAACATATTAACTGGTATAGAACAGTGTTCTTTCCCATTCTTTTTATGAGAAACATAAAAGTAATAAAGAGAGAAACCAAATTGGAAGGATGAAGTGAATCAGGAAGACACCAGACCAAGAAGAAAAGTTATACAAGATACCCAAAAAAACCCCACCAAAAGTCAAAACTCACTTTGTTCTCAAAAGTCAAAACCCCTATAGAAATATACCCCCACTTGTAGTATAACCTATGATTAGGAGACTGCTGCCTCCCAGTTGTTAAGAATAATGAAGAAAGACACATTACAAAATTCTAAAGTTCTCAAACAAATGAATCAGCAAATCTGTTTGTGAGGCAGCTGTCAGGAAAGGGAGTTTTGAGAGAATTGCTTAGTGAAAATAAAATTGAAAAAAAAAAAAGAGAGAGAACAAATAACCATACCTGCAGAAAATCCAATAACCATTCTTGTCGAGTCTTCCCTAAGCATGCAACTGCCTTGGACCATTCCTCTACCATATTTGTCTTATCCGTGCCACTGATTTTAGTAGATTTTGATGCAGGCAACAAGGTAAAAAGTACCTCCATGCACTTTTCCATGTTCTGAATGTAATCTAATGAGTCAAGAGAAACTTCTTCCAGACACAGATACAGACCCTTCCAGCATGAGATCCGTAGGAAGCTTTTCTGATCAGGATCTTGGTGTGAAGAAACTAAAGAAAAGAAATTTTTTATATCATCAAATAGTTTCTCAAGCCTTGAACCAGAGAATAACTTTACAAGGTCTGGCAGATGGAAGAGCAGAAATGCCTGCAAGTTCAGCTCAAGTGATCTGAACCTGGAAAGATCAGATAGCTCATCTAGAAATGTTAGAAGTGAATCAAATTGGTTTGCATGAGCTAATGAGAATTGTATGCACTCCTCCCTAAGTGTTCCTCTCATATCAGTTGAATCTGGTGGCAACAACTTGGCAACTTGGACCTCATATCTCATGCAGCGTCTAATAATTGCTCCCCAATCCAAGGTTGGCAATCTGGGTGCCCGTGAAAGGCACCTTAAAACAGTTGATACTGTTGCAACATGTACATCGGTATCTGTCTGTATCTCAGAAAGTCAAAATACTACATAGATTAATAATCAGATTTTATAAGGGTTAAACACCACACACAGCAAGAACACAATTTATTTGCCAGAAAATCAATACAGAGCAGAGGAACCTAACAAAGTGATGAATCACTCAGAATCAAAGAGCATAAGTTGGCTTAGCAGTCAATAACCACATAGGTAAGGTTAACATACAGTTGTGTGATAAAGGTTTGATCTAAGGACTGATTTCAATCACAGGCTAACATTCATGCAATTGTATGAAAAGCTTTGTTATACGTCTCAAGTAAAACTGCGAAGGCTAATGCCAAATATGCATACATCATACATGCATATATACATCATATAGTCAAAAGGGTTGTTAACACAAAAGAGTGAGGGGAAAGAGAGAATATCGTTGTATATTATTCAGCCAAAGATACATTAATTTATAGTGCTAGGCCTAGAAGAAAAAAGGAAGGAGAATCAATCAATAATTACTCAATCAATCACCTAGCCAATTACATCAATCTATGGCTGATTGACACCTTGATTGTAGCCGATTGGCAACCAGATTAACAGTTGACTTTAACAAGGGTATACGAAGACTCAAGTATTATTATACCACGAGCAAAATAATGTAGCAATTTCTTTTTTTCAAAATTTACTTGTCTACAAGTCATATGTCATGACTTGCTGGTCTAGCAGGACCTCGCTCCCAAATAAGAGAATGACTTCCCCAGTTCCCCCCTATCATGTAGAATTAATCTTCCCTATTTCAGACTGTCATTTTGGAAAGCCAATGTGAGATTAGTCTGATTTAGGTAAATAATGTTAACTTTGTCAAAGAGAACAATTATTAAGGGACACAAGAAAATAACCTATGACAGAATGTGAAAAAAAAAAAGAATAAGTTAAGAATCGGATAAATAAATTTTGATAAATGAAGATCCTAGTTACTAACATAAAACAAAACAAAAAAAAATTTGCAAGCAAGAACCTAAAGAAGAATTCTGCCTGAGATAACAAATTGAGCATCAATTCTGTGTGACCATGAATTTGGAGCAAGAGACGTACCCCAGAATAATTTAGAGAAGTTAGCCACAAACTGAGCTTCATGACAGCACTATCCTCAGAGAAACTTTGAGTAACTGATTTTGAACCAGGCACATCTGTCTGAATATTATTGTCAACATTTAGTAGTTCTTTTGACCTCAAATGATTTTGGAGAAACGACATTGCCCATGCTGCATACTGCTGTAGTTGTTGGTCATCAGAATTTTGTGCAACAAGAAATATATCTTGAATTACTGATGTCACGTATTGTTCACAGACAGTATCAGAAAGTAAAGGTCCCAGAATAGAAGAATGTTCCTGTGAAGAAAAGATACAGACATTTATTAACAATCAAGCAATAAAAGATGGGCTGGAGATGGGGAGGAGGGGAGAAGGCACGCGAACAAATGGTGTAAACATGCTGATTAAAACTGAAAAGCACACACATGACTACCTTATGTGCAGAACCGGCATGCATAGATGATGTCAAGGCATGAACATTAACAAAAAATCCAGCACTTGCTCCCAAAGAATTAACAACTCCAAGCATCCCACCCAAATGAATGATTGGAGGATAACGATTAGAGTAGCATTTCTTAAACAATTCCATTAATGAATTTAGATGTTCAACTTTTATAGAGTGCACCCCTTCATTCAAAATGCAGGAAAGGAGACTTCCTGCTCCAATGCATGATGCCATTAACAAGTTCTTATAGAAGTTGCTAGATTTGTTAACAGATATTAACTCAGAAATGAGCTCCCTGTAGCCATTCACAAGATGATCCAGTTCCTTATCATCCATCAATTCTACTCTTCGACAGAATGCAACTACAATGGGAAGTGCCACGCAGGATCCTATGGATAAAAACTTCTCAGATCTATCACCACGAAAATCAGAATTTTGAACCAGATAATTAACATGAGGAATCCAGGATATGATTAAGTCTTTTATCTTAAGCACAGCATCCTCAGCCCCAGCTCTGTATAGTGCACCAATAGAATTCGCCAAACCAAGGACAAGTCCAGCAACACCCCACACATCATCCTCCAAGTCCTCAAAATTCTCAAGCAACCATTCAGGAGTTATATTGGTATCCACATCTGAGTTCACTGGAAGATGAGCAGAGAGACTTTTAAGAATATTAGATGAAGAGGGAGCAAGTTGACATAACATATGAGCTAACACTTTAACTGTTCTTCCAAGTAATTCCATTTCCTGCATGTTGTAGGTTTCTTTGTCCATGTTAGGATTATCAACAGCTTCAATCCTAGCAAGAAGATCTTGACATGAAAATCCCAAGCCAACCCCACAGGCTCCTTTCACAAGGGTGCTTCTGCTACCACACAAAACCTGAAAGCATGCACTTTAAGTATAATAAACAGCTGAATTGTTAAACCTTTCTTGATGTATGTGGAATCATCTTCTTAAAGTTAAAAAAATATATGTATGTGTAACCTCATCTACAGTTCAAACTCCATTTCATCTGGAACATTTACAGTTCTTTGTTTCCTTTTAAGCATATTTATTTTAATTTTGCATGGAGACACTTTACTTTCGATCACATAAACTTTGGTCTCTTAGTAAAGACTTGCATTTTACGAAGACCAGTGACTACTGCAGTCACAATTACTAATATCGTTCTTTTCTCCAATATTCTCTTCTTTAAATGTGAGATAAAGTCATAGAAAGGGAAGAGGAAATCAAGAAATAGGACACAAATAGAAAATTAAAAAATCAAAGAAATAATTATTAGGAAAGAGATAAAAACAAAAAGGGCAACATTAATTTTTCCTCAAGAAGAAGAACAATAGAGTAAAGTTTAGAACTCCTATCTACCAAATAAAACAAACACTATGTGTTACTACATATCTGGTATTCTATACTGCCACCCTCTCAATCCTCTAAGAGGAAATATCACATCCTGCTGAAAATATTTGTTTTAGATTCTAGTATTCTACATATGAACTATGAAATCTTCAAAAAAGTTTAAACTTCAAGATTAATGAGAGAACAAAAAAGAAGGGAGGATGAGGGGGAGGGGAATCATCCATACAGATAAAAAGATCAAATGCTAACTTTGGGTCAAAGGCTGATACTGAAAGTAGTATGCGGATGAAGTATTGGATGAAGTATTGTAGAATATAAAATCAAAAACAAAACCCTTACCCATTACAATGAAGAATTTTGTGGAGAAAATAGAACTGTGATCTACAACTAAGTCACAGTCATACAGATGCCAACAACAAGAAATAGAGCAAATCCATTAACAGAGTTAGGCTTAACATGTCAACATGATTTTGGTGTTTGAGAAAGGTAAAACATAAACACGAATTATCAGGTCAGGTATCCCACACGAATTTTGTGCGGGATCACCAATTGTAATCGGTATAAAAAAAAAAATTACATTGTCAGTGATCCCGCATGAAAAATTCGTGCGGGATCTGACCTAATAACTACTAAAAACATAAAATGACAACTGAAGGATTGGTACAGCTTTGTATTCGAGATCAAGCATATGTTGAATTCATATGAATTGCAGCATATCGACAATACTAAATAACATCTATCTAAACTATGCAGTAAAAAGATTTAATTTTTTTCTTAAAGTTACTCTATCTAATAAATAATTATATTACCAAATCTTTTATAACTTAGAACCTGGCTGAATGGGTACTTACCATAGAATTAAGTGATCTAACTCAAATTAAGTCACATTAATTATTTTGTTTTGTAAATATTTTCACATACAGTAACCTTTTTGTAGAAAAGTCCAAACTAACATCAAACTGTAACTCTGTATACCTCAATAAGTCCATTGATGTTCTGAAATTTCTGCTTATGGTCAGTTACGTGTAGGGAGCTTGAGATTAATCCAAGAGAAAGTGCAGCTGACCACTGGCGATGCTCATGTTCATGCTGAAATAACCAACTCAATAGAAACTTTGAAGCAGTTGACTTAATAGTATGAGCTGATGGAGGCAATACCTGAAAAAAATAAATTAAACAAAAGAATCTAATAGAGGATCGAAATGCAAGTAAAGAATAAATCTAATCTACTATAATTACATTATCAAGTATATTAAATTATAAACAACAGTAACTCAGACAAATTAATTGACCGATTTAAAGTTCTATGGTGTGCTTGGCAGGTGGATATAATAGGATTATAATTAGGATTAAAATGGATTGATCTTTGAATTGAATTAATTTAATACTATCCTTTATTTGATGAAAGTATGAAACCTGGGATGGCCTAAAGTAATCGTCTCGTATGTATAGAATCGATAAGAGTAAATTAATTCTTAGAGGAAAACAAAATGATTATAAATCATTTTGAATAAAATAATTTTACATTATTATTTAAGGGAAATAATTTTTTTTTTAATAAAATAAAAAATATTTAATAAATTTATTTTGACTAAAATAAAATAATCAAGTCATTTTTTGATAAAATAGAAATAATTTTAACAAAGTATAATTATTAACACTTATTTTTAAATAAAAATAATTAATTTAGTATTTAAGAGAGAGAGAGAGAGAGAGAATGAAATAGTCCTTCAACTAATTATCCCATGGGTGGGAGGTGGGATAATTTTATCCCACAAGAAGTCAGTTAGGATTGTTTACCCAAGCCAAAGTGACACCAATAATCATGGGATTGAACTAAATTGAGTAAATTCAGTCCAATCCCATGTCTTGTACTGTCTGGCAAAGAGGACCTTATTATGTAGGAGAATTCTCTCCAAGACAGCCCATTTAACTGTTGAGAAACACTACTGTCGGAACACCATTATCACAAAAGAGAATACACCAAGCACATCTATGCGGCAAAATATACATAAAACATATTTGGCAGGATTCATTCCCATAGTCTAGACGTTCCATCTTGTGGTTGTAATGGATCAAGTACAAAATTGTTAACTGTTTAATATAGTTCTGTTCTTAACATGCATCCTATTGAACTGCCAAGAAAAAAACTCAACAAGCAGTCTAATAAACATTAAAAGAAAGTTCATTGTTCTGATTCTTACCGCACCAAGTGCACCTATTGCCAGTGCAATATTTTCAGCAGATCTAGGGAAAGATTCTTCTGAGACTCGTATTGTTCTCTGCATAATAATAGTGGAGAATGATTTTGGAAGCACTGTAGTTGAATGACTGTAATATACAAACACGACAGTGTAAAAGCATAGGCCATAGGGAAATTGGTGAACCTTCAGAATATCATTAGCAGCTTTAGAAGTTCTATCCAAAGCAATGGATTCTGCTTTAGCATCAATCAAAAAGACATTAGCCCTCATCCAACGGCGCATGAAGGATTTCCATGATTGCAAAGAAAGAAGTGCAACAAAAATATTTCTTGAGAGCTGAAGAGATGCTGCAATATCCACCAGTGCATTCTCATATGCGACGTGTACATCCCGTAATCCCTAAAGTTGGGTAAGCAAAATTGAGAGCATAGTAAATCCTCCATAGGGAGAAAAATGATTAAGTACGAAGAACTCACCCTTGACACCCCTTGGTTCTTCAAATCTTTAGGCGTGAAGGAAAGGCATAACAGAGCTGCACCGGGTAAGTCTCTGGCATAACTTTTTTTTCCTGCAAACAATAAGCTTTACTAGACACTCATAAAAAGAATTAACAGAATAATCAATTTTGTTTTTGTAATTTTTTTTTGGATAGGAAATAGATAACTTTACTCAAAGATGAAGAAAATAAGTGCAAAAGTGAAACAGTAGTTCACCAAAACAACAAACTGAACAAAAATTAAAGATACAAGAAATTCAATCAATTAACAGCAGCCTTCCAATCAAGCATGATGAAAAATAATTAATTGTCTCTGAATTCTTCTGAAGTAGATGCCCACCAAGAAGCTAAATTATGATCTTCTTGGTGTCCCATAAAAAGTTGTCCTCCTCTTTAACTTCATAAAACAATCTTCTATTCCTCTCTAACCAAATAACAACTATGATAAGGAAAGAAAAGAGAAAACAGTATCGACTCTATTTTTTTTCGTTTGGCAAGGAATCCAAAAGAATATTATTTAGAGAAAAGGCCACAATTAAGATGAACCAGCAGTCCACCTACTCAAAACATCTAAAAAAATAAACAAGCCACACCTGAAATAACAATCAAATCATATTTGCTCAAGCCAATAGAGAGGCAACAAAAACTAAATAAGAACCAGCAATTCTTTTAAGTTTTAACAGACAAATTGAGTACCACATATCTCATTATACCTGAAGAGAAGATAACCTGAGGAAAAACATCCAGCAATTTTTCAACCTTACTTCCTGGGACCTTTTTATCCTTTACGAATCTTCGCCGATTGCTGGATCAAATTGACAAAAGGTTTTCAGTACATGATATGGGATTATTTTCTTCAACATGGGGTGCAGAGAAACAGATTCTAGGATATGTAATTTTTACATGTGCTCATGTGATATAATTTTGACTTGAAATCCTTCCATAGCCCTAAGTACATCTTGGTTTGTCTCTGAACAAAGAACCTCCATGCTCCTTTTCTTGAAATCTAAAATATTTTTATCTATTTGCGACACCTGGCAAAAAACGAAAACCTATTAAGTAAATGCTGGAAAAAAATGAACAAAGTTAACAGCAAAATTAAACAAGTTGCAATATACTTCAGTTCACTTGTGAGTGTCACAAAGTGATAATGGGAAAACCATTCTGGAAATAAGATTTTCCACCTATTCACAAAGTTTACCTCATATTGGCTCAAGGCCTCAAAGGCAGAGGCTCTAGCCTTTGCCCACCGTAATTCATGATCTGGATAAGCAGCGGTGCCAGCATCCCACAAGATCTTCAAAATAGTCCTTGAAGCTTCTGGATATGCTTCAGCATCCATTGCTCCCCATCTCAGAAGAAGGCATATGCTGCCATTAAGCAGAAATTAGCAGACACAGATCCATCTTTAAAACCAGAAATGAAAATATCCTTGATGACTCATACAATTTGCGTAGAATGTTATTAACAAACAATTCAAACTTTGTATAAAAAATGAACAGAAAAGATATGCAGACTGACTGTAACATTAAATAAAGCAACATTAGAAGCATATTGTAGCGGGAAAAGAACCTAGGTTCTGACCAAAACAATTTTAGTATATCAAGGAAGAAGGCTTAGGGAGGCTTTTTTTTTTGGACGAGAAAAAGAAACCTAGGTTCACCTTTTTGGAAAGTGTTGTCATTATTGATTTAAAAAAAAAATCAGTGGCAGAATCAGGTAATGCTTACCTTTGGGCAAGAATTGGGTCCAACGAGTAGTCTAGCATATGTTTCGCAATGACATCCCAAGCAGTATAAAAATCTGGACCAATTAAATAATGGAATATCTGATCAGAATTTTTAATATATGCATATTAGCAGGATAAATTAACAAAGTAAGATACGACGACACAGAAACTAGAAATAACCAAGTGCTTGGAATCAATTATAAAGCACAAAACAAAGTAATATGTGATGATAGCTCTAATTAGTAATTATGATATTCTTTATGCCCTTGCTTACCACTGTAACAAGTCATTGGAAAATGTAGATATGTTTTGTAAGAAAAACTTCCCGCTTTGATAGAAAAAAGGACATTGGATGAACAATCTTTACAGCAGAAGCAAAAAGGAAAGAACAAGTTAAAAAATTACCTAACCATCTATTCCAAACAATCTCTTAAATAATAACAACTATTTAAGTCAATAGCACATTCAATATTGTTAGTAATCAACGGACCCAAAAGCTTAAGCTAGTATGAAAGGGCCTAACAATAGTATTTAAACACTCTTAACACACCCAATCACGAGCAAGACCAACAAACTTGCAACGTGGCTTGAGCCCAAACACAAATGCACAACAAATGCAGATAACTATTAACAAATTCATATATAACCACGTGGAGAGACTCAAACTCAAGACTCCTTAGTATAACCAGGCTCCAATAACCAACATACCCAAAAGCTGATAGGTAATTGGCCTAACAATTGTATTTAAATTTTAAGCAATTTGCGAATTTAACAAATATTACCAATTACATCAGCTTCACAAAGGTGGGCAAGGCTTTGAAAACCAAGAGCTTGAACTATAGGATCTTGACTCTCAATGCAAGCCTGTCATTTGAAAAATGGTAAAATCAGAAGACACCCATGTACGGATGTGTGAGACAAAGCAATATAAAATAACTTTCAGAAAACACATACCGAAACAGACAAGATAAGGTCCACACCCCTATCAGGGTTTTTTCGGCAAACATCACAAATAGAAGCAGCCATGCTTATACAGATATTTCTTTCATACATGAAGTCAGTGAACCCTTTTGGATATAATACTCCCTAAAATGTTAAGAAGAAACAAATCAGAATTAAAAAAAAAAAAAAAGAAAGAACCAGGACACAATAGATACAATGCACCGTGCATAGAAGAAAATACTGTAGTGGGAATTCACATATTAATCTGTAAAGTCCAACAATTTTGATTACGAGTTTGGTGTAAAATCCAAGTTGCAGATTACTTATATTAGCATGTAAACCAACTGAGCCAAATGTTTAACAAAGTTGCTGCTCCCACTTCAACAGTTCAACCTCACTTTTCCTTTTTGTCCCCACATAAGCTTATTCATGTTTAATTGCACTACTGTGTAAGCTAATTGCTAATATAGTCACAATATAAAAAATAACAAGTCTATTAAAAAAGAATTATGGATCACAAATTCACAATTGTGTTCATTTTTATTTTTATTTTTTAGAAAAAAAAAAAAAAAAAAATCCTTGGGCATTTCATGGAGTCAGGCAAAAAGAAGAAATGCTGTAAAAATCTTACTTGCAAACTCCCAAAGACACGGTCATTGATCTCCCAGGTCTGACACAACAAGCGAATGGCTGTAGCATATAACACTCTGGATATGAAGTAAATGACTACTGTGATTGGCTAAAAACAATTCATTAAAATAAAGCAACTCTAAAAGTTATATCCACAACACAATTAACAACAAAAAAATAATATTAGAAGAAAATGACTATTGAAAAATTTAATAATTGAAACTTCATCGCAAGAATGGATGCAACGTTGCCATCATACAGATGGAGACTTTATGGTGGTGTAAATCAACAACTGATACCCCTGAGGAGCCAAATGAAGCTCATGTGACAGTAAGACCCCCACAATTAGCATAATTAGATTCTAGCGACAAATATGAGACTGTCACTCAACACACCACATGCATTACAAGTGTGGGCATTAACTAAAACCATATGCAGAATTGCAGATAAGAGGCTAAGATACCATTTGAACATTCAAACGTATTAACAAATGTCATAAAAAGCACCTAGTGCACAAGAGGACCACTCTAGATGGCAACAGTATGAAATTATAATTTGAAGAAGGCCATTCATAAGAATATCAGAAGATCATAAAACATAAATGTTGATACTGTCCTTTAAAAAAAATGAAGAAATTAACATCCTGCAGTCATAAGAATATCAGAGGAATATAGATTGTCCTTTAAAAAAAATGAAGAAATTAACAAAAAGTTCACCTCATTCATGACATGGCAACACTTAAAAGAGGATATTGTCAGACTAGTCAATTTAAAAAATTGTAATATCGCACCAAAAAATACACATCAAGGTAAATCAAAGGAGAGCCAATAAATATGATTTGAAGTACATACGGCTTTGCATCCTTGTGCAGCATTGGCAAGATGGTTTGAACTACAAGCGGAATCATAGCTGATTGGGAAGCAAGTGATGGAAGCATCCCCAAAAGTTTTAGCTGCAAGAACAGTTGACAATTTCTTCATCCCAACAATAATGACATATTACAGAAGCAAAAGAGAAAGCTATATATGGTCCATGTTACGTAGAAGATACAATGAGTTGAGAACTTAAAAGGAAAACTCACTAGCATATTATGGCAAATAACATCTTTTCTGGAGAATACATTACTGTAAAATAGAACGACTAGCAGCAATGGAACTCCCAATTTAGGATCCAATAAACCAATAGCAGCAGAAAGATCAATAGCAGAATTCCAAAGTGACGGATGCATCATTAAAACACTGGCGATTGCACAGAGTGACGGCATTTCTACAAGGAAAAATAGTGGGGATAATGCAATGTGAAGTACATGGAAGTTGAAGTCATAAACAAACTCACAAAACTAGAATGGATTGTTACATGCTAAGAGTGAACAGACTTTATCAGCTTTGTACCATTTGAAAAAGTCTTTTGTGATGCAGAGATTGGTCGTGAGGATTTTTGTCTGTCAACAATCCACAACAAATATTCTCTTAGTTGAGAAGTCCATGGTTTTGGTCCATTGTCCATTTCTTTGATGCCAGAACCTCCAACAGAATCCAAGGTTAGAAAGGAAGAACGTAATAATATGCTTTGATCCTGAACACGAAAAAATCACAAAGAGCCTCAATTATCAAATGCTAACAAATTTGAATTTTTAAATTTTCATATTCCTACTTATCCAGGCTTCTTCTCATGCAATGTAAAGACCGAGAAAAATATGTATTTAATAATTGAGCACCTCTCTATCACGAACTGCAAACTCTAGCAAATAAACCTGATTTTCAATTGTGAATAGAAACCACAGCCTAGCTTTTTTACTCTCAAATTTATACTCTATTTAACACCTTTTAATAAAAATAATCAAGTTATCCAACAGTTGCAACAAAAACACAAATAACTGTAAAAAATATTTTTAAAAAGAAAGAAATGCAGATGTGAGATAATAAGAACAAACCTGAAACCACATATGTTTCAACACCCTAAAAACAAAAAACTCAGGTCTGCTAATTGGTGGATATCCCCCATTGATGGCCAGTTCAAGCTTCTGTGCTGACAACAGTTTTACCAAAGGCTTCTCTAACATGAAAAGCAAATCAGATGCTGCTTTTTTAACTGGCTTAGAAGTTGTTGACATAAGGTTTAGGGCAGGAAATATCAATAAAAGCTCTTCATTCAGATCAGATGTAGCTCCATAGATCCCAAAATCTGAAAAGATGATATGACGGTGAAATTGTAAACACACAGTAAAACATTCTGATAAATGTAGCAGAAAATAATAAAGATCAAGCAGGTGTAGTTCACATTTTTTGGTAAATGATAAATCAGAAACAGCAATAACAAAAGTACTAAGCTGGTACTTTTTCTTAAATACCAACAAGAGGTTAGGGCTCTAAAAATTTAGGCAAACGTAATCACCCCAACTGCATTTACATGTGATACTTGTTAGTGAAGTCATGAATTAAAGTTGCATAAAAGAAAACGTAGAGACAAAGCACAAAGAAACTAAAGTCAACTGTGTTGAATCCTAAGCTGATGTCTGCACTAAGAATAATATATATTATCAAGGAACTGAGGAAAACAGTAAATATCAAAGTGAGATAGGAAAACATACCAGTTCCACTTTTCCAGTTTAAGAGGAATAGTAGCAATTTCAATATACACAGTTGTTCATGCTCAAGCTCTGATTCAATGAGGATGGCAAATAAAGAAAGTATTGCTGATGATAATTCAGGTTTATATTGCAATGACAGATCCCGTTGGGCAACTAATATACATTTCAACAGTTCAACTATGGGCTCAATGCTGCTTGAGTGCTTGTGAGGAGATGTGCAAAGTGAAACTACAGTGCCGAACAGCTCCACTCCACACATTTGAGACTCAGTAACAAGCTGCAAACATTAACAGAAAACAAATCACATTAAATGACACCAAAAAAGAAAATTAAACAAAAAATAATGGTTTGATTTTAAACTTCATTGTCAACTCTTGAAACAGCACTGGAGGGCCAAGAAAAAAAAAAATCAAGCATGGGAGATTCCATTACAAAAGTTAGTGGGACACTGAATTAAAGTTTTAAGAACATACCGATCCCTTCAAAACCAAGTGTTTCAGAACCACTATATATGCATCCACTGTACATTCCACAATGTAATTGAAATTCTTATGTTCCTGAAAGTTCTTAAGAAATGAGATCCTATGAGTATGATTGTATGAGGTTGCACTGAATCCATTAATTCCAAAATTTAAAATAAGCAGTTTACTGTAATATTACGGAAAGGGAAATGAATCACTCAACAAGCATACTTACATCTAATTTTTTCTGCGGAAAATAGTTAAGGCAACCTATTAAAAGCTTGAAAACTGGCATTGTGTCATCAGGAAATGAACAACAAAGTGATGCTACCGACGACACCAACTGCCTTACAAATAATGATGACAAAGAATCCGAAAAGGGTATTCTTATAATTGAAAAATTGAAGAAGGGTCTTAAGAATTCACAAACTTCAACCATTCCCAGTTGCTTATTCCGCACCATAAATAACAAAATTTGCTGAACAAGCTCCGCATGAACCTCACTTCGACTTGATAAAATCTGCAGTCCATAACCCCAAAAAATAATTGCATAAAAATCTAAAGTTTTCAATAGACAAAAGAATCATCAAATCTCTTCATGTTAACCCTAAAAAAACATCAAATTTAAGTCAAATTATACCCTTTAATTGCCTTAGGACATTAACAAAATGGTAAGTTCCTATTTAATGCAGGTTCTATACTTCTATGACCTGAAATCAGTAAAATTAATATATTACGATTGTGATATGAGAACATATTTAAAAAATGTAAGGGAAACTTGAATTGTACTCTTATCATTTTTAATATCTGAAGACATGTATAATATTGTATCTAAAATCTGTTTTCAGGTTTAAAAAACTCAAAAAAGACAGCTTATTGTTTTCGTTTTCCAATTTTAACTTGGGTCTTTTTATTATACAGGAACACTCTAACGAAACACCTTTTCCTCAAATTATCCATATTCTATACTTCCAGCATTCTACATAAAACTTCCCCTAATAAACTTTGAGTTCGACAATATTATAGAAAATAAATAAGTGTTGCACACAAGGATTTCAGCCACAGAGAGGTTGTCTTCTCAATTTCAAAACTACAGCAATGTGAATTTTGAATTCATCAAAATGCTATTCAAAATGCTGCAAAGCCAAATCCATAAAAACAAAATGTGAATTGTAATTCATCAACTTCGATAAACCCAAACCCAATTTTATAAAAAAGACGCTAATAATTCTTAATTTCATAAAAAGTGCGATAAAATTCAAAATTTATAATAAAATGAATTTTTGTCACCTTAACAAAAGGATGATTCTCCACTGACCCAAAGTTGCACGACCCATTCCTCCTCTCAAACCCAAGCCGGACGACAAACCCCAATGCTTTTACAAATAACGGCACAAATTTCGGTTCGGATCCTTCGAGAGCCGAATGGAGCTCCAACAACCCGACAGAGAGGTCCAAGACGGAGTCGGCCACGAGGCAGCAGAACTCGCGCAGGGACTGGTCGAGGACGGCGGGAGAAGTGGATTGTAGGCACTGGGAGATAGCGTCTCTTCCGGGTTCGGAGTCGGGTCCGAGTTGGGGCGGGGCGGATCGGAGCTTGGAGAAAATGGAAATTACAGCGAATTTCTGGAGCGAGGGTTGCGGGAGCCGAGTTTTGTCAAGTAGCGGAGTGTAAGAGTCCATTGTTGTTAGTTTGTATCACTCACACTCATTCACTCATTCACTTTTACAACTTTCGTTCTAACAGTTGAATTGAAAGATGAAACAAGAAACAGAGCAACTTTCTATTATTCTTTCCTTCTTCTTCTTCTTCAAAAAAAATAATAACTACCAAATTTTGTTGGTTAGTATAAGTAACTCATTTCAGTCCATAATTAAAATTACCAAAATACCCTCAAAAGTTTTTTTCAATTTCTTTTAAAGGAATTTTTTTTCTTCCATTTTTTATTTTCTATTTTTCAAAAGGGAAAATTGCACAAACTTACCCTAACGTTTCCCATTATAGCATAATATTCAACTAATGCCTTTAATTGTACAAACAACCCCTCATGTTAGTCAACTTTGGTTAAAAATAACCATTGACCATGATTGTTTTTTGAAAGCCCAAAATTGCCCCTGCACTTTATTACAAAAAAATCTTAATTGCCCTTTATTTATAACATTATCTACTTTAAATTATTATAATATAAAAAATAAATACTAAACATAATCCTTTTTAAATAAATTTTTTTTTAAAAATAATATATTAAAAACAAAAAAAAAAAAAACGTTATTTTGAGAAAATATAATTTAAAATTATGCAAGTCCAATATGAATAGTGGTAATGTGTTACATATTTTTGAATTTTTTTTTGTTTTTATTATATTATTTTTGAATTTTTTTTTATTTAAAAAGGATTATGTTTAGCATTCTAAACACAAATATAAATAAAATCATCAAGAGTTTGAAATAAAAATATAATCATTTGTCATAGTAAAATACAATAGCACCAAAAATTTGTTCAATGTTCATCTCTATAAGACAAAATAATTTGACTCAATATAAATTACGCATTATATTTTGGTTCAAAAATTTAAAAATATATATATACTAAACATAATCCTTTTTAAATAAAAAAAATGTTTTAAATTTTAAAAATATGTAGCACATTACCACTATTCATATTGGACTTGCATAATTTTAAATTATATTTTCTCAAAATAACGTTTTTTTTTTTTTGTTTTTTTTAATATATTATTAAATTATATTTTCTCAAAATAATGTTTTCTTAAATTATTTTGTTTTTAATATATTATTTTTGAATTTTTTTTTATTTAAAAAGGATTATGTTTAGTATTTATTTTTTATATTCTAATAATTTAAAGTAGATAATATTTTAAATAAAGGGCAATTAAGATTTTTTTTGTAATAAAGTGTAAGGGCAATTTTGGGCTTTCAAAAAAAAATCATGGTCAATGGCTATTTTTAACTAAAGTTGACTAAAAGGAGGGTTTGTTTGTGTAATTAAAGGCATTAGTTGAATATTATGCCATAATGGGAAACGTTAGGGTAAGTTTGTGCAATTTTCCCTTTTCAAAATCATGTTGCTCACCAAACATGATATCACAAAAAATCTTTTTTCACTTTTTTTTTTTTCCGATTTCTACCGAATCTCACAATGATTTCATGTTTTTTTCGAAATCATCACACTTTTTTTCTTACGTAAAATCATCACATTCGAAAAAACATAGAATCATACTTACTGATTTTACTTCTTTTTTTTTTTTTTTTTTTTTTTTTTTTCCAGAAAACTACGTCTATTTGGTTCGGTGGAGAGTGAAGAGACGTTGTTCAATGATGGAGGGAACAGAAAGGCTGGTTTTAATTAGAGAGGTATATTGGTAATTTCATACGGAATGAGGTTAGAAACAATTAGATTTTCATTAGCGGTTAAAAATGAAAATCTAGAGTTATACTCTTGTCTATTAAGAGTAATAATGATAATGGATAAATGTTTTTAAAGGATTTAGCTAATATACATGAACATTACCGATAACTTTTCCGGAACATGTTGATCTCTCGCTGTCACAGTAATTGATAGAAAAACATCAAGAGGAGACAAGAATTTGGGCATAAAAAACACAAATATCCATTTTCACTTTCACGGTGAGCATGCATTTCTCTGAAGACTGTGACTCTGAAGATTACTAGCTAAAAACTTTTGTTAAGGTCAATAAATATCAACATTTAGATTAGATCACCTTTTGCTTTCCTTTTCTAGAAAAAAACAACAGAAAATGTCATTCCAACAAAAGAAATATATATCATATAAAATCTACATAATCAAGTCAATGTAATGTGCAATTTACTCAAAAACTTGAATTGGAATCCGACCCCCAATATCCTTTATGTAATCATTTAATTAATTTCAGCAAAATATTTCATCGTTTCCTTTACTCCTAGACATCTAAGCTGAAAGACAACACGATTCGCCACTCGACTAAACATTATACTCCGCGTAGTGGCAGTCAAAATTCTGAAAAAAAAAATTCCTTTCTACATATCCCAACATGAAAAAGAAAAAGATATATCAATGGAAAAACACATTTCAGAAAATGCTAAAGCATGACTTCTGAAAATTAGTGTTCAAATAGATTTAACATTTTACCTCACTGTACAATTCCAACAATTATCTCATCATCCCACCCTCAACAAGCAGCATTTTTAAGTGAGTCTTCCTCGCCAAATAATGCCGTTGGACTAGGCTGCGAAACTTCTTGCAACTCTGCATGCTCAACACTACTTTTCCTCTCTGAATTTTCAGATTCCCCGTTTCCTGATGCTGTAGCTTCCTGGGAAACCTCGCGTGCTGATTTTTTCTTCTGATGCTGTAGCTTCCTGGGAAACCTCACGTGCTGATTTTTCTTCTTTCTGAACATCAGTGTCTAAAGACCCCTTAAGAGCAGGTGGAGAAATTTCTATATTACCCGAGTCATTGTTAGAATTACTAGATACCAACCACAAAAACTGCAAATTGTGCCCTTGCCAGCATTTCCCATTCATAAATGCTCTCTCAGCCGAACGTCGAGTTGCGAATGATAAGCGTGCTGAGCAATTTTTCTGTGTATCTAAGACACTATTACCATCATGTACTTCAGCATCTTCCAACTCAACAGTAGAAAGATCACCAAAAGATGAGAAGTGCTCCTTCATAACAGCAACCTGAAGGAGCATTAACTTTAGTTACCTTTCATTGTGTATGTGTGCACACGCACGTGTAAATGTGTAAAGCATAAGAAATTGATCCTTGGAGAAAGTTCAACAAATAAATTTATTAAATGGGGTGACCATACAATCATACATACATATTTATTGTACTACCATCAATGTTTGAATATTCAAATTATACACTAGTACACCACCAATAATTGTAAATTTGATCCTAAGATGCTTAAAGGAAGACTTTTTTTTTTTTTTTGAAAACTTAAAGGAAGACTTGCTATCAAAGGTAATTGAATATATGCACTGGCTTGAATGCCTTCAAAATGTTCTGCAAAAGCAAATGCCCTGGCCTCAGAATCTGAGGTAAGAGCACCAGCCTATAAAACCACCGTCATTAAGTGTTCAACTGATCGATCTCAAGGTCCAACTCTAAAGGGTTTCCTAATCCCCAAGGCCTCCTAGTTCCTCAAAGTATCCCTAAGCAATTAAAATTCAAAGGCACTTGAATGTAATTTCTTCATGACTTTTCACAATTTAACATCAGAATATCTTATTTACATTTTAAATCAATGATAAAAAAACCACGTAAATCATATTCCTCCCTTATATAACATAAATCATTCTATGCATTCTCAATGAGAGATCCTAATTGCCTGATCTCATGCTTCACTATTTCAAGATTTGGTAAATGACATATTGTCCCAGTTCAAGATTCAAGCTATAAAAAGGTATACACAAAATACAACCCTCTACGTTAAGCACAGTGCAGAAACACAGATTAGAGACACCATATACACTAACACAAGGAGGTGAGAGAGAGACTTACATCTGCAAAACCTGCTGGTAAAGGTGGAAGAATTCTAAATGTGGTAGGCCGGTTATCCAATTTATATCTGTTCATCAAAAAAGGAGACCCTACAGGAGCTAATGGACGACTCTGCTGCTTGTAGCTTGTAGATTCCTGCAGCACCATTGCTGTTGTTGATTTGGGACTCTGGGACACAACGTTTTCCATTGTTTTGCTCTTGTCTGACATCATCTCAATACGTGGTGATGAAACTGCACCACCAGCATCAGAGGACCTTGCTACAGTTTTGGCAGGATCAGCTGCTACACCCACTTTAAGTCTCTTAGCAGCCTGCTCAGTCACCACCTCGCCCTTGCCTCCCACAGCCTACAAAAATATAAAATTTAAGAATAGCCATTGTGCAGAAATGGTATATGCATGAATTCAGAACTAATAGTTTCAAGCCTGTTGTTTATTAAAATAAATGGGGAAAAGGTTAATGATTTGGCTACGAAACCTCTCACATGTACCATTCATTCACTCTTTTAACTCTCCCTAGGAACATCTCATAAATGATACACATTATGTAAGACCATTGACCAGCAGTGTCTTGGCTGGAAAATACAGTAAGTTGCATTATTCATAACCCAAAACCTAACAGCCAACACCAGCTTCGTCTTTTGAGGTTCAGTTACTTCTACTTCAACATGTACGACAACATTCTGACTCCAAAAGCAACTTCCCGAAGTGACAGACAAGTGACAATGCGCATTAAAGAAAACACATAAAACAATAGAAATACAGAATTAGGAACCATAATGTAAGGTAAGGACGATTGACGTTACTTGTTTCTCAAGTTTATCTAGTTTGCGGCGGAAGTCATTCCGCTTCTGGTCCAGCATCTCCTGCTTCTTGCGAAGTTGCTCCTTCAACTGCTCTAGACTGTCCATCTTCTTTTGCAAAGGAGGTGGAACCTTGGGACCATTTGCAATGATAGGTGTAGGGTTATCAGAGGCAGGAGAAGAAACATCAGCTGCAGGAACAATATTACCCTTCTGAGTAGCAGATTGAATATTGTTATCTTTTAATTTATTAGCAACAGATGGATGGGATGGAACTGAAGCTGATGTCACACGAGTCACAGGTGCGCTGACAGTGCTTGTGCCATCATCTCGTATGCTATCGCGATTGGCCCACCAGAGCTTGATAAAGCGGTTACCCATAACAGCGTCAGGTGCCTTTAGAGCAGCTTCCGCCTCCTCTCTTTTGGAAAACTGGACAAAAGCTCGTTCACTGTTTAATGGAATATAAATGTCGACAACCTCTCCAAATTTTCGGAAATGAGAAAGAAGTGAATCTCTCCTGTTACTTTTCAGGGGAATACCATTGACAAATAGTGTACGCAAAGCCTTTTGAGATGGTTTCCGAATATGACGCATAGTGTCACTCTGTAACTTGGTAGGAGCATCTGTATCTTTTGGGCCAGCATCCTCGTCAACAATCCTCTTTCCTCTACGAGATGTACCCGGAAAGTTGGGTAATGCCTCCTTATCTTCCTTGGTTTCATTCCCAAGATAATCCGATGTTGTATCAATTCTCTCTTTCACATTTGATCTATGTTTTGAACTACCAATTCTTCCCCAGACAGACTGACTTGTACTCTGTGAAACATCAGCTGTCCCACCGCTTCGCTCTGGGCAATCAATGTCAGCACTCTCACATAACCTGACATTATGATGATCAGAAAAATCATCATTCATCGCGGGTTCAGTTTCTTCGTTTGGTGTATGCAGTGCTGAGAGTGTAGATGATGTTTCAAGACCATTGTTATTCCACAGGGGTTGATCTGGATCATACAAATCAGCCCCACCTGCACCAGCAGAATCAGAATATGGACCATTTAAGCCCAAATCATCATCAGTCATTCCAAGCTTGCTACCTTTGCCATGTCCTGCCTTGCTACCAATCAATGTGGTTGAAGGAGCACCTACTGAAGATAGAGGTCCTGGTCCAGCAGGAGTTGCCAGTAGGGGTGCACTTGGAAGAGGAACAGTGAGGTTGAACTGTGAAAGGCTCTGTAATCATAAAGCAACAAATTACTTGTGGCAATTGAATCTACAACCAGATGAAAAGAGATGGCAGATTTTAGGTCCGAGCATGCAATTTAATGTACAATTACAAATAAGTAATTCCAAACACAATGATCAGACACGTCAAATGCTAATGACTCGTCAAATGCTAATGACTGTGAATATGATATCTCAGTGAAGCATTTACAGTAACTACAAATAATCAAGCAAATGGTTTAGAGTTAGAATAATCCAGTTGCAGAGGTAATCTTTATGACTCCTAAAGTAACAAATCAATAAGCACAAAGACATTGGTAAACTACAGAAGTGGCCCCGTCATCTAGGGGATTCTGCTTCAAGTTAAGAAAAAAATCAAAGATTATTGATCGAGGAAGAAATAAATGAACCAAAAGAACTGGAAATAAAAGGATAGAAACCACCTAAGAAAGCCAGTGTAAGATCTGTCTGCATATGAAATTTGTAAACAATCCTAAATGCAAGTAATGTAATGATGTTAAGTGGGACTAGAACATTTCGAGTAATAGTAACAGAAACCGGTCAAGGCATCAAGTAATTAAAGTCGATAAGTATTCATCCCCACATACAAGTATCCATTTAAATAGGCAGATAGGCAGTTACCAACCATTTAGCAGGTTCTGGGAAGGAAACAGTAAAAATTTAAATAGTATCAGCAACTTTTTATGTGTATAATCATAGAAGACAGGCTGAAAAGTAAAAGTAATTCAATTCCAATAGATATGCATTCCCAAAGAAAGATAAAAACAGTAGAAAAATTAGTCATCATACGATGTCAAAGTCCCAGAAAGAAGAAACAATGTTCACAACACCCATACCTGAACATCTTCAACAACTATACGATTGATACCATGCTCCATTGGGCACATGTCTCCCCTCAGACAAAATCCACGTTCCTCAAAGTCTCTACACCGTTGCCGAGTAATGCCCATATTTAAGGAAGGATTCAATGGGGGTCTAAGAGTTCCTTGCAAACCAAAGGAATGGAGTGTATCTAAGCTACCATTAGGTACTCCTGGAATTAATCCAAATGCACCCCATGATGCATTCTGTGAATTTGCAACACTAGACAACCCCCTTCCAGCAAAGAGACCTGGAGCCATAGACCCTGGCTGAACCATTTGAGATGCAATATCAACTGAGCTGAACCTAGAATCACGGTTCCATGATCCAGAATCCCTCCCTCTTCCCCTGCCAGGCCCAGGGTCCCCGTAAAATGTTTGGCTTGCCCTGATTCTTTGATTCAAATCAAAAGGTGCCCGAGAAAATGACGATAAGCCAGGGCGTCTCCTTTCAAACTTTGCTGCAAGGTCTTTCTCTAGAGGAGAAATGTTATAATTTTTCCAGGTTTCACTTGCTTGAGATTCATTTTCCCTGAAAGAATGTCCATTTTCAAAAGGTTTGTTGCGCTTTCTATATGGCCTGGTATATACTTGATCCAAAGAATCTCTGTCCAAAGATTGAGACCGTGTGTCCCGCCTGCGATGTTTATGGTTGCGATCATCATCATCCTCATCACTGAGTTCCTTCTCTTCTGGATCACTGGCACAATCAGGAGGAGAAGGACCCACAGGCTTGGGAGAAGGAACTTTTAACTCCATTTGGCTTGAATAAAAAAATTATGTTTTATTGCATCCAAAGCTACAAATGGTCACCAGACCCGATAATCAAACCAATTCGGTAACCTGATTCAGCAATCAGAGAGAACCTACAAAAAGTAAAAAAGAATCAAGGTAGGCAATCACAAAGATAACCAGTTTTCAAGGATAAAATTCATCACGCATTCTTTATATGAATGTCTGCATAGGATAAAAAATGATGACAAGATAATAAGATAAGTAAAGTTACATTGTCATTTAAATAAAATACAAAGTGTAATGCAATAAAAAATAATACAGTGCGATACGCAGGAACAGGAAAAAAACATAAAGTCAATGAGGCCTGAGGCCTATCAATAACAATTAAGAGATATGCCTAGTAGTGAATTTTTTTAATTTTATTTTTATTTTTTGTATCAGAACTAAAACATATTAAGAGAAAAGAAAAGTGAACAAGTTGTCCAAAACACAAAAAATAAAAAAAATAAAAATAAGACTTAGAATAAACAGCTAGCAGAGAAGCCATCAACAGGACCTAGTAATGAAAAATTGGTAACTCATTAAAGAGCAGATAGCAAAAATATGTTAAATTATTAGACACCCAAATATTCAATCCCACTCCCTTCAGAGCCCAAGCTATCAGCTTTCACTTGGTAATTATCGACCATATTTGTCTAAACCTAAGAGGCAACAATAAGCAAAGGTTTCCCTTATGAATCAAATTTGAGAGACTATTTAGCGAGGTATGCTGACATTAGCATCATCATATAATCAACAAGGAATGGAAACCCGATTTCCAATGAGGTCATTTTAAATTCCTTGTGAAAAAAATCTCACCTATATCTTCAATAAGTCTATATTCCTAAAGTCTACCTCTGTCTGCTACCTTTTCATGTGGGCCTCATCAATTTCCTCCACTATTTTGGATTTGTAGGATTGATGAAATCATTAGCATGCACGTATAACTAAAAGATATATTGCACCATCCTTAGAGAGCATCTATGTACCCTCATAGGCATACAACACACATCATAAATAGCTGATTTATGGCTGCCAAAGAGATGAACTTGCATGAATCATGATCTAAAGTCCAGTACTCCAGTTACAGTCTCAGAGATACAACCAGCTCAACTAGAAAGGGCCACATCTCTTGTATTCGAGGTCAGACAAACCAATGCATTTCTTAGTACTTCTAATTCACCATTTGCATCAGTTGTGTCTTCAACCTCCAAAAGTGCCTGACCTAGTGTAACCAAGAGTACAGGTGAGTTGTAGTATGAAAAACATGAATGTAAATTAAGAGAGGTAAATGATTGTGAACTCAAAATTTATCTTAATCAAAATGTCTGCTTTTTCATAAAAATGGTTTCAAATGGAAAAAGTGGACTCACAGTCTCCATTGTTTCTGAATGTTTTGCATATGACAGCAACAGAGAGCTACTGGCAACAGCTATAACCTTATAAAATAATAAGGCTCCATTAAAGTTTCTTTTTGCGAAACAATAAACTAATAGTTGTCATTCCCCTTTGGTCCAATATTGGTTTACAGAAAATGCATTAGGAAAGCAACTTGACAAGATTAGAGAGTGTAGCAGTATTCTGTTCTTGATGTTTCACAAGGTTGGCAGGAAATCTTCCACCATTTGTCAACTTATTGCAATTATTCTTAATATCCATAAAGAAATACAATAGAATATACTAGACATTTACTTATAAGAATAAGGGGAGAATCATCTTAATACATCTAAATCAAGAAGTTCCCTTGGTGTAATTTTGTACATTTTTTTGGCGATTTTGTCTTTTTGGGGGGAGGCTGTTTGTGGATAGCAAGAAAACGGATAGTTTCTTTTTGTTGTGTTTTTTACGTTTGTAAGTTTTCTCCTTTTGGGTAACTGATTAAAAACAAGACGAGGTAAATATTTGATAACTATGTTTAACTCTTAAAGTTAAAAGCTCAATTAAGCTCTAATAAAATCATCAAGATGAAGAGCCTGAAGCTATGTTTTATTTTTTATATTTCATGCTATTTTTTGACAAGTGCGGCTTGATGCAATTGATCAAATGAAAATTTCTACAGCTGTACTGCCTCTCTATCTCTCTAATACATACACATGTATAGTTGATCAGATAAGCAACAACAACATAGTGCAAGCAAAGAAGAAAATATGTATCACAGTGCTGGGAACTCGTGCAAATAAATCTCCAAAAAGCTAATTAAGCTTTCACAAGACTATTGCTGTCCCAGCAACTTAATAACTAATTAAGACAGCATTTTAAGGTATAGAAAGATGCACAGTTTTGTCAAGAAAAGAATTTCCTGAGACAGCAGGAGTTGAGAGAAGCTTCAGTCATAACTAAATGGCAGGAAATCTTCAATTATGTCGTTGAAAATGTATAAACGTACTAAAACTAAAATGTTTGTGCCATGGGAAGATGTTATCAAAATTGCAAGGGCCCATTCAGTAGCATTTCATGAAAGTAGTTGAATTTAAGTTCAAAACTAGTTTCTTAAGAATGTGTTTGGTGGTTTTCAAATACAGTGCCTAATGTGGTTAAGTGGTTTTATCTGTTTTCAGACTTATAAAACAGACAAGAAGTTTTGAAAGTATCAAGCAAGTCCTGGGAATCTATGGAATGCAGGCCAACTTTTTCCCTCAATAACTGACATGTGACACTTGTCTACATCATGCTTGCAGGAGTGAGCATCATTGTTTACTCAATGAGCATGCAAAACAATAAACATTCCCGATAAAACTCAGTTTAATCTGATTACTTGTTGTGCCTCTATTTTCTAAGGTTCCATAACATACATGGCAATTTCAATGATTGAAGTATGTTCGATACTATATTAGTTCTGTCAGCGATACATATTATATCAGTTTTCAAAACAATAACTGTGTTCATGCTCATATAATAAAATTATAAATCCTTAAACTTTTACAAATCCCTTTCATGTTATTGTCCGCTCTAACAATATATAAGCACAATTATTCCCCATTGCAAATTATAGAAGTTTTAAGGACAAGTTTGCTTTAGAATTATGCCACCTACCACAAGAATAAAAATTCACAAACATCCAATTCAAACATACATGGCACATTTGCCTAAATCAATGCTGACTCTAGCTCAATTGTTAGCAATCAAAACACATCTTAGGTTGAATATTTCCTACTCTTGCCATATTAGTGTCATCTACATAAATCATAAACATGATATTTCAATGTTTTATGCAAATTCATGCAAACATGTCTCTACCAAAGAGTCGTCCTAATAAGTGGGGCAAGGTGCTTAAGTACAGGTGTGGGTATGAAGCCACAATTGTTTTTATCATCGTATGTCCCCCTTCTTAAAAGTAGCTAACGAAGCGAAAGCTTATAACTGTCGAATCCATGACAAGAAGTTTGTTCAAAAGAACGATTTTTATTAATATTGAAGGAAAAAAAAAAAAAAAAAAAAAAAAAAAAAAACTTGACAGAAAAGAAAAGATAAAATCTTACCGGGAAAGCTAAGTTTGATTTATTTCCAAAACCTAAACTTTATTCCTAAACAAACTCAAAAAGAAATCTTCCTAAATTGAAAAAAAAAAAAAGGGAAAATGGAGGTCAAAACAGCCTTTTCTAGCAAAACGGTGGTCTGTTACGGGGGTAAACCCCAAGTAACAAATGTAGAGCTTGTCAATACGGCAAGCAGCAAGACTGACTTGCCTCAAATAACTTTATACAGTCACAAATCCAATATACTCCATTATATAATTTTTAATATAAAACCTCTCAAATGCCATTAAACTCATTAGCAAAAGTTAGCAAATTGATCTTTCTTTATTCCCTTGTTTTCACTTAATATTCTACTAAAAGAAGATAGAGCCTTGATGCGTATAACACGGGTTTAAATATCCATCTAGCTGACAGTTTTGACTACTCGAATCATGTTAATGAACGCCTTGCAAATACCAATACCAACTGCACTAAAGCTCAAGTAAGTACCTAAAACTAAGCCCAAGCTCCCAATCCCAAATCTAAATTATCTTGAGCCTGAGCTGGTTAAACAAAGGGGTAGCCCGGCCAATTAGTTTAACAGCATTGAATCTTGGTGCATAAAACACAGAACACCCCAATAACCACCCAACATGAAAAGTTTTGAAACTCAACTAGAGCAAGACACATTGACCATGAGACTTAAAAATTTCTTTCACATGTCAATAATCTAAAGCTTTCGATCGAGCAACTAGTATCAGTTTGCTAATGCACATTTCAAGTTAGTTTGGGACAACTGAAATTTGCTCCTCCATAGAATACTAGAACAAATATACACAACAGTCCAATAACAATCTCCAAACTACATGAAACCCACAATTTATCCAGAAAAAAGAAATCAAGAAAACAAAACACAAAACAATGAATAGGATGTTGAAGAATCAAAGCTTACTGTCAATAACAAAATAGGTTATACGCCCACATACAAATACATGTAAATACACTATCAAAACAAGTATTAAACCTACAAATTTTCAAAATCATATGATATAATTTCGCGAAACATTAAAAAAAATAACAATAATCTATGTTTTGTATAACAAATTGATGTTCAAAACAGAAGAAATAAATAAGAGCAAAACCAGATATGTCTTACAGAAGCTTCTAGAAGTATAGGCCGAACAACGCCCCCAACACTCCCATCCCATTCAATAGGAATCGATTCCGGTTCGGTATTCAAAGGACACAACGGTAAATTAGGTGCCCAGGGAGGGGCATTCGAGGGAGAGAGATAAAAAAATGGTTGCAGAAGGTAGGGGCAGGATCGTAATAAGGAGGTAATCGAGGGTGGAAATCGATGACAAGCAGAGAAGAGAAGGGTTTGGGTTTTTTATTTATTTATTTAATTTAATTTAATTTTTGTTATGTGAGTGTGTGAGAGTCTCGTTTGTTGGGGATGGGTTTCGTTTGAAGCTGTGAAGAGCAAAACAGGATTTTTTTTGGGAGAGAGAAGGACGATGGTCATGGTCTGTAGCAAAAATAATAAAATAAAATAAAATAAAAAATGAAGTGAGGACGATAACGAGTTTGTCGAAATTGTGTTTGCCTCCTATGATATTTTCCAAATTGTGTTTACCTCCTATGATATTTTCCAAATTATTATATGGGTTCTTGTGCTTCTTCTTCTTTTTGGTAGCCGTAGCTTCTCATCTCACGGTATCGGTATCGATATCGATATCGATATGAGTTTTTTTTTAGAGGGAAAGGACTCGAACCTACAACCTCTTATGGTGCAAATGTGAGGGGTATACCATTAGATCAACATCATCTCTTCATAACATTAACTTATTGTGTTGTTGAATTCAAGCACTTTGCATGACTAAGTATGCATATGATATATAATTTTTCTGATATATATTGAACTCACACAATAAGTTTGTAGGTTCAAGTCATATCATCTTCCCCAAATCTCAGATTATTATTTTGATATCTTTAGTGTTGACTATTTAAATTTATTTCGAGAATTAAAAGTTATAAAAGAAGTTTTAGAAATTAAAACAAAAATTAAAAAATTAAAAAAATCAATTACAAAGCAAAGAAGAAATGTTAAATATATATTTTCACTAATGCTAGATAACCCAAAAAATTAACCCAAAACCCAACTCACTAATGCAAGTGATTTATCCTTACCATATCATTCACCACATCACTCCATGATTTGTGTGGTGATGACAACCATTTGTCATATCATTTTGGTTGAATCTTGGATTTATTTTATTTTTTTGTATAGTATTACTCATTTTTTAACTATTACAATTTGGAATTTGGGATTTTGAGAGGGAGATATAAGTTGAACCCATAACCTAGCCTTATTAATGTGGGTATAAAGGGTTTATTATCGGATCAAACTCATCCCGTTTTTAAAAATAAAATTTTAAGAAAACAATTTAATTATTAAATATAAGAAGGCCTAATTTTATAATTTTGCCTAAGGCCTCAAATGATATCGAGATACAACTTATGTTAGATTTCAATAAATAAATAAATGCAATGGAAATATGCGATGACGTTTAATTAAGTCACCCATGTTAATACTACCCTAGCCCAAACATACTTATCAATTTTCATGTTCATATCTTGAATACAAAATGGCAATTGAGTTTCAATATTGGGATATATCAAAGCATTTTAGTAGGCATAAACTTCTTGATTTTGCTAGGCATGGCCGATGGAATTATTACCTCAACACACGTCCAAGCCTTGAAGAATAGGCTTCTTTTTTCTTTCTTTTTTAATCTTTACAGAGCAGAGGAAGCTTCAAATACAACGTCTTTTGGTGCTGCAATTTCAATTATTATTATTCTTCCGAATGTTAAAGCATTGGTTGAAAAAGAATTACAGATGGCTTGAATAAAGATGTGTAATCCATAATACAGCCCAGAAACAGCTGGGTCCAGGCCAGCTTTTTAACACAGCATCGCTTCTCCATAACAGTCAAAATGTAAAATAAAATAAAAATCAAATACCATTCTGATCAATATTACAAATAACGTTAGATGTCCATTGTAATTGAGGAAAAATCTTCATTGCATTATATTGAGTAGTGCACTCGATCACCGAAAATATGACATATAGCCGTTTCAGATAGACCACTTGCCATATATACCATATCATCAATGGCCGGGTGACAATTGTATCATACAGTACACCTTCAATGGGACACAACGTTAGGATACAAAGAGCTAATCAAACTTCCATACTTGCAGATGCCAGTCTTACAAACAAATGAGAAATTATTTTTATTATGCACAAATGAAATGAAAATAAGAAGTCACAATCCCAAGTCTAACAAGCAAAGTAACAGCTTCAAAGTGACCATGTAACAAATAGAGAGATAAAAGAAAAAGCAAGGGGAAATAGCACCCAACCTCCAGGAAATAGTTCTCTCTCAGCAAAGTTGTTCCAGAATGAAGTGAGAATTCTATACATCGTTATGAATGAAGGATAACATGCTACCGATTAAACCAACCTCGGGGGGGCTGGACCTCCCCGTCATTCATCAGCTTATCTAGCACCATATTCAGGTCAACTGACTGACCACTCTCTGTCATCTTTCTCACTGTTGCTCTAACATGGTCTCTCGGAAATCCCATAGTTGTCACTCTGTCAATCACATCATCAAGGGGAACCCTATTTCCCGTCCCAGAAGAAACTGACCCACCACTAACCCCAGAAGCAGTCGGGACTGCATGTGGTAAAACCCGAGCACTTGGGAGCTGAGGGTAACTATTTCCACCAGTCTGTGACATGGCAGGAGAGAGTTGCTGGGGTTTCATAGTGGAGCCCCCACCATACTGAGAAGGTGGTCCACCACTAGGGTATGGTTCACTGGGCCCAGATGGCAGCCCGTATCCTGTAGGAAACCCAGCACCAGATCTGTTCGATGGTGATTCATACATATGGGAAGGAGGAGCACTGTAATATGGTTGGGAGGGAGCAGACCCACTTGGTGGCTGAGAAGCAGGCTGGCGAAGACTTGGTGGGTAGCTCTGAGAAGGAATATAAGGCATCTCTTCAGGATGATGACCTAATGAAGATTGATGCTGAGGCGGTTGTTGGGGTGCTTGAGAATACTGCGGCTGTGGGGCAGCTTGATATGGTTGGTATGGCGGTGCTGCAGAAGGAGGATGTTGCTGTTGAGTTGGAGGAACCTGGTATTGTGGGTTTGGTACATCTTGAGTCTGGCCAGGTGGTGAAAAATAAGGCTCTCGCTGAGGGCCAGAAGGAACCTGGCTCTGTGGGAACTGATTCGGAAGGTGAACTGGAGGAGGTAGACTCTGTTGAGGAGCAGGTGGAGGAACAATAGGGGCAGGAAGAGGAGGAAGTGACTGTGTAAAACTAACAGGGGGTGGATAAGGAGGCTGTACGTGAGATTGCTGGGGAGCGGATGCTGCTTGCGGCATAGCATCTACATTTCCAGTGCTATGGTTCTCGAATTGCTGATCTACATTGGAGACTTGTAACTTCGCAAGCTGCAGCTGGGCCTCCAAAGTTTCTTGTTTATCCTTTAAAACCTGTACTCCAGATTGCACCTGTATGCAATTGATAAGAAATGCCAAATGGTATCAGTCCAGCAGTATAAACATAACCAGATATGCTTTATGAATCAAAACTATCATTCCCCTGACACAAATAAGAACAAACATGCTACCAAACCTTGTCAAGAAAAATGTTGTTACCAAGAACCTAGTTTGAAGAAAATAAAAGATAGAGAGGTAGGGAGACAAGCTTATGTGTAAGATATTGTTCAAACAACAACCTCAAGTCTCCTGTCAGGTTTCCATCAATGAGCCAAACCCAATGAAAGTAACTGTAAACTGTGTCTAAGATAAAATTTACGACCACCTCCTAGGTCAACCAGTTGGGATTAAATGTTTCCAAACATGATGCAGCATGCTAGTACAGTAGTACTGGAACATTTTCTTGTAATCCAGAACTGTTATCACCAGAACAGACTGAAATGAAAATATCATCCTTCTGAAAAGTATTTCTCAGCAACCTGTCAACTTCAATATGAGGCTCCTAGAGGATTCTTGCGCACGGTTAAAGAATAAAAATGGACTACCTTAGCTTAGAACTTGGCTGTATCAAGGACACAAGAAGATGGAAAAACAAGCCTCTTTTCAGGAGAAAACTCTAGCAAAGTACTATGAAGTTAGTATAGAGAAGTCGAGTGCCTTGAAAGCCTCAACTGTATCCTATCAAAAAAAAAGCCTCAACTGTGAAACAATTTCAGCGGTCTACCTAACACATGATTCCAGGGATCAACAAAGATTGTGGTTTTCTTCGTTATTTTTTTCTTATAAGTGTCTATAAGATCTACCCTTGTACACAACCAACTCTTAGAAAGAAATCCAAAAAAAGGGGAAAAAAAACTGATAATTCGTTTAAAAAAAAAATCCACCAATAAACTTGGAAATCAAAATAAGCTCCCTTGAACTCCTAAAAGCTGCAGTTCCACAGCAACAGGTCAAAAAAGTTGAAGATAAGCTTTTTGTCTCAAAACTGAAGGAGAAGCACTTTGCCTCATAGCTAAAGTAGGGGTGGTAAGGTTAAGTAGACTAGTACAGCATCACTCTTAGTCTTAGCATTCTAATAGAGTAGCATATACCCCATCCACCCCATGCACCTAATTCTACCTGAGTAGCAAAGGGACTCGAAATGTTAAGTGAGTAAGCTCTAAGAAGAAGGTACCTCTCTCATAATATTTTCCATCTGCTTCATTTTCTCATCAGTGCTACCATGATTGTTTTCAACTGAAACCTTCAAATCATCAACAGAATTCTCAAGGTTGCGGGTTCTTGTCTCCAACTGTGTTAGTCGAGCACTGACACCTTCTAACACGTGTAGCAAATTATCTGCATATTTCTTCATTGTTTGATCAATCTCAGACACTATTGCTGCATCAGAAACCTTTTTATCATTCCCCAGACTGAAGTTTTTAGGTTGACAAGAGTCCACCAGGTAATGATAACTCTGCATGGGACATGAACAAATGTGAATCTTAATGATAAGGTCAAACAGATACTCTAGCACAATCGCTTCCCAAGGAACAAAAATAGCAGAAATCAAGAAGCTATCTGTACCATTCAACTTAGGTTTCAATCTGAAGAAAAATTATAAAAGTATAAAACTAAACAAATAGATAAGAAAATGAATAACATAGAACACAAAACAGAAGGAATGAATAACTAAGAACTCTTAGCACCCTTGTGTGTGTGTGTGTGTTATTTGCATCCAGACAGAAAGGGAGCAGCTTAATAAGGTAACATAAAGAATCTACACCATCTAGGCACTAAGTACAATGGTCTATTAAGTAATGAACTAATGATATTTAACAGAAATTAGAGAGGACAAAGAACACTGACATACTGTTAAGTATAAAACACAAACCACCCAGAGTATGCGGAGATCTAATTATAAAGAAAATTGAGTACAAAAACGGAGCAAGTTCACTGTTCATCTCCCCAAAACACTCTTTTGTTTATTCATATCACTTCTCAAAGCTAGTCAATCCATATTCAAAGTACCCTAAGAAACAAATTATCCATGCTTATTTGTATCTCACTGGAATTTTTTAAATAGCCTTGTAATAGATCAGTACAACAAAACCCCAGGCTCACTTGGCTACAAAACGGAAGTCTCATTAATTTTGGATGGATAGTCACGATCACATGCAAAATTACTCCTGATCAACTCTCTTTGTACCATGTCAACCTTGAAAAATCACTAGAAAATTCCTAAATCGATAGGTGTGGAAAATACAGTAATCATTTCTATCATCTAGAACTCATGATCATCTATGTTTTTAACAATTGAAGCATCAACTAATAGTTATTCTTCACCTATTAATGAATCAATTTAACTCATCAGAAATCTAAAGTAGCCACATACACGTATACAATTAAACAAACCACAATTCTTAAAAATTAAAAAAAAAAATTAAAAAAAAATCAAAAGAAAGCAAAACACAATTCAATTAAACACAAATAGAGAGAGAGAGAGAGAGAGAGAGAGATGTATTTTACTTTGGCAGGAGACGAAGCAGAGTTGGAGTTGTTATTATCAGCAGAATTCCAAAACTTAGGTCCAGAAATTGGAGCGACGGAATCGGAACTAAAAGACTGCGACAATCCTCCACGAATCGGTTGAAAATCGTAACTGGGGACGATCTCCTCCTTCTTGATCCCAATGCCGTTATTGGCATAATTATCGTCTTCTTTTGGCGGATGGTTCACCAGATCCATCGAGTCTCCATCTTTTTCTTTATCGTCGTTGATGTTGTTGTTGTTGTTGTTGTTGTTGTTCAAATCCATTATCTGTTTGTCCATAAACTGCGACGTATTCATCGCAGTCACGATTACAGGTTTAGGAGAATTTGTTTGGTTATTTTCTTCTGGTTTTTACTTAATGATTTGAGTTTCGTAAGAGAGGGGTTTTGGTTTAGCTGCTACGGAAATGAGAATCTGTTTGGTGCCCAGTGTCAGCGTTGTTGGCTTTTTGCTTGCGGCTTCGGTGCAGAATTACAGTGACATCACGACATTATCGAATCGTCGTCTTATTTCTCTGTCATGGACTGGGTCTGCTTCCAGGCCCAACTTGTAGAGTCCACCTATTGGGTGGACAATCAGGCCCAACTTACACAGCTGAGATGCTGAGCTATTCAACTTTTGATGCGCTCAGTGCGTGGGATTGAATTGAACTATTTTATGGGATTGTATACCATTAAAATGTGCCTCCAGGGGCGTAGTTCAATCAGTAGATGAACGAGCTTAGGGCACGGTTCGAATCCTACAAATGGCAAAAGGCTTCAAAAAATACTTAGTCTGGAAAAAGATCAGATCAATAGAGGATTCAAATCCATAAAGTTTCTGTTTTGCAGAAACTCCAAATGGACTGCAATATTTGGAGTCACCAAAATGACTTGCAAAACTACATACAACTTCTACTGTTCAAGCAGAGCAGAGCAGCCCCATCATTTTGGCACAACTCTTCTACTTGCTTTACAGTTTGTTTGCACCATTGATTATTAATAACAAATCACAAGTTCTAATTGTGTTATGAAATGAGCAACAAAGATCTATTTAAAAAAAAATTAAGTAGTAACTTTATTGCTAGAATTTAAGCACACACTTAGTCACTTGATATAAATAACTGAAGACACCCCTGAATCTAAAATAAGTAGTCAATAACAGACAAACCAGAAGGACTAGACCATGGTACTTGAACAACAACCATGTTCCCTTCATAGTCAAACCCAACTTCTTTTCCATCAACCTTGCAAATAATTGGTTTCTCTGAAGCAAAAACTCTCATCTCTCCGGCTCCTTTCACTTCAATTCGAACAAAGCCCTCTGCAACATCATCGTATGACAATGACCGGATGGCACCGCCGGTGTTGAGCATGTTCACGAGGCCAATAGGAGCGAATTGCACCGACTTTCCAGCCAAGAGGGTCACTGGAGAAACGGTGATGAGCTCGAAATTGAAGGGCTCCAACGATATTTCAATGTTTTCAGAGGGCTTGGAGAGGATTACTTTCTTGGATTGTGACAAGTACAAGGCGAAAACTCGGACTCCTTCAATGGAGATTGGGTTGCTTCCACTGTTCCATTCAATATCTTTGGGGTTGGTCTGGGCAGTCACCTTGTTAGAGAATTTTGAAGCACATTGGTTGCGTCTAGTCTCACGAGACCACCCTCCTCCTTGGCAGTTGAATGCCCCAATAACTCCAGTGTACTGTTGCATAGTGTACAAAAAAAAATGTATCATGTTATCGTGAAGATACTATAATACTGACCAGAGAATTATTACGTCATTTTATATGGTGTGATTACTTACCTTGTTGAGGTTCCATATTTTGAGCATGGTCTTGCCATCATGGAGAGGGTCATCAAAGAGGCAGTCTCTGGTGGGAAGAGCGTAGTACTGGCACCGGAGGATCGAGCCGTCGGGCAAAGCTAGGCGCCTAAGAAGTGGGAAGTTGTGCTTGCCAACAGTGTCACTGATATAAATTGGACCGCCAGAAATGGCCCTAGAAGCGGCGTGGAACTCAGCACAAGGATGTGTAGATTGGAACATGTCCCAATCTGGGTGGATGAAGTTGCCCATCCACAAGCTGTTGTAGGCACAGTGCACCATGTGACAACCTTGTAACCAAAACGTACCGTTTGGATCCCCAGATGGATCAGTGCACCAAAAGTCATCACCTGAATGTGTTCCACAAGTGAGGAAAAAGTAACATTAGTTTGGCCCAGCTCACAATATCAAACTTCTGTTGGGCTTAATTGGAAGTCAATTATTTAATTTTTTAAAGAGAATAAAACTATGATTTAGTTGTATAGTTTAGTGACCTAAGTATTAAATCTTATCTTATACACGTGGCGATAGTATAAGCTAGTTGATTTATTGATGAAAAAAGAAAAACTTTAATATCAAGATACTTCCTATTTAAACCTAGCTTATTAAAAGATTTGGTCTTAGCAAAATCCGGGTGATTAATTTCATTACCCAAAACACAGGGAATATCCCAACTTATGTGGCACCCTACATTAATAAGCATTCAATTAAGATATTGACTAGATTAAGAATAGCTTTTTAAATAGTAGAAAATATTACTAAGAGTTAATTAAATCGGGAAAGAAAATAAAAGAGAATCAATTTTTTTTGGAAAAAAAATCAAGAAAGTAAACTTAATTAGGGTAATTAAATTCTCTTTCCTTCCTTAATCCTGATCTAACAATCATTTATAGTTTATAGTGTAATGAATTCCAATTGAAACAAAATAAAATAATTAAAAATTAATATATTGGAAAAATAATAATTAAATTAAAAACATACCAACACGACCAAGAGCAATGGCCTCTGTCCCGAGAAACATGAAATCGTTGCAGTGCTCCATGCTGGCAATCACACCATTGCCATTGAAATGCTTCTTCACAGAAGAAGTCAAGGCCTTGAAATATGCTTTTGCTAGGTCCACTCTCCCACCGTAATTCTCACACAACATTTCAAGCAACTGTATAAATACAATCAAATAATTACCTACTTAATTATTAGACATTAATACTAATTTTCTAAGCGTTTCAACATTATTAAATACAAGATGGATTGAAAATTGAAATCGATTAGAAAAAAAATTAAAATTACTTATTTGTTGGAAAACGATAAAGTTGAAATCGATTAGAAAAAAAATTAAAATTACTTAGTTGTTGGAAAACGATAACGTGTAGCAATAAAAATTATTAAAACAACAATAACGTGCCGACCAAACATGACAAACTAATTAACCGAACCCCAACAGTCTCTCTCAGACAAATAATCAAAAGCAACCAAAACGATAACACAAACATCACACACAAGCCACACTGACTTTGTTTTTGGATAAGTTGGTCCTAAATTGACACATGTCATGTTCAAACTGGTCAAAACTCATGAATTAAAAATTAAAAAATTAAAAAATTAAAAAATTAAAAAATTAAAAAATTAAAAAATAGAAATTTGGAATGAAGAACACTTACATGGATAACATCCACTTTGACCCCATCAATCCCAACAGCTTCCAAGTGTGAGTGAAGCCCCTCGTACATCTGATCAACGATCTCAGGTGGGACCAACCCAATACCAGTGTCAACGATCTTATCAACGGCCAGATCTTCCATAGTCAATTCCAATCCTGGAGAGAGTTTGGGTGTGATCACAGTTGCTTCAGGTAGTCCAGGCACATTAGGTCTAAGTCCACCCCAGTAGCCACACAGAGCATGCCAAACGTAAACTTGATCAACGGTCTTAAACTCCTCTTTGAGGTCCTTAACAAAGGCACCCATGCCCTTCGTACTAGTTTTAGGGCTCACGTAGTCCCTAAACTTGTAATTCTCTTGAAACTTTATCAGTCTACATGGCATTTGCTCTCCGGCGACGGTGTGGTTTATGCCTTCTTTGTCGATTGGGTCATCATCATGGCTGATAGACTGCCACCCGTCGTCTATCAACACAAGTCCAGGTGGGCACCCACCGTCAACTAGATTTTTAACACCGTCCATCACGCCGTTTGGGTTAACGGTAAGGTAAAATGCGTCCCACGTGCACCAACCAAACTTGTCGACGATTGGAGGTGGTGTTTTTTCTTCTAGAAGCTTGAAAGTACCCAGATGGATTCTGATAACTTTCATGGCTTCTTTAACCAGAGCAAAAGGGTCGTCGCCGACATGCATGTAGAGAACGCTACTGAAAGACGAGGCATTCACTTTGGTGGACCCACTTTCCACACAGATGTCCACGTCATCGTCTTTTCCGGGTTGGAGAGAGGCCCGGAATGGGCCTTCTATGAGTGGGAGGAGGAGAACATAGGGTCGACCCGAATCCGAATTGTCGAGGACCACTATTTGGGTCTCGTTTTCGAGGTCTCTGCCGTTGGATCCGACCCAATGAGTCGTCCACCAGACTTTGAACCTGAAGATGCTCATGAACCTTATGTTCTTCAGCTTGCCGATTGGAACAACGTGGCGGCTCTTGGATTCGATGCTGTCGAATCCTAGGAAACATCCGACGGTGGTGGAGGGAGTGGTTGTGATGTTATCAGGAACATCAGAGAGAAACACGTGGCGGTTGGCTAGGAGGTTTGATTTTTCCAGAGTTATTGGACACTGGTTATTGCCATTAACAAGGGTTGTGACATCACCAGAGCCATCTTTGCTTAGGCTTGGAGCCATTCTTGAAAGCAAAAAAACAATAAGATTATATGAAGAAACAGACAATGCTAGTTTTTTTTTTTCTCTAGAACGTTGTGGTGATTGATGAGAAGAGAAGAGAAGAGAAAAGGTGTTTATATAAAGAACAATGTGCGGATGAAAAGGGAAAAAAGAATCAAAGTAGAGATTTGAGTGATTTAGAGAAAGTAAATAGGAATAAGTTTGATTTTGATTTTGTGTTAATGAGATTTTGATATTTGCCTTGTTTGTTGGTGATTCCAAATGGGAAGTTCCCTATTATATAGGCTATTCATGAAATGGAAAGTTTGAGAAAAAACTGAGGTGGTGGACCTGGTGGTTTCCTATAATTAATAATTTCCTCTTTGTTATAAAAATAAATAAATAAACAAATAGTAAGACCGTAAGAGAGATTGGGGTTGGTTTGAAAATTTAATTAATTTACATTTTTTTAGTGGGAGTGTGGGACATCAGTTTAGTATGAAAAGTTAAATTATTTAACATTATCTACTAATATATATTTAAAAGATAATTAACTGCAGAGGAAATTTCCCACATGAAATTTTATATTGGTTTAAGTTTTGAGAGTCTTGTGGGGAAACTCAAGGATCGACCTTCTCTCCTATTTCTCTCTCTAAAAACTTTTCTCTCAACCTAAAACCGATATCGCCCTCAGTCCGTCGCCGCCTCCTTTTGTGGCGGAGGGAGTCGGCGACGATGGTGTCCTCGCGCTGAACTTTGTCCGATCCGGGTGGGGGCTTTCTGCAGCTGCTACGCCGGCCCTGGAGCCGTCCGGCCGTCCCTCTCTTGCCACCGCGAGGGTTCGATTTTTCCGTCCGGCTCCGGCAGCTGGTAGATCGGTCAGATCCTGTTGGTTTCCGGCCAGATCTAGTGTGCTTCGGTCCGATCTGCGTTCCAACCGGTTCCTCTTCGCCGGGGCACTCGCCGGCAGCCGGGGGCTCCTTCTCCTCCGATTGGGTCTTGTTTGGTCGGTTTAGTATTAGTTTAGTCCTCCTTGCGGGGTTTTTTTTGGTTTTGTTTTTTCATTTTCGTGTAGTACAGATGATTCCCAGGTGAACTGTATGGCCGCTTGTGGACAGCCCGTGTGTTTGGCCCTTCTATCGGATCCTCCATCACCTGAGTGCCTAGGTTTGTTTGGGTGTGATCTGTATTTTGTGAGTCCCACCTTTGTGCGTGGGGATCCTGGTTCCGTTTGTAAGTCCCACCTTTGTACGTGGGTTTCTCTGGTTCCATTTGTTAGTCTGGGCGTGCCTGTGTGTTTCTATGCTATTGAGCCCAGTTGTAAGTTGCCTTTGGCATCTCTTCAAAAAAAAAAAAAAAAAAAAAAAGTTTTGAGAGTCTTAAAAAGTGACAAGTGTGACTTCAAAGCCTCCATGAATCTTTAAACACATGGCATTTGTTGACACTTTTTTAGATATATGATTGTAAATTAGTATGGCCCAATTTACTAAAGAGAGATACCCTACCGTCCCTACATAATTAACTAAATTTCTGCCATCTTGTCTTCAGTAGCAATATTGGTTGGAATAATTAAAAAAAAAAAAAAAAAAAAAGAAAGTAATAGCTAATTTTGTGGGGTTGTTTTAGTCATTGAATTCTTTATTTAAGAATTGACCAGTTGACCATTCAAATTCTCTATAATTTGTTTTCAAAAAGAAAATCTCTTTAACTTAAGCGTACTAATGGTCGGCTTAAAATTTTTGGATGGTTGAATTATAATTCAAAAACTAGTAACTCATGCTATTCTTTTAAAAGTTTGGACATGATCTTATTCCAAGTCATTTGGAATTTCTCTTCTTCTAATTTGTGTATGGAATTAATTAAGTTTCTTTTTCCCACACTGTTGAGACTTTATATATATACTACCAAAATTCCAACCACGATGCAGCTCAAATATTTATTTCTATAAATCGAAAGAAAACTCTCTCTATATATACTTTTAAAATACACATGGTAGGACTTAAACTCCTGACCATCAATGTGGAAGGGAGGTGTGATCGCCGCAAACGTGGTACGCGATAGTTCTATAAACTACCGGTGATATGCGTGCGAGTTTATACCCTTTCGCAAGTATACGAATCGTTCGCCACGTATAGTGGTTACGAGTAAGGGTATCGTTCCCACGGAGGAAGTGTGTATACGTAAGTCGGTTCTACGTCTTTGTTATAGTCAAGTTATTTATACTAATTACAAGCATAAAAGTAAAAGGGAGAGGGTAGCAAGCAATTATCTAAACTAATGACTATGATTATGCTAAGATGGCTAAGATGTAAAATTACACTATGCGTATCCTATGGTCACGGATACGTATTTTCTAATTACAACTGTAAAGTAAAAATGCGATCACTAGACAACTAATTAATCTAAACTAATTAGATGGCAATAAAGCAAATAAGTAAATTAACCACTAAATCACTACAATTAACCTACACTAAAACCTTAATTAATCAACTACAACTAAGTTATACTAACTTAACTATAACTAACTAAACTAACTAATTCTTGCAAGGTTATGCAAGAGCATGGATAAATGAAAAGGGATTTTATTAATTGATCACAATTAAGTACTCTAGTTCTAAGGCATAGGTAATTCAACACTACCACTCTAATTATTGTCAACTAATGATCTTAGAATGACAATAATAGAGTAATTACACCTAGAACCTAAGAATTAGTTAATAAATGTTGATCATGCAATTACTAACCAAATCTTATCCAATATAGCTAATCAGATGTTATTAATCAAGATACATGTTACTAATTTGCCAATCAACAACATACATCCATTCAATTTAACTCAATTCAACATTCAATAGCTAAATATGGATATGATAAATATAGAGATCAATTAATTACAATAATACAATCATATGAAAACCAATCCCTTAACATAAAGATATATCACACGTACATGTTACATGAATCACAAATAAATGAAAGAAGTAAGAATAAGAAGTAACCACAAGATGGAAATCTTCTTGTCTTCAATGAAGCTCCAAATCTACTCCTTCCAAGCTATGAAGCTTACATGCATCAAGTAGTGCTTCTCTAAGTTATCTAAGCTAAACTAATGTAAATTCTAAGCTATTTAGTGTACTAGGATGTGTATTTGGATGTTAGAGAGAGTGTTTAAGGTTGGGAAAGGAAGAATATATATAGTAGGGAAGATTTGGGCAAGTTTGGACGTGCAATTTCCAAGGTCGGTCAAGTGGGCGGGCTTGTTCTCGCCTGGAAGGCTAGCTCTTGCCCGCCGTCGAACCCGCCGCGCGAACTCTCCTTGCCCTCGGAGGCCTCTTTCCCGCCGCACGAGCTCGCCGCGCGAACCCGCCTTGCTTTATGGCGACTTCATACCTTCGGGAAGGCTGGCATATGCCCGCCGCACGAACCCGCCATGACTTCTACTCATGGTTGGCGAATTACGCAATGCACCCCTGAATTCTTCCTTAATCACCAAATATGTAATAATTCCTCCAGAATTACACTTTGACCCCTGATTCTCCATAATTACATATTTGCCCTCTTTTGCCCCAATTTCGCCACTTTTCTCCAGTTTGGCCCAAAATACCCCTGATGAGCTGAAACACCTGAAAAACACTTATTTACAATATGAAATACCGAAAAGGGCTCAGAAAACGGTTACAAAAGCCAAGTTAGGGAGCGCTAAATGTAAACATTTGGAGCGCGATCAGAGGTGCATAACCATATTTTTTTTGGTAAGAGGGAGGGCTACAGCAGCCCGAGCAAAGAAAAACCTAAGTGCTAGCAATCAACCTAGCAACAGCAAAACTATTAAAATCATCAGACAGCAATCTGAGAAGGAGGGTCTTTAAAAGGAGTAAACCCCAAGTCCAGGCCATGACCCAACTTAGCCATGAAGTCTGCAGCTCTGTTACTTTCCCTGTAAATATGATGAATAGAGCAACTCCAATTCATCACAATCAGCTTCTTACAGTCCTCAATGATGCTGAAAAGGGAATGGTTCATAGGAGTGGGATTAGTCAGGAGAAGGACCACACAAAGCGAATCAGATTCCACCCACACTTTTCGGTAACCAGCCCTCCAGGCCAACTGAAGACCTTCATACACACCCCACAATTCAGCCTCAATAACATTTCCAGCTCCCTTATTTAAGGCAAAACCAGCCAGCCACATCTTCCTCTCATTTCTTAACACTCCTCCAGCCGAGATAGAGCCCAGCTCAGCCTTCCGACTCCCATCAACATTCAATTTAACCCAACCCAAAGGAGGAGGAGACCAAGAGATCAAACAATTATCCCTCACAGTACTACATTCCCCTGTAGAATTAGCATCCAGCCAAACATTAATAAAATTCATAATAATCTTACCCAGGCAGCTAGGAAGAATAAAAGTCGGATTAAAAACCATCTCGCACCTCCATTTCCATATGTACCACAGAGAAACCGCAAATAGAAGATGGCTAGGCATGCGATCCAACACAATAGTGTTGCTCTTGAGGTTATCCCACAGCCATCTACTCCACTCCATCATATAAGCATTACTTTTAGTGATATCTTTACATATGTCCTCCCAAACTCTGCAAGAAACACCACATTTTCTGAAAACATGATCCAAATCTTCCACACTCACCCTACATCTATCACAAATAGGATCCACCCCAATACCCCTAATAGCCCTATACTCATTAGTAAGTAACTTCCCATGAAGGAGAATCCAAATAAAATAAGTGACACGAGGAGGTAACTTGAGATTCCAAATGAAATTCCATCTCCAAATATCAGCTGCCTCCATCTTAAAATGGGACAAATATGCACTACCAACAGAGAAATCCCCATTATTGGAAAGCCCCCAAATAATAGAGTCCTCAATAATACAATTTCTAGCAATATGAATGCTAAAAATATGGTTCACAACAGCCCCAGGCAGAACTGACCTCAACTTCAACAGATTCCACTGCCTGTCAGTCAGGTACTCACAGACCTTCTCCTTGATTTGGACCTCAGAAAGAACACAAGAGGCGAGATTCTGAAACTTACCCAAATCAGGCAACCAAATATCAGTCCAAAAATTCACCTTGAGACCGTTTCCCACTCTCCAGTGTACACCTTCATTGATAAGTTTAGCCCCAAAAGTGAGACATCTCCAAGTACTAGAACAAGACTTGGAAGTAGAATCCTGGATAGTTAAACAGCCCCCTTTAAAATATTTTGCTTTAATCATCTCACCCCAAAGGCCAGGAACCTTCTGGATCAGCCTCCAACCAGTCTTGGCAAGAAGGGACTGATTCATCACTTTCATCTTTCTAATACCTAAACCTCCTAACTTCTTAGGTAAACACACCGTATCCCACTTCACAAGGTGGATTTTCCTTTTATCAGAGATACTTCCTCATAGAAAATCCCTGTTAAGTCTATCAAGAGTACTCCACACATCCGTGGGAAACTTAATAGACTGCATAGCATAGGTAGGAAGGGCCGAAGTGACAGCTTTAATGAGAGTACATCTGCCTGCAAGAGATAACGAAGCACTTTTCCAAGCACTCAACCTATTCTGAGTCTTCTCAATGATCTCATTATAGGTTCCCTTCTTAACCCGACCATGAATGAGCGGGACTCCTAGATAATTTCCTAAATTATGAGTGATAGGAGAGCCACAAACGTCCGCCAACTCTTTAGCAAACCCGCGACTAACATTAGAAGAGCAATGAACTCTAGACTTAGGAAAACTTATCTCTTGTCCAGAGATGTCACAAAAAACTTCAAGAGACTCCCTCATGATCCTTGCCTGATGTAGAGAAGCTTGGCCAAACAAAATTAGATCATCCGCAAAGAAAAGATGCGAAATTTTCGGCCCATCTCTAGAAACCTTAACCGATTTCCAATCACCACAAAACAGTTTTTGGTGAATAATATGGGACAACTTTTCCATGCATAGCACAAAAATGTAGGGGGATAGGGGATCTCCCTGCCTAATCCCACATTTAGGTTGGAAACTATCGGATAATTCACCATTAAGAACCACCTTATATTGCACACCTGTAACGCAGCTCATAATAAGATTATTTAAACCCCCCACAATGCCAATTTCTTCAAGAACAAGTTTGATAAAACTCCATTGGAGCTTATCATAGGCCTTGGCAAGATCAATCTTCCAGGCAATGAACCCCTTTCTACCCCTAGCAATCTTAAACTTATGAAGCACCTCTTGCGCAACTACAATGTTATCTTGAATTTGTCTTCCCGGCACAAAGGCCACTTGGTTAGAGCTAATCAAATTAGGGAGAAGGCCTCTTAATCTTTGGACAAGGATTTTGCTAATGATCTTATAAGAGGTATTACATAGACTAATTGGTCTAAAATGGGATAGATTAGTGGGATTGGAAATTTTAGGGATGAGGGAGATAAGAGTACTATTCAGCAAACTAGGAATACAGCCCTTCCTAAAGCAGTTCGAGACCAAATCCATCAGCTCCCCCTTGCAAATGGACCAAAACTTTTGGAAAAAAATGGCTAGGAAACCGTCAGGTTCAGGGGCTTTCATACCACCTATACTAAACAAGCTATTTTTCACTTCATACTCCTCAGCAGCCAAAAAGAGATCAGCTGCCTCAGAAATACTGATTTTAGGGAATAAAAAAGGGAGATGGGAATACGAACCAGAGCTTTTCCTTTCCAAAAACAGCCATTGGAAATACTGCACTGCTTCATCCTTCATATCTTCAATATCCACGGTCCAACTACCATCCAATTTCATTAGACCCTCAATCTTATTCCTCCTCCTTCTAATCACAGTCGATAGGTGAAAAAATTTAGTGTTCCTATCGCCCTCTTTTAGCCAACAATTCCTAGATTTTTGTTGCCAAAAGATCTCTTCTCTCTCAATAATGTCCCTATAATCTTTCAAAAGAGTCACCTCAAGGCTAGAGAGAAAAGGGGAAGATTTCTCACTAAGATACTTTTGAATACCTTGGATCCTAGCAAGTAATCTCCTTTTTTGATAGAAAATGTTACCAAAAGTCTCCTTATTCCAAACTTTAAGAGCTCCCGTAAGCTCATGAATACTCTCCATAATCGGAAACCCATGACATCTCCAATTATTACGAATAAACTCATCAAATTCCTTGTGTTTGAACCACATAGATTCAAACCTAAATGGCTTACAATGACATTTAGGTAATTGGTTACTTTGGAGAAGAATTAATATCGGGCAATGATCCGACATAACCCTAAGAAGATGTCTAACAAACCCCTCCCCATATTGAATCCTCCAATCCATAGAGCAAAGAGCTCTATCAAGTCTTTCCCAAATTTCCTCACCTATACCCCTTTTCGTCATCCAAGTAAACCTAGGTCCCAAGAAACCCAAATCAACCAACTCATTCCTATCAACCCAACCACCAAAGCCACTATTAGAATGAGTAGGTCTACCTCCTCTCTTTTCAGAATTATTAATAATTTCATTAAAGTCTCCCGCCACAAGCCAAGGTAAAGAGAAACACTTTCTAATGGCATCCAAATAGCCCCAAAGGAGTTTCCTAGTAGTAATACATGGATTCGCATACACAACTGTAAGAATCCATAAATGATTATTATCATTAACCAAAGCCGACACACTATGTCTAGAACTAGCAATAACTTGGAGCTTGACTTTACTCTCATCCCATAAAAGTCAAATACCCCCTGAGAAACCCTCAGCATCCACTACAAAGCTCCTAGAGAAGCCTAATTTCCTAATAACACCAATAGCTTTAGAACCACTAATTCTTGGTTCAAGCACAGCTAGGACATCAAAATGATGCATCCCTCGTAAATCAACAATATTCCTCGAAAAAGCCCGCTTCCCTGCTCCTCTAACGTTCCACACACAAATCATAAGAAACTAGTATAGAAAAAAAGAAAATCTATTCCGAAATCACTGCCAACGCCTCTTTTAGATCAGAGGCTACAGTTTCAAATTTATCCACACCCACAATATTATTACTAGTATCATTCTGAATCAAGGAAACAGTGATCCCATCCATACCAGAGGTTTGAGTTTCGAAGTTAGTTACCTCATTATGAAGCTGCCTCAAAACAGAAGCACTGTCAATAATATCAGGATCTGGTTCGATAGGGGAAGAAGAGCACAGTTTGTCTCTGTCACTGTTAGGCGTGTTTTTGGTGAAGCTGGCCACCTCTCTATGAATGACAGCATTAGTTTTTTTAATTCCCTTCTTGGCTACATTCTTGCTGCTCTGTGAGAGAGCCCTATTAACTTTCCTCCCCTGCATATTATTCTGATTCGTGACTTCTGTAAGTACAGATTTTCCTTTAATCTTCCTTCCCTCCTCAGCAATGTTACATATCTGAGAGCTTCCTTCAACCATTAACACATCTCCCTCATCATTCAAAACATCAAACCTAGAACCATTGCTCTACCCAGCATTAGAAGGTTTGGCCGGAACATTATTCTTAAATTTAGCAACCCCTTTCACCTGCTCAGTATTGTTCAAACCAGAACTACTACCCACACCATCAGACCTCCTAGCATTAGCATTCCCATTCCCATTCCCCAGATGCTTCCCAGGGCCTCCATTATTACCAGGAATATTAGTATTCCCACCTCCATCAGACCTCCTAGCACCAACATTTCCACTCCCCGAATAAGTCCCAGAGGAACCATTATTATCCTGAATACTAGGATTCCCTCCTCCATCAGACCTCTTAGCATTAATGTTTCCACTGCCATTCCTACCTGATTTGCCTTTATTAAATCTATTTCCCTGCTTACCATACGAAACTAATAACCACGGACCATAGACCGGCTCCTCCTTATCCGAATCCATCTTATTGTTGCAGCTAACATCCGGTTCCTCACGAACAGGATCCACCAGCCCTTCTCTACACACATCCTTACTATGCCCATACCGACCACACTTAAAACAAATAGAACCCAGATTCTCGTATTCAACCCTTATTAATCTTCCATCAATGTTAATGGTGGCAATCAGAGGCTTGGATATATCGATTTCCACACAGATTCGAGCAAATCTGCCATGAGCTTGATTCAGGGTAACATGATCGACTTTGCACATCTGTCCCAACATTCTGCCAATGTTCCATAGCAGCTCCGCATCCATCCATTCCATAGGAAGCTTGGACAATCTTACCCAAATAGGCATGCTCTGGATGGTGTCCTCACCTGGAACGAAATTCGACCTCTATCTCCGCACAACCAGATATTGGTTTAGAATAACCCATGGGCCATTTGTCAACACATACTCCAAATCTTCTTTGACCTGAAATCTAGCAACAAAATACCCCTCACCAAGATCTGTGAGTTGCCACTGTCCAAGGAGTGACCATTTCTGAGAAAGCTTGGCTAACATAAAACTCAATGTGTGAGCACGCCCCATATTTTTCAAAAGTAATGCATTAACCCATGGTTTTTGCAATTGTTCCTTCAGATTAGTTGAGAGCGTCATCATCGGACCATTAGGGCCTTCTGAGATTTGAATGTCCTCCTGAGCAATCTTAAGCTTCTCCTTCGTGATTTCAGACCTAGACCATGAATTCGGATTCGCCATATTCATTAGCTTCGACTTAAAGCTACCCATCGCCTCTCTTCGCAGAGGAATCTTCTCCACATCATTCTGGCCCAGCGAATCAGAATCAGCTCTTGGTCGTTTCGCAGTAGCACCAGTATCCACACTTTTAGTTGAATCAACATCCAACTTGCTCACGGGTGGGTGTTGGGTTGAGAAAACAAAGGTGCCATTTATGGGTTCCATGGCAATCAGATGAGAAACAGGCCGCAACGGCAAGAAAAAAGAAGAAAAAAGGAGAAAAAAGAAGAAAACAGCGGACTTCAGCTCAGAAAAGGAGGCGCGTGGATCTAGCACCAAAAACTCAAAGAGCGCGTACAAACTAACCCCACGCGGTCATTTTTTATACTATGTCAGTTTTTCACATCTTCTAATAAGAAGATTCTCTCTTGCATAACCATATTTACTATGAGGTGATGTGACGTGTTTTAAATTATATTTTAATACAACAAAAAAGTATTCACAAATAATCAAAATTTATATACTTTTATTTTATAATATATTGATTAAATTGTGTACCTCTAATTTCAAAAAATTTTAAATGCCTTTTGTGGAGACTTATTAGTGTCCATAACATAGAAATTGTTTTTTATGCCCTGATTTTTTTTTTATTTATTATTTATAAAAATATTCAATGATATTTCTTCATAAATATTGTAACTTCTTTTTTACATAAAATCTTATAATTAATTTAAGTACACACAATATCATTTTTACTTTTACAAAATGTTGAAAATATATTTTCAAAACAATTAAACTGAATGCATATTATAATATTATTACTTAATATATTATAATACTATTTTCAACTAGTAGACATGTTTTCATATTCTAAAAAAAAAAAAATACAAAAATCAATTTCTTATTTTCAAATGAAAATTGATATAATGAAAAATGAAAATAACACTATAAAGTATTAACACGGTTTGGAAAATAATTCCCACTACAGGAGAGTGTCTCCCATACTCATGATTTTATGGATAAATAAGAGATTTGATTTTTTTATCGTATATACCAAAGAAAAATGTACAACCACTTAATCAATGAGCGGACTTGAGAAAACATAAATCATTTAGTAGTATATCTCTTTCTTATATCGCATCTTTCATTTTAATATTATAACGTCCTTTAGGGAACTTGCTACCACAATTAAAGCAAATAATCAATAATATACATAACTTATCAAAAACAAAGGAATAGTATATAAAGAATAATTTTAATAAAGTGATTTTCCTTTTAAAAATATTCCAACTTTGGGTACTACCTAGCAAAATTAACAACTGTTTCTTGTACTGGTGACAAATACTGGCAAATTATTATCCAACATTTGAGGCCCAAAAATTTCATGGTATGAACTTTTTTATTCATAAAAATAAAAAAAATAAAAATAATAATAAATAAATAAATAAATAAAAACTATCTGATAAAACCTTTTTATCTGATCACAAAAATAAATTAAAAAAAATTCAATCAGTGCCAATTAAAATAAAATAAAAAGTTTTGAAAATATTTAAAATATATTGCCTTTAGTAACTATCCAATAATTGTATAGTTATAATTATACAATTATTGTATAGTAATTAGAATCCAAGATTTTAATGCAATAAATATTAATTATTCTGTGATTATACTTGATTCTTGGATCCAATAAATATTAATAGTCTATAACCATGTTAAACCAATAAAATCTAAAACAACTCAAAATTAAGAGGGAAGTGAATCCTTATCTTTCTGGGGGAAAAGGATCATCTTTGTCCACCAAGAAAGAGTAATGATAGACATCCCAATTTTTTTTCTCAAATTCTGTCCCAAATGATATGGCATGTAAGGTGTCAACATCTTATAAATCATAAGATTATATGGTGACTGATGTAATGTTGACACCTCACGTGCCACATCATTTGGGAAATTTTTTGGAAGGTCTAGCATTACTCTTACGCTATGTTTGGTAGGAGGGAGGGAGATTATGAGGGATGGATGAATTAAGAGGGAGAGAGAGTATGAGGGATGGAGAGGATAACATATATCCTCCATGTTGTTTGGTATTGAAAAGAGGGTTGGATGGATGGATTGATATATAATTTATAAAATTACTATATTGCCCTTTAAAAAATTGGAGGGTAGAATAAAAATGGAAGGCATTTTCATCTTTGCCTACCCTCCCCCCCCCCCCCCCCCCCCCCATCACTCTCCCTCCATTGTGATCCGCCCATCATTGGGTGGATCCAATACGATGGGCCCATAGGGAGATCTACTCCCTCCTCTCCTCCTCTCCCATCTTTTCTTCCTCCAACCAAACAAGGGATTGGAGCTCTCCCTCCAACCATCTCCCTCCCTCCATATTTCCCTCATACCAAACACAGCGTTAGACAAAAGGAACGAAAGGTAACTTAATTCTTAAGATTAGATGTATTCGTACGTAACATGTAAAGTAATCGTATATGACATGTTAGAATATTAGTAGAATGAACCAGCAAGTAAGATGTCAACTTGTAGTCTCTAGTATGTTCGGTATTGAATTTAAAAGCAAAATGCAAAGTTGTAGATTAATTACCAAAATGACCATTATGGTCCCATGTTTGGATCCTCTTATCCCCTTTATCTCATCTCAATTATTTCTTCATCTTTTTATAAAGTGAGGGGTTGTATGTTTTTTTTATCTGAAAACTGAACAATTCTGAATTTATCTGAAGACTGGATAGGGACTAAAATTTGAACATAATTAACATGTTTTTTTTTTTAGTCTTCACATCTGAATGTACTGTCAACATCTTTGTTTTTTAAAAATAAAATTGTTTGAAAATAAGTAATTTTATATTTATACCGATACTAATTAAAAGAAGTAATTTAACATGCACTATTTTTTATAAGATTTTGTGTGTTCTTTTGCATGTTATGCAAACAAAATTCAAGTTCAATTTATTGTTAAAAAAAAAAGTTCAAGTTCAATTTTACACATTGTCCACGTTTCTGGTGTATATAATTCAGGAAACTATATATATATATACATTTATTTATTTATTTTTTGTTTCCTGGATCATATGCACCAGAAACCAAATAAAAAAACTATACATACAAATTGTGTTCTACTATTAATTTATTAATGGATTAGGCTATATCAACTCAAATTTCTGACTCAAATGTTTGACTTCGATATCTCAACCATGGGATTAAAGAGCACATGAACAAATGGTTGGTTGAGATATTGAAACCAAAATTTTGAGTTAGTATAACCTGACTCTTTAATGAATAATCAATCACATATGTTAAAAAAAGACTTCGAAGATAAAAAAGATCAGAAAGGAATAGAATATTCAAAACGAGTTGGGCTTTACAGTATATTCCACTAAAAAGTTGTGTGCCAACTGCCAAGTTCCAGCCTCCGGTTTTTGCCAAGTGTTCTGCGTTTATTAAAAAAGGAAATAAAAGGACAAAAAAAAAAAAAAAAAAAAAAAACACTGTTTTGATTTTTCTGAGTAAATTTACTGTGCTGACTTAGGCGGTGGATCGCCGTCGTTTTGCCACGTGTAGATATCCGAGGCAGTCATGCACCGACCCTCGAATTTTTACTTTTTCCATTAAAACATTGATAAAAAGTTGTTACGTGGAAGGCTAATAATCCGACACGTGGAATACTTCTCAGGCAAGAAATGAATCCGTGTTGAGAGACTGGAAGTTGAAAGAGGAAAATGGTGTTTTGCACTTTTTCTCCAACTACTATAAAGAACCAATAAGAGATTACCACGTATGAATGAGTAAGAAGCGTGTCTATTTCAGTTGATACATGTGTGGTTGCAGATCTGCATATAACAAACTCTTAACCGTTTTTAGTTGAATTGAAAATTTGAAATGACACTACAATTAAACTCAATTTGTTAGTTGGTCTAAAATGGTAGTTGTTTGATAGCTTGGTTCTCCTTGTAAGAATTGATTTTGTGGTTTGTTATGAATTTTTTTTTTTTTTTTTTTTTAAGAAATGTTTTTATATTTATATAAATAACATTTGATTAAAATAAACAAGAAACGGTGTAAATAATAATGTATTCAAATACTTGGTAAATAATTTTACGATAAAAAAATTGTTTTATATACATATTTTTTTATAAAATATTGCATTTGTAAATCCGTTCTCAGTTAGGGTGGTGTAAACGTTATATTTTAAATTAGTGGTGGAAGGTTGGATTCCCATATAATATTATGGGAATAAATATTAGTTTATGCATGCAATACTTAATATATGAATGAAATACTCCCAAACATAATAATTTTTAATGGGAGTGTTGGAATAGGGGGAGAAAAAGTGTCATGAGATTTCAATGCCCTTAATTTATGGGGTGTATTTATTTTATGCTTTAAATTATCAGTTTATCACACTTTAGTCGGTGGATAAGGATATGGTGGGTTAATTTAAAGGGTAAAATCATTTAGAGATTTTGACGGTCATCTTAGTTTTTGTTGCTTTCAACACCCCAAACTTAAGGGAAACGAATAACATATGATATTCTAATCAAGGTCCTTAAATTAGGGGAAATGTACTGTGGCCCATGTGTACCTTAACCTTCCTATTGGTTGAAATGTTGTAAAGATTTCTCAATTCAATGGCTCTTTGTCTGTTTGGTGAAATCAATGGTAAAACAATAATGGTAAAATAGAAAGAAGATTCCTCATTGATTTTTTTTTTTTCTTTTTCAATAAATGAATAAATAAATAAATAAATAAATAATGCTATGACGATTCTTTTGGAATCATGATTACATTAAAATGGTAGATTAGGACTCCTAACCCCTTGATTTGGAAACCAAGTCATTTCCGAATTTTACCATATGTACAAAAATTAATTTAAAATAATATTCAAATCAATTATATATTAACTCCAAAACAATTTTAAAATTTTAAAAAATTAAATTTATTAAATAATTATGAAGTAATTATTAAATTTGAAAAGTAAAACTTATGGGGCTATGGCCACCTCCGGCGATGGAGAGCTCCTCCATTGCCGGTGATGAATCGAACCTCCTCCGGCAACCAAAAATGACTTTATATATTATCCAACAAATTTAGAAGTGCTGTGGAGGTTGGTGATGTAAGACTTGTGTTATTGAAAGCTAAGATTAACAATATACTAAATTGGATGTGACCATTAGAGAACAATTGAACTAATTTCTAGAAAAGTACATGTAAAAGTATTTCACTTTCGCCAAATGATTTTTTCAAGTGTTTATCGTTAATGGTTGGTTTGGTGGGTTGCTCCTCACATCTACACCATGGGGCTGAGGGTTCGAGTTTACTTCCTCTTCCAAATCCCGAATTATTGTAATATTTCAAAAAAAAAAAGCGTTCATCTTTAATTGAAAATTTTCTCCATTTCCTAGTCAAGAAAATACATCTTCGTAGCAGGAAAATTAAAAAAAAAAAAAAAAAAACAATGTGATTTTCGTTTTTATTTATATGTATTTCAAAATAATGAGAAAATATACAGCAAAATATGATAGATTTTTCCTTTTTCTCTCTCATCATATCTAATTTACAGCACTCTAGTCTTTTACAGTGGAAATACAAGACTTTTTGTAGGTTAAGATTAACAAAGGCTATCTTTTTTTTTTTTTTTTTTTTTTTTTTTTTTTGATTAAACTGGGAAAACCCATGGATTACAACACCTGGATAACAGAACCAGGGCAAAGACAACTGGGACTCATCAGCTAAGAACATAAAAGAACAGCCCAGAAATTACGTCCCACAACGGGGAAAGAAACACCGCTTGTGAAGACACAAGCACACCCCAGAACAAACCCCACAACCGGGGGAAACAAACACCCACACACAAGTGGGATCCAACAACCCTCCCAAAGAGGATAGAAAGAAATCAGAAAACAAAAACAACCTCACAGAGAGGAAGAACACTTACAAGCATCAAACAAACCCCATAAAGAGGATTAAAACTAAAAGAAAGCAACTAAAAATGAAAACAACCGACTGAGTTCAACACCGATCTGGGGAGGAAGACTTCTTGGCTGCCGGCGAGTGTCCGGCGGAGAGGAACGGGCCGGACGAATACATGGTCACCGTCGCAGTGCACACCGGAAAATCCACTCTAGAACTGGCCGGATCCGAGCGGATCGGCCGAGCTAACCGCTACCGGCGTCGGCTGGAAGAAAAGGGCCCGCCCGGTGGCGCGAGAGGGACGGCCAGTCGACGCCAGGGCCGTCGTAGCAGCCGGAAAAGCACCGATCGGACCGGGGAGAACCCAGCTTGGGGGAGGAGATCGCCCGGAGAGACGACTTCGCCGCCGGCTCCCGCTGCCACAGCAAGAGACCGGCGGCGGTCTGAGGCGGCGAAACTGAGGAGAGAGTGGAGGCGGTCGAAACTTAACTAGAGAGAAGGCAGAGAGCCTCTCTCTCTAGAACTGAGCCGTAGGTTTGTAACAAAGGCTATCTAATGTTAAAACTTACAACATATATTTACTCTGCCACGGTTAGGATTTTATCTGCTGCTTCTGTAAGCACCCAACACAGACTGTATACAAGAAGACATATACCAAATAAATAGATTAGACTTCTGGCCATACCGTATAATATTAGTCTTGCATCAAAGAAGTGAATCATTTATAGAAAATCGACACTGTTTCTCAAAATTTCATCATCAAATGACTTGTAATCTTTCACAGAGGGGAGAGCCTCGTAAATTTTCTGGCAAAAAGGAAGCACGCGGAAGGTTTTCCTTTGCTGCTACACCATTCTCTTCCGTATTCAGTCTCATAATAGATATTGTCAATTTCCTGCCAAAATCATTGAAGTTGATTACATTGTCAGACCTCACTGGATGAGTAATCATATTTTGCGGATTTTTCAACTTTCTGAAATTAGTCTACAACCCTATAGACTATAGTTGGAATCAATTTGCCAAATCACTTGGGCTCAGATTGAATACACATATAATACTGGGGATCGTAAAGTAGTTACTTTCCTGTGATTTGGTTTACAAACTGTGATTCCTGAATCCTCAAATCAAGTGAACTTCTAGACCAATTTAGCTAGTCTCACTGCTTGTCCCCTCAAGACTCAATTAAATTTTCACAGGCAAGAACTAAATGAACAATATAACAGTTTAAAGCTCTAATATAGGAGTACTTATAATTTATGTGACAGATGAAAGATAGAGTCAGTGAGAGAGAGAAAAATACCTTCATAGATTGTATGAGCATGGGAGCAGCATCAGAATACTTGTAAGTCACGGGATGCCATCCACGGCGTTCATGGTCTTTGGACGACGAAAGATCCCATGAAGAATATGTCAACGATCTTCTAGTTATTCCTCCTTCCAGACCTTCTTGCTGCATTTGACAAACAACCATTTCAGACAGGGAAATGGTACTATATGAAAAGCAGTTTTACTGGCCTTATAATTTGAGCAGTCCTCTATTTTCCATAATTTTCTTATTAAATTTTGCAATCAGATTGCTTTAAAAAGGTGAAATGATATTACTACAAAAAGAGCACCGTTATTGGAACTTCATTGTTAGCTGCCTTCCATTTTCCATGCATTCGCAAATAATAACATACTATCAGATTCACGATGTGGAAAGCACGAAGCTCAAAAAAGGGTGCCAAGAACACTACCAGTTTCATGTATCCGGTAGTGGGCACGTTACTATTCACTTGAAGACCAACCTAGAATAATTCTATAATAAAGGCTACACATAACTGTTTTTCCAAAAAAGAAGAAATATAAAAAATAAAAACAAAGGTGAGAGAGAATTTAACTTACAGCCAGTAATGTCTATACAATTATGCTCCTTGGATGGATCAGCTGGCTGGAAAAAATTATAAACAAAAGTACATTAAGACCTCATTTATTGAAAACATCTTCAAGAGAGTTTTAATTAGTACTGAATGGCATTCCACAATTACTTACAAATGAGCGATCCCACCAAAATTCAGGTAGTGATTTCCTGTGCATAATCACAATAGATTGATTACAGACAATAACGAGTCCTCAACCAAAGAAAGAAACTTAAAATGATTAACTTAACAATATTGAGAAAAAATGTTAGTAGGCTTTTTGCTTATAATGTAATCATTAATAGTTTCGGTCTTAATGTCTTCCCTAAGGAAAGCAGGGTTTCTCCTTTGAATGATCTTTGTTATACTTGAGACAGAATCTTGTTGCAATATTCATGTTCTAGACAATATGATCACCTAGTGTTTTATGGAACTCATAAGCCTAAGACGAGTAGATAGCTTACCCTGCGATGTTGTTAAAACATCGGGAAGACAGTGGTGTCATTCACAACAGCCTCTGCATGCTTTCTGGTCAGAACCACCAACTGCAAGAAGAGAAAGCATGAGCTATAATCACTATGAACACATGATTCCAGGGATCAACAAAGATTGTGGTTTTCTTCATTCTTTTTTCTTTTATGATTTATTCTTTTAAGTGTCTATAAGATCTACCCTTGTACACCACCAACTCTTATAAAGAAATCCATAAAAAGGGAAAAAAAAAAAAACTGATAATTTGTTTTAAAAAAAAACATCCACCAATAAAACTGGAAATCAAAATAAACTCCCTCAAACTACTAAAAGCTGCAGTTCCACAGCAACAGGTCAAAAAAGTTGAAGATAAGCTTTTTGTTTCAAAAGGTGAAGCACTTTGCCTCATAGCTAAAGTAGGGGGGTGGTAAGGTTAAGTAGACTACTAAAGCATCACTCTTAGTCTTAGCATTCTAATAGAGTAGCATATACCCCATCCACCCCATGCACCTAATTCTACCTGAGTAGCAAAGGGACTCTAAATGTTAAGTGAATAAGCTCTAAGAAGAAGGTACCTCTCTCATAATATTTTCCATCTACTTCATTTTCCCATCAGTGCTACCATGATTGTTTTCAACTGAAACCTTCAAATCATCAACAGAATTATCAAGGTTGCGGGTTCTTGTCTCCAACTGTGTTAGTCATGCACTGACACCTTCTAACACGTGTAGCAAATTATCTGCATATTTCTTCATTGTTTGATCAATCTCAGACACTATTGCTGCATCAGAAACCTTTTTATCATTCCCCAGACTGAAGTTTTTAGGTTGACAAAAGTCCACCAGGTAATGATAACTCTGCATGGGACATGAACAAATGTGAATCTTAATGATAAGATCAAACAGATACTCGAGCACAATTGCTTCCCAAGGAACAAAAATAGCAGAAATCAAGAAGCTATCTGTACCATTCAACTTAGCTTTCAATCTGAAGAAAAATTATAAAAGTATAAAACTAAACAAATAGATAAGAAAATGAATAACATAGAACTCTTAGCACCCTTGTGTGTGTGTGTGATTTGCATCCAGACAGAAAGGGAGCAGCTTAATAAGGTAACATAAAGAATCTACACCATCTAGGCACTGAGTACAATGGTCTATTAAGTAATGATATTTAACAGAAATTAGAGAGGACAAAGAACACTGACACACTGTTAAGTACAAAACACAAACCACCCAGAGTACGTGGAGATCTAATTATAAAGAAAATTGAGTACGAAAACGGAGCAAGTTCGCTGTTCATTTCCCCAAAACACTCTTTTGTTTATTCATATCACTTCTCAAAGCTAGTCAATCCATATTCAAAGTACCCTAAGAAATAAATTATCCATGCTTATTCTTATCTCACTGGAATTTTTTAAATAGCCTTGTAAATTGTAATAGATTAGTACAACAAAACCCCAGGCTCACTTGGCTACAAAACGGAAGTCTCATTAATTTTGGATGGATAGTCACGATCACATGCAAAATTACTCCTGATCAACTCTCTTTGTACCATGTCAACCTTGAAAAATCACTAGAAAATTCCTAAATCGATAGGTGTGGAAAATACAGTAATCATTTCTATCATCTAGAACTCATGATCATCTATGTTTTTAACAATTGAAGCATCAACTAATAGTTATTCTTCACCTATTAATGAATCAATTTAACTCATCAGAAATCTAAAGTAGCCACATACATGTATACAATTAAACAAACCACAATTCTTAAAAATTTAAAAAAAATTTAAAAAAAAATCAAAAGAAAGCAAAACACAATTCAATTAAACACAAATAGAGAGAGAGAGAGAGAGAGAGAGAGAGAGAGATGTATTTTACTTTGGCAGGAGACGAAGCAGAGTTGGAGTTGTTATTATCAGCAGAATTCCAAAACTTAGGTCCAGATATTGGAGCGACGGAATCGGAACTAAAAGACTGCGACAATCCTCCACGAATCGGTTGAAAATCGTAACTGGGCACGATCTCCTCCTTGATCCCAATGCCGTTATTGGCATAAATATCGTCTTCTTTAAAAAAATATTTGAAAAGAGCTTAGCCAGTAGAGAAACTCTTCCAAACGGGCACCATCCTCTTCAACCATATGTAGCAACAGAGTTTCCAAGTGCCCACAACACAAATCTGCGAAGATCAATCCGGATGAAGAGTTTGGTTGGTGATTGTTAATTGGAGCGTATCAAGTTTCTGCTTTACAGAAACTCCAAATGGGCTGCAATAATTGGAGTCACCAAAATGACTTGCAAAACTACATACAACTTCTACTGTTCAAGCAGAGCAGAGCAGCCCCATCATTTTGGCACAAGTCTTCTACTTGCTTTGCAGTTTGTTTGCACCATTGATTATTAATAACAAATCACAAGTTATAATTGTATTATAAAATGAGCAACAAAGATCTATCAAAAAAATATTGAGTAGTAACTTAATTTACTTGATATATATCATAATTTTGCACAAAAAAAAAAAAAAAAAAAAGAAAAAAACTGAGGACACCCCTGAATCTAAAATAAGTAGTCAATAACAGACAAACCAGAAGGACTAGACCATGGTACTTGAACAACAACCATGTTCCCTTCATAGTCAAACCCAACTTCTTTTCCATCAACCTTGCAAATAATTGGTTTCTCTGAAGCAAAAACTCTCATCTCTCCGGCTCCCTTCACTTCAATTCGAACAAAGCCCTCTGCAACATCATCATATGACAATGACCGGATGGCACCGCCAGTGTTGAGCATGTTCACGAGGCCAATAGGAGCGAATTGCACCGACTTTCCAGCCAAGAGGGTCACCGGAGAAACGGTGATGAGCTCGAAATTGAAGGGCTCCAACGATATTTCAATGTTTTCAGAGGGCTTGGAGAGGATTAGTTTCTTGGATTGCGACAAGTACAAGGCGAAAACTCGAACTCCTTCAATGGAGATTGGGTTGCTTCCACTGTTCCATTCAATGTCTTTGGGGTTGGTCTGGGCTGTCACCTTGTTAGAAAATTTTGAAGCACATTGGTTGCGTCTGGTCTCACGAGACCACCCTCCTCCTTGGCAGTTGAATGCCCCAATAACTCCAGTGTACTGTTGCATAGTGTAAAAAAAAAAAGTATCATGTTATCGTGAAGATACTAAAATACTGACCAGAGAATTATTACGTCATTTTATATGGTATGTGATTACTTACCTTGTTGAGGTTCCATATTTTGAGCATGGTCTTGCCATCATGGAGAGGGTCATCAAAGAGGCAGTCTCTGGTGGGAAGAGCGTAGTACTGGCACCGGAGGATCGAGCCGTCGGGCAAAGCTAGGCGCCTAAGAAGTGGGAAGTTGTGCTTGCCAACAGTGTCACTGATATAAATTGGACCGCCAGAAATGGCCCTAGAAGCGGCGTGGAACTCAGCACAAGGATGTGTAGATTGGAACATGTCCCAATCTGGGTGGATGAAGTTGCCCATCCACAAGCTGTTGTAGGCACAGTGCACCATGTGACAACCTTGTAACCAAAACGTACCGTTTGGATCCCCAGATGGATCAGTGCACCAAAAGTCATCACCTGAATGTGTTCCACAAGTTACATTAGTTTGGCCCAGCTCACAATATCAAACTTCTGTTGGGCTTAATTGGAAGTATATTTAGAATTATTAAATATCAAGAAAGTAAACTTAATTAGGGGTATTAAATTTTCTTTCCTTCCTGTTCAACAATCCTTTTTAGTTTACAGTGTAATAGATTCCAATATAAAAAAATTAAAAGTAATTAAAAATGTCCTAAATTAATATATTGGAAAAATAATAATTAAATTAAAAACATACCAACACGACCAAGAGCAATGGCCTCTGTCCCGAGAAACATGAAATCGTTGCAGTGCTCCATGCTGGCAATCACACCATTGCCATTGAAATGCTTCTTCACAGAAGAAGTCAAGGCCTTGAAATATGCTTTTGCTAGGTCCACTCTCCCACCGTAATTCTCACACAACATTTCAAGCAACTGTATAATTACAATCAAATAATTACCTACTTAATTATTAGACATTAATACTAATTTTCTAAGCGTTTCAACATTATTAAATACAAGATGGATTGAAAATTGAAATCGATTAGAAAAAAAATTAAAATTACTTAGTTGTTGGAAAACGATAACGTTGAAATCGATTAGAAAAAAAATTAAAATTACTTAGTTGTTGGAAAACGATAACGTGTAGCAATAAAAATTATTAAAACAACAATAACGTGCCGACCAAACATGACAAACTAATTAACCGAACCCCAACAGTCTCTCTCAGACAAATAATCAAAAGCAACCAAAACGATAACACAAACATCACACACAAGCCACACTGACTTTGTTTTTGGATAAGTTGGTCCTAAATTGACACATGTCATGTTCAAACTGGTCAAAACTCATGAATTAAAAATTAAAAAATTAAAAAATTAAAAAATTAAAAAATTAAAAAATTAAAAAATAGAAATTTGGAATGAAGAACACTTACATGGATAACATCCACTTTGACCCCATCAATCCCAACAGCTTCCAAGTGTGAGTGAAGCCCCTCGTACATCTGATCAACGATCTCAGGTGGGACCAACCCAATACCAGTGTCAACGATCTTATCAACGGCCAGATCTTCCATAGTCAATTCCAATCCTGGAGAGAGTTTCGGTGTGATCACAGTTGCTTCAGGTAGGCCAGGCACATTAGGTCTAAGTCCACCCCAGTAGCCACACAGAGCATGCCACACGTAAACTTGATCAACGGTGTTAAACTCCTCTTTGAGGTCCTTAACAAAGGCACCCATGCCCTTCGTACTAGTTTTAGGGCTCACGTAGTCCCTAAACTTGTAATTCTCTTGAAACTTGATCAGTCTACATGGCATTTGCTCTCCGGCGACGGTGTGGTTTATGCCTTCTTTGTCGATTGGGTCATCATCATGGCTGATAGACTGCCACCCGTCGTCTATCAACACAAGTCCAGGTGGGCACCCACCGTCAACTAGATTTTTAACACCGTCCATCACGCCGTTAGGGTTGACGGTAAGGTAAAATGCGTCCCACGTGCACCAACCAAACTTGTCGACGATTGGAGGTGGTGTTTTTTCTTCTAGAAGCTTGAAAGTACCCAGATGGATTCTGATAACTTTCATGGCTTCTTTAACCAGAGCAAAAGGGTCGTCGCCGACATGCATGTAGAGAACGCTACTGAAAGACGAGGCGTTCACTTTGGTGGACCCACTTTCCACACAGATGTCCACGTCATCGTCTTTTCCGGGTTGGAGAGAGGCCCGGAATGGGCCTTCTATGAGTGGGAGGAGGAGAACGTAGGGTCGACCCGAATCCGAATTGTCGAGGACCACTATTTGGGTCTCGTTTTCGAGGTCTCTGCCGTTGGATCCGACCCAGTGAGTCGTCCACCAGACTTTGAACCTGAAGATACTCATGAACCTTATGTTCTTCAGTTTACCGATTGGAACAACGTGGCGGCTCTTGGATTCGATGCTGTCGAATCCTAGGAAACATCCGACGGTGGTGGAGGGAGTGGCTGTGATGTTATCAGGAACATCGGAGAGAAACACGTGGCGGTTGGCTAGGAGGCTTGAGTTCTCCAGAGTTATTGAACACTGGTTATTGCCATTAACAAGGGTTGTGACATCATCAGAGCCATCTTTGCTTAGACTTGGAGCCATTCTTGAAAGCAAAAAAACAATAAGATTATATGAAGAAACAGATAATGCTAGTTTTTTTTTTTTCTCTAGAACGTTGTGGTGATTGATGAGAAGAGAAGAGAAAAGGTGTTTATATAAAGAACAATGTGGGGATGAAAAGGGAAAAAAAAGAATCAAAGTAGAGATTTGAGTGATTTTTAGAGAAAGTAAATAGGAATAAGTTTGATTTTGATTTTGTGTTAATGAGATTTTGATATTTGCCTTGTTTGTTGGTGATTCCAAATGGGAAGTTCCCTATTATATATAGGCTATTCATGAAACGGAAAGTTTGAGAAGAAAGTGAGGTGGCCGGTGGTTTCCTATAATTAATAATTTCCTCTTTGTTATAAAAATAAAATAAATAAATAAACAAATAATAAGACTGTAAGAGAGATTGGGGTTGGTTTGAAAATTTAATTAATTTACAATTTTTTTAGTGGGAGTGTGGGACATCAGTTTAGTATGAAAAGTTAAATTATTTAACATTATCTACTAATATATATTTAAAAGATAATTAACTGCAGAGGAAATTTCCCACATGAAATTTTATATTGGTTTAAGTTTTGAGAGTCTTAAAAAGTGACAAGTGTGACTTCAAAGCCTCCATGAATCTTAGGTTTGGCCATTTATTTATCAAAGGCAAATATATATTAGTGTGGGTCTAAATAAATATATAAAAAGTTAGATATCCACATCACTTTTTCTTCCAAGTTTGTGGTGGAAATAAGTGTTCCATTATATACATTTTACAAACATATACATGGAATTTGGAGTTCTATTATAGCATGTTGGGAGTAAATATTTCTGATGTTACGGTATTGTATGACCTCGACAGACCATTAACTCATTCAATGACAAATTTCCAAAAAAAAAAAAAAAAAAAAAAAAAAAAAAAAAAGGAAAAGAAAAAAGGGAAGAAAGAGTTTTAGATATATGATGTAAATTAGTATGGCCCAATTTACTAAAGAGAGATACCCTACATAATTAACTAAATTTCTGCCATCTTGTCTTCAGTAGCAATATTGGTTGGAATAATTTGTTTAAAAAAAAAAAAGTAATAGCTAATTTTGTGGGGTTGTTTTAGGCATTGAATTTTTCATTTAAGAATTGACCAGATGACCATTCAAATTCTATATAATTTGATTTCAAAAAGAAAATCTCTTTAACTTAAGCGTACTAATGGTCGGCTTAAAATTTTTGGATGGTTGAATTATAATTCAAAAACTAGTAACTCGCGCTACTCTTTATGCTATTCTTTTAAGGGTATGTTTGGTATGGGTTTCGAAATGATCAAAAGCGTTTTATTAATGCAATTTTGAAGTTTTTTTTAGTTGTTTAGCAAAACTCAAAATAGCCTTTTTAATATATGAATTGTCTCAATTACCCTTTAAAAAAGTCATTTTATGTCTACTTAGAGAAATCCAAAATTTGGGCTTCTCCAATAAGCTTTTTTTGAACTTTTTTAAAACATATGAATTGTCTCGACTACCTTTTATAAATTTTAAATATTCCACCATAACTCTTTCATTATAAATACATTGTCAACACCTTTTTTATAATTCACTCAACCAAAAGTTATTTCTAAAATTACATTGTCAACACCTTTTTTGTAAATTACACAATCAAAAGTTTTTTTTTATTAGAAGTTCTACTACAGGAAGATATACTCTAGAAGCTCAAATTGAAAAGCCATACCAAACACATTCTAAAAGTTTGGACGTGATCTTATTCCAAGTCATTTGGAATTTTACTACCAAAATTCAAACCACGATGCAGCTCGGATATCTATTCCCACAAATCGAAAGAAAAATCTCTTTATATATACTTTTAAAATACACATGGTAGGACTCGAACTCTTGACCACCAATGTGGAAGGGAGGTGCATAACCACATTTGCTATGAGGTGATGTGACGTGTTTTAAATTATATTTTAATACAACAAAAAAGTATTCACAAATAATCAAAATTTATATACTTTTATTTTATAATATATTGATTAAATTGTGTACCTCTAATTTCAAAAAAATTTAAATGCATTTTGTGAAGACTTATTAGTGTCAATAACATATAAATTATTTTTTTATGCCCTGATTTTTTATTTTATTTTTATAGAAATATTCAATGATATTTCTTCATAAATATTGTAATTTCCTTTTTACATACAATCTTATAATTAATTTAAGTACACACAATATCATTTTTACTTATACAAAATGTTGAAATATATTTTCAAAACAATTAAACTGAATGCATATTATAATATTATTACTTAATATATTATAATACTATTTTCAACTAGTAGACATGTTTTCATATTCTAAAAAAAAAAAAAAAAAAAAAATCAATTTCTTATTTTCAAATGAAAATTGATATAATGGAAAATGAAAATAAAAGTATTAACACGGTTTGGAAATAATTCCCACTACAAGAGAGTGTCTCCCAAGAGAAAGTTCAACTCTTCTCTATATTTTTCACTGAATGAATCTCACACCAAAAGTGTGTCAATATACATCTGAGAGATACTAGTAGATCATAGATCTGATGTGTCACATCTAATGGCTCTCAATTAATCCTAATAATAAAGTTAGTTACAAATGGCGCCAAAACCATTCTTGACAAATTGGAGGTGGAGATGTTCTGATGAGGTTGGTTCACTATTGCTGATATATGTTAGCACAATCAACACCACACGATTGTCTCTAATATGGTCTAACATTCCCCCGCAAACTAAGCTTGAATTTGTCCAAGACTAGTTTGTCCTTTAACAAGTTGAATCTGCTGATCCCAAGAGGCTTGGTTAAGACATCTGCAGTTTGATTCTCAGTTGGAATATATCATACGTCCAACTCTCATTCCTCAATTTTGTCACGAATAAAATGGAGATCCAGCTTAATGTGTTTTGATCAAGAGTGAAACACATGATTCTTTGCTAATGAGCCAACACCTGTGTTATCACACAATAAAACAGGTATGGAGGAAGACACTAAACCAATTTTTGAGAGGAGAGCTTTTAACCACACAACCTTTGATGCTGACTGAGCAAGGGAGCGATACTCAGCTTCATAACTTGACCGAGCAACAACTTTTTACTTCCTTAAACTCCATGAAACTAGATTCCCTCCAAGAAACATGCACCACCCACTCGTGGACCTCCTATCATCTAGATTACTTGCCCAATCCGCATCTGAAAAACCTTCAAGTACCAGTCCTTTTGTTGTAGAACACAACCTGAAAAACAGACCAGTTGTGATCGAGCCTTTGACATATCTGAGGATTCTCTTGCAAGCTTACCAATGCACAGTAGTGAGAGAAGACAAGTACTAACTCAGTCGATTTACAGCATAGAAGAGGTCAGGTCTAGTAAGAGTTAAGTATTGTAAGGCACCTATGGTGCTTCTGTACAAAGTTGGATCAAAGAAAGGCTCACCATTAGCCTGAGTTAACTTCGTACCAGTGCTCATTAGAGTTGGACAAGGAGTGCAGTCACTCATTTTCGTATTGGTTAACAGATCAGTGGCATATTTGCTCTGTGTTAGACATATGCCTTGATTAGTTCTGGTGGCTTCAAACCCCAGAAAAAAATTCAACTCCCCTAAATCTTTCGAGGCAAAGTATTTATGAAGATCTTAGGTCACTTGAGAAAGAAGTTGAGGATCATTCCCTGTCAACAGAATATCATCTACATGAACCAGCAGTAGAACCAAACTTCCACCCCTTTTGAACATAAACAACGAAGTGTCAGCCTTAGAGTTCCCGAAACCCCACAATTCTAGAGCTAATTTCAGTTTCTCATACCAGGCTCTAAGGGCCTACTTGAGGCCATAGAGAGATTTGATGAGCCTACAAACATGTCTTGGGTGCTTGGCATCCACATAACCTTCTGGCTGCTCCATATAAACCAGTTCCTTTAACTCACCATTGAGAAATGCATTATTGATGTCCAATTGTTTGATGTCTCAGTTGTACAGCACAGTAAAAGACAAGACAACCTTAATTGTATAAGATTTAACTACTGGACTAAATGTTTCCAAAAAATCAACCCCAGTAGTTTGATGGAAACCCTTGGCCACAAGACATGCCTTGTAACGCTGAACTGACCCATCTTGATTGTGCTTAACTCAAAAAACCCACTTGTTACCTATAACATTAATATCAGGTTGTCTAGGCACTAGCACCCGGGTTTTATTTCTCAACAAAACAGTATATTCATCATCCATGGTAGCCTTCCAACATGGATTAAACACAGCATCAACCACCCTAGTAGGTTCTTTGGAGTGGTAGGTAAAGGCAATAAAGGCTTTAGGCTTCAAAGAGCCAGTTTTAGACCGTGTATTCATGGTGTGTTTGGAGAGACTAGGAACAGACTCTGGTATATTTTGAGTAGCTGAGGGAGATATTTCTATGAAGAAAGGTATAGCTGGCAGAGATGCAAGGGAATTTTGTTGTTGCAACGTATTGGGATTATGATTCTTACTTTGGTGACTAGATAATTTCTTAGCATTTGACAAAACCTCAACAAGTAAGCTAGACTCTTTGGACATGCTGGAGCTGGACTGATCTTGTGATGTTCGAAACAAGACTTCATAAGGAAAATCACACTCATTGAATGTCACATGACGAGATATATATAATCTTCCACTAGGATGTAAACACTTGAAGCCTCTGTGACTATCACTATAACCAAGAAAGAGACATTTTGTTGTGTGAAAATCAAACTTGTGTCGATTGTAAGGACACAAAAAAGGGAAACAAGCACAGCCAAACACTTTGAAGAAATTGTAATCATGAGGAATTTTAAAAAGAGTTTGAAAGGGAGAGATATGATTTAGTGTAGGAGTTGGAAGCCTATTAATTATATAGACTACTGTGTGAAAAGCCTCCCACCAGAATGATAAAGGCACCTGAGACTGTGCAAGCAATGTTAGACCGACTTCAACTATATGTCTATGCTTTCACTCGGATGTACCATTTTGCTGGTGAATGTGAGGACAAGGATGCCTAAAGTGAACACCAACTTGGCTAAGGTAATGGGCTAAAGGTCTATACTCCCCTCCTCAATCACTTTGGATAGATTGGAATTTTTTGTCAAACATGAGTTCAACACTTTTTTGAAATCTGATAAACACATCTTTTACCTGAGATTTAGACTCCAGTGGATAAATCCAAGTAAATTTTGAAAAGGCATCAATAAAATGCACATAGTATTTATATCCTTGTTGAGAAACATGAGAAGAGGGTCCCTAAACATCAGTATAGACTAACTCAATAGGAGTTTTGTAGACAGTGTTTGAGGTTGGAAAAGGAATTTGATGAAGCTTGCCATCTTGACAAGCATCACAGAAATCTAAGGAAGTTGGAGCAGTGCAAGACAAATTCATTTTTCTTAGGACTTGTTTTAAGATTGGAAATGAAGGGTGCCCAAGTTTTGCATGCCAAAGAAACATCTCAGAGGATTTATTATTTGAAAAGATGTTACAAGATGTTATTTTTCTTATATTGTAACAAGATGCAACAGAATTTGTACAAAGAGGACTCTCAAACGCAGACTTACTAGCAGAAACAGTTGCTATACAACTCTTAGCATAATTTGCACTCAATATACTACCACATGACTTATTACAAACGGATGATTGACACATAGTGCAAACAGGACCAGTTTTTGCTGCAAACAAGGCTTGCACTTGAGCAGCTGAAGACTTGCCACTAAGAGCTGAAAGGTCCAACTGATAGAGGCCATTTTTCAAGTCCCCTTGCAGCAGTACCTTCATCGTTTTCTTGTCCTTAATTAAGCAAGAGTCAGAGTTAAACTCAACTATAACATCGTTATCTCTAGTAAATTGTGATATGCTCAAAAGATTTTTGGTGATTGTTGGAACATGTAGGATGTTGTTTAAAAACAAAGGACATGTGGGTGATGTATGTGAGGAAACAATCGAATAGCCAATATGACAGATGTTGAGTTTTGAACCATTACCTACTACAAGTCTCTCTTACCCCTGGTAACCTGTCTTCTGTGAGAGATTATGTGCATCAGGAGTAACTTGATTCGTGGCTCTGCTGTCGACATATCAGGCGGGATCCATGACTGTGCTGAAGGATGCAATGTATGCATTAGCATTAGAAAAATTGGTGTTATACCTTTGCACCTGCGTCTGGTTAGGATAAGAACCAGTGTTGTGAGCAGTTATACATTGACCATTGTTGTATTGACACATATGTGCCTGAAAGCCAAAGTTGTTCCCCTGACCTGGAGACTGCATATTTTGCATACTCAAACTTTGAAAGGCTTGATCGAATCGCTTCTAGCAAGATGACACAACGTGTCCAGTTTTGCCACACAGTTGGCATATGAATTTTGAACCAGACCTACCACCATTTTGGCCCTTGCCTCTACCTCTATAACGACCTCCTTTATTGTTATTGTTATTGCCTTTGAAATTATTATAGGCATATTGAGCAGAGGCTTTATTAAAGGCATACTGAGCAGAGGCATTACTCATGTCAAGAGAGATGTTAGAACTATGCTTGGCCAATCTACTTTCGTAGCTCATCAACTGGTATTGAACCTCTTGAAGACTGATTTCACCTTGTCTTCCAGTCACATTGATCACTACAGCATCATATTCTAAACCTAAACCTCCCAAGATTTGTGAAATCAACTCAGCTTCAGTGGATGGTTGTCCAGCTATAGCTAAATTTTCACTAAGCGCCTTTATTTTCAAAATGTAATCACTCACAGACAGATATCCTTTCTTAATACTCTGCATTTCATCCCTTAATTGTAAGACTCTAGCCTTACTTTGTTGAGCAAAAAGGTTTTCAAGAGTCTTCCATACTTCGTGAGACGTAACACAATGAGTTACCTGACCAAATACAGCCTCACTCAGAGTTGAGAAGATCAAACACATAATCAATTAATCAGTCTTCTTCCAATTAATGAAATCATCATTTTCAATTTTTTCTGCATCATCTGATCTAGCAGATCTGACAAACCTAGGCGGACAGACACCAGTTCCTAAAACAAAACTCTCTAGATCAAAAGCTCTAATTGCTGGTAAAACTTCTGACTTCCAGAAGAAATAATTGTTCCGATCAAGCTTAATTGGAAGCTTAAAGTTCAGATTTGAAGAAAGAGAAGAAACTTGTGCCTTTAACTTCTTTGACCCGGATCGATTGTTCTTACTCGAACTGGAATCACTGCTGTCAGAATCTGCGCTTGAAGACGTATGACTGTTAGTCGCTGTAGCTCTGATACCATAAAAGACTTAAAGCAAAAGAGAAAAGTAAAGGAAAACAGAGAAAGCTTAGAAGAGCTTTAATAGAGATAACTCGAGAGAGAGATAAAGTTCAACTCTTCTCTATATTTTTCACTGAATGAATCTCACACCAAAAGTGTGTTAATATACATCTAAGAGATACTAGTAGATCATAGATCTGATGTGTCACATCTAATGGCTCTCAATTAATCCTAATAATAAAGTTAGTTACAAATGGCGCCAAAACCATTCTTGACAGATTGGAGGTGGAGATGTTCTGGTGAGGTTGGTTCACTATTGCTGATATATATTAGCATAATCAACACCACACGATTGTCTCTAATATAGTCTAACACCCATACTCATGATTTTATGGATAAATAAGGGATTTGATTTTTTATCGTATATATCAAAGAAAAATGTACGACCACTTAATCAATGAGCGGAATTGGGAAAACATAAATCATTTAGTAGTATATCTCTTTCTTATATCGCATCTTCCATTTTAATATTAGAGCATCTCTAATGCTGTGCCAAATATCTGTACCAATGCTAAAATTTAGCACAGGGTGTAAAAATCATCCTCCAATGCAATGCTAAATGATGTGCAAAATTTGGCATATGTTATATTGTGTGCCATTAATTTAGCATATGCTATAAATGTCCCTTTTTTAATTACAAAAATACCATTATATATATAGAGAAATTCTATTATCAGTTCGAACTGACAAAAGTTATATCAGTTCCTTGCATGTGGGCTACTGGATTTAAATACTTTGACTTGGCTTTATGCACTTGTCAGTCAAAGTATTTAAATACAGTGGCCCACATATAAGGAACTGATATAACTTTTGTCAGTTCGAACTGATAATAGAAAGACTGTATATATATATATATTAAATGAAATTATGAATGCATTAATGAAATTTTGCATTGGAGAATTAAAAGAATAATAAAAGCATTAATGGTAAGAGTTTACTTTTATAATTTTAATTAATAAAATAATAAAAATAGCATTTTAAATAGGATTGTGCATTGGAGGCTTGGAGCACAATGCTAAATTGATGTGCCAAATATAGTATTTTACTCTTTTTTATGCTAAATTTAGCATTGGTATTAATATATGCATCGGAGATGGTCTTATAATGTCCTTTAGTGATTCAACTTTCTACCACAATTAAAGCAAATAATCAATAATATACATAACTTATCAAAAACAAAGGAATAATATATAAAGAATAATTTGAATAAAGTAATAAAGTGATTTTCTTTTTTAAAAATATTCCAACTTTGGATACTACCTAGCAAAATTAACAACTGTTTCTTGTACTGGTGACAAATACTGGCAAATTATTATCCAACATTTGAGGGCCAAAATTTTCATGGTATGAACTTTTTTATTCCAAAAAAAAAAAAAAAACACTATCTGATAAAACCTTTTTATCTGATCACAAAAATAAATTAAAAAAATTCAATCAGTGCCAATTAAAATAAAAATAAAAGGTTTTGAAAATATTTAAAATATATTGCCTTTAGTAACTATCCAATAATTGTATAGTAATTAGAATCCAAGATTTTATTAATGCAATAAATATTAATTATTCTGTGATTATACTTTATTCTTGGATCCAATAAATATTAATTAGTCTATAACCATGTTAAATCAATAAAATCTAGAACAACTCAAAATTAAAGAGAGAAGTGAATCCTTATCTTTCTCGGGGAAAAGGATCATCTTTGTCCACTATATTAGAGAAAGAATAACGCTAAACGTCCCAAATATTTTTCTCAAATTCTGTCCCTAATGATATAGCGTGTGAGGTATCAGCATTTTTATAAATTATTAGATTATATGGTGACCAATGTGATGTTGACATCTCATATGCCACATCATTTATAACAAAATTTAGGAAAAAAATTTGGAAGTTCTAACATTACTCTTATGGCGTGTTTACTAATCAATAATCAAACTTAGGAAAGAGAATTAAGTTACTGATTTGTGAATTCCAGTGTTTACTAAATTTTTAGGGAATTAAGTTACGTGGACCTCACTCTCAAATCAGTAACTAAGTTACTGATGGAAATAAAATTTGATTCCCCCTACCCATCCTGAATGAAAAAGGTAATTTATGTATTTTTATTAAAATATCCTCACTTAGAATAATTATGTATATATATAATAATAATAATAATAATAATAAATAGCTGTCTTTCATATCCTTACTTATAATATTCTTTTTTTTTTTTTTTTTTTCATTTTACGTGAAGCTTGTATTGCATATTCATATATATATATATATATATATTCTTTTTTCCTTTTACTAAAGTAGTATTACATATTCATATATATATATATATATATATATATATACATGTTGTTGTGTTTAAGTTTTTTTTTTTTTTTTTTTTCCATAAAGCATGTACTGCAGAGATATATATATAAATATATATATATATACACCACAGTGACTATAATTTTATATATACTGTTTTGTTTAAGTTTTTTTTTTTTTTTTTTCCTTTTTCCGTAAAGCATGTATTGCATATATATATATATATATATACACTACAGTGACTTTAATTTTTTTTTTTCATTTATACAATTAATAATTAATCAAGTATTGTGTAAGCTAATGGTTGTATATGTTGAGTTATTTTGTGTTCTAATTTTCGAGAGAAGGAAAAAAAGCACCTAAATGTGAGAAATTAATTCGATATCAAATTAATTATGCTTTCGAATCTGAATTACTCCTCAATTTTTAATTATTATTGACTAATTAGTTGAAAGTTTACAATATAAATATGTTAATTATTAGTTATAGTGTTATTAGCGTATAAAAAATAGTTATTCATAATAAAAAATATATTTCAACATATTATATACACAAGGGTATTTTTGTAATCACCTATATATCATCCCGATTTCTTAGTTGAAGTAAACACTAGAAAGGGAATAAATTTGATTCCATTTCTGATTCCTAAATTGTTAGTAAACACTGGAATGAAATTTAGTAAATTAATTCCGATTCCCCTCTATTCCTTTTCCAGTGGAACTTGATTCCGATTCCCTCCCTTCCCGATTAGTAAACATGCCATTAGAGAAAAGGAACATACCTTAGTTCTTAAGATACAAGTAGAATGTATTCGAACGTAACATGTAAAAGTCATAGTATATGACATGTTCGAATATTAGTAGAATGAACCAGTAATGTGAAGTTGTAGTTTCCAGTATGTTCGGTATTGAATTTAAAAGCAAAATGCAAAGTTGTTGATGAATTACCAAAATGACCATTTATGGTCCCATGTTTGGATCCTTTTCTCTCCTTTATCTCTTCTCGGCTATTTCTTCATCTTTTTATAAAGTAAGTGATTATATGCAGGGGCGAAGCCAAGGCGTTTTGGTAGGGTAGGTTAAAATAATTATGTAATTTTTTTTAAAACAAATTTCGATGATACGAGAAAATTATATTGATTGAAAATTTAAGATACACCTAGATAAGGGGGATATAATGAATTGTACCCCTCAAAATTCATATTTTCAACAAAATACATAAATTATTTTAAAAGATAACGACTAAATAAGAAGAAGAAAAAAAATGTAATTCCAATACAATCATAAATTATCTCAGTTTTAATAAATTTAGAGAGAATGTATAACGATAGAACCATATAAGTGAAACTTTTCTTGCTTGTTAGAATGTGTTTAGCTTTCAAAAGTTGTATTCTGGTTGTGTATGATACTCTAATGTGTTTTACTTTTTTTGTGTTTAGTTATGTTAATGTGATAAATATAATTGTAAATTAAAGGTAAAATGTAAGACTCTAAGGGACGTAATTGTAAATATGTAAACTTTATTTTTTTTTTCAAAAAAGTTATGGTCGGCTATAGCCCAGGCTACTCTACTAATACCTCCGCCCCTTATTATATGGTTGGATTCAAATCACCTGTCAAAAATAGTGTCATAATTTATATCTAACCAATCACATTGGACCATTTGTACACGTTTTTTTTTTTTATAAATAATTAATTGTAAATGATAGTGGTTGACATGACCCAGTTTGATTGGTTAAATATAAATTGAGATATCATTTTTGGACAGGTGATTAGAATCCTATGATTATAATACGAATTGTTTTCTACTATTAATTTATTAATAATCGGTTAAAAAACAGTAATGTTACACATCCCATCTAAAATCTCACATTTTTCATCCCACTACATGTAGCATGTGAGGTGTCAAATTGTGAGTGGATACATGGGGTAAGTGTCATTAATGTGTATTCACTCATAATTTGACACCTTACATGCCACATGTAGTGGGATGAAAAATGTGGGATTTTAGGTGAGATGTTTAGCATTATTAGTTAAAAAAACAATAATGCTACACATCCTGCTTATAATCCCACAATTTTTATCCCAACACACGTGGCAGTTGAAATATCACTTGGTGAGTGGACAAACATTAATTGGTGAGTGAATACATGAGTAAGAGAGATAAGTATCAATTAATGTGTGTCCACTCACCAAGTGACATCTTAACTGCCATGTGTGTTGGGATGAAAATGGTGGGATTGTAGGTGAGATGTTTAACAAAAAAAACAAAAAAAAAAAAAAATTGAAGATAAAAAGATTAGAAAGTAATAGAATATTCAAAACGAGTTGGGCTTTAGGGTATATTCCACTAAAAAAGTTGTGTGCCAACTAGTCAACTACCAAGTACCAACTGCCAACTGCCAAGTTCCAGACTCTGGATTTTTTGCCAAGTGTTGTGCGTTTATTAAAAAAAAAAAAAAAAAAAAGAAGTGTTTTGTTTTTTCTGAGTAAATTGACTAGTGCGATATCCGAGGCAGTCATGCACCGACCCTTGAGTTTTATACTTTTTCCATTAAAATATTGATAAAAAGTGGTTACGTGGAAGGATAATAATCCGATACGTGGAATACTTCTGAGGCAAGAAATGAATCAGTGTTGAGAGACTGGAAGTTGAAAATGGTGTTTTGCACCTTTTCTCCAACAACTATAAAGAACCAATAAGAGATTACCACGTATGAATGAGTAAGAAGCGTGTCTATTTCAGTTGATACACGTGTGGTTGCAGATCTGCACATAACAAACTCTTAACTGTTTTAGTCAAATTGAAAATTTGAAATGACACTACAATTAAACTCAATTTGTTAGTTGGTCTAAAACGGTAGTTGTTTGATAGCTTGGTTCTCCTTTTAAGAATTGATTTTGTGGTTTGTTATGAATATATATATATATATATTTAAAGAAATGTTTTTATATTTATATAAATAACATTTGATTGAAAGGGTTTTACTGCCTTACTGTTAACAGCAAAATTACCGGTAAAAAGAACGGTGTAAATAAAAATGTATTTAAATACTTGGTAAATAATTTTACTATAAGAAAATTGTTTTATATACATATTTTTTTTATAAAAATAATGTATTTGTACATTGGCTCTCGGTTTGAGTTGTGTAGACATCATATTTTATATTAGGGGTGGAAGGTTCGGTTTCCATATAATATTATGGGAATAAATATTAGTTTATTCATGCAATACTTAATCTTAGAAGATATGAATGAAATACTCCCAAACATAATAATTGTTTAATGGGAGTTGGAATAGAGGGAGAAAAAGTGTAATGAGATTTCAAAGCCCTTAATTTATGGGTGTATTTATTTTATGCTTTAAATTATCACACTTTAGTCGGTGGATGAGGATATGGTGGGGTAATTTAAAGGGTAAAGTCATTTAGAAATTTTGACGGTCATCTTTGTTTTTACATATGATATTCTAATCAAGGTCCTTAAATTAGGGGAAGAAGAGGAGGCAACATGCCATGTATTGTGGCCCATGTATACCTAACCTTCCTATTGGTTGAAATGTTGTAAAGATTTCTCAATTCAATGGCTCTTTCTCGTGGTCTTTGTCTGTTTGGAACTTTGGTGAAATCAATGGTAAAATAGAAAGAGGATTCCTCATTGATTTCTTTTTTCTTTTTCAATAAATGAAAAAATCAATAAATAAATAAAAAATGCTATGAGGATTCTTTTGGAATCATGATTACATTAAAATGGTAGATTAGGATTCCTAACCCCTTGATCTGGAATCCAAGTCATTTCCGAATTTTACCATGTGTACAAAAATTGATTTAAAATAATATTCAAATCAATTATAAATTAATTCCAAAATAATTTTAAAATTTTAAAAGATTAAATTTATTAAATAATTATGAAGTAATTATTAAATTTGAAAAGTAAAACTTATGGGCTATGGCCACCTCCAGCGATAGAGAGCCGGTGATGAATCAAACCTCATCCGACAACCAAAAATGACTTAAAATATTATCCCACAAATTTAGAAGTGCTGTGGAGGTCGGTGATATAAGACTTGTGTTATTTGAAAGCTAAGATTAACAATATATTAAATTGGATATGACCATTAGAGAACAATTGAACTGATTTCTAGAAAAGCACATGAAAAAGTATTTTACTTTCATTTATCGAAAGTGTTCATCTTTAATAACAAGATAAGGTTGGTCTGGTGGTTTACTCTTCACACCTACACTATGAGATTGAGGGTTCGAGTTTACTTCCTCTTTCAGATCCAGAATTATTGTAATATTTAAAATTTAAAAAAAAAAAAAAAAAGTGTTCATCTTTAATTTAAAATTTTCTCCATTTCCTAGTCAAGAAAATACTTCTTCTCGTAACATGGGAAGATAAAAAAAACAATGTGATTTTCGTTTTTATTCATATGTATTTCAAAATAATGAGAAAATATACAACACAATACGATAGATTTTTCCTTTTCCTCTCTCATCATATCTAATTTACAGCACTCTAGTCTTTTACAGTGGAAATACAAGACTTTTTGTAGGTTAAGATTAACAAAGCCTATCTAATGTTAAAACTTACAACATATATTTACTCTGCCATGGTTAGGATTTTATCTGCTGCTTCCGTAAGCACCCAACACAGACTGAATACAAGAAGACATATACCAAATAAATAGATTAGACTTCTGGCCATACCTTATAATATAGTCTTGCATCAAAGAAGTGAATCATATATAGAAAAATCGACACTGTTTCTCAAAATTTCATCATCAAATGACTTGTAATCTTTCACAGAAGAGAGAGCATATATGTAGAACTTACCATATTAAGAAGGCGGAGAGCAGCAGGCCTCGTAAATTTTCTGGCAAAAAGGAAGCATGCGGAAGGTTTCCCTTTGCTGCTACACCATTCTCTTCTGTATTCAGTCTCATAATAGATATTGTCAATTTCCTGCCAAAATCATTGAAGTTGATTACATTGTCAGACCTCTCTGGATGAGTAATCTTATTTTGCAGATTTTTCAACTTGCTGAAATTAGTCTACAACCCTATAGGCTATAGTTGGAATCAATTTGCCAAATCACTTGGGCTCAGATTGAATACACATATAATACCGGGGATTGTAAAGTAGTTACTTTCCTGTGATTTGGTTTACAAATTGTGATCTCGAATCAAGTGAACTTCTAGACCAAATTAGCTTAGTCTCACTGCTTGTCCCCTCAACACTCAATTAAATTTTAACAGGCAAGAACTAAATGAACAATATAAAAGTTTAAAGCTCTAATATAGGAGTACTTATAATTTATGTGACAGATGAAAGATTGAGTCAGTGAGAGAGAGAAAAATACCTTCATAGATTGTATGAGCATGGGAGTAGCATCAGAATACTTGTAAGTCACAGGATGCCATCCACGGCGTTCACGGTCTTTGGACGACGAAAGATCCCATGAAGAATATGTCAACGATCTTCTAGTTATTCCTCCTTCCAGACCTTCTTGCTGCATATGAAAAACAACCATTTCAGACAGGGAAATGGTACTATATGAAAAGCAGTTTTACAGGCCTTTTAAGTTCAGCAGTCCTCTATTTTCCATAATTTTCTTATTAAATTTTGCAATCAGATTGCTTTAGGTGAAATGGTATTACTACAAAAAGAGCACTGTTATTGGAATTCATTGTTAGCTGCTCTCCATTTTCCATGCATTCGCAAATTATAACATACTATCAGATTCACGATGTGGAAAGCACGAAGCTCAAAAAAGGGTGCCAAGAACACTACCAGTTTCATGTATCTGGTAGTGGGCACATTACTATACACTTGAAGACCAACCTAGAATAATTCTATAATAAAGGCTACGCATAACTGTTTTTCCAAAAAAAGAAGAAATATAAAAAATAAAAACAAAGGTGAGAGAATTTAACTTACAGCCAGTAATGTCTGAACGTAATGTTCATCTGGTATACAATTATGCTCCTTGGATGGATCAGCTGGCTGGAAAAAATTATAAATAAAAGTACGTTAAGACCTCATTTATTGAAAACATCTTCAAGAGAGTTTTAATTAGTACTGACTGGCATTCCACGATTACTTACAAATGAGCGATCCCGCCAAAATTCAGGTAGTGATTTCCTCTGCATAATCACAATAGATTGATCAGAGACAATTACGAGTCATCAACCAAAGAAAGAAACGTAAAATGATTAACTTGACAATATTGAGAAAAAAAGTTAGTAGGCTTTTTGCTTATAATGTAATCATTAATAGCTTCGGCCTTAATGTCTTCCCTAAGGAAAGCAGGGTTTCTCCTTTGAATGATCCTCGGCTATACTTGAGACAGTAATCTTGTTGCAATATTCATTTTCTAGACAATATGATCACCTAGGGTTTTATGAAACTCATAAGCCTAAGACGAGTAGATAGCTTACCCTGCAATGTTGTTGAAACATCGGGAAGACAGTGGTGTCATTCACAACAGCCTCTGCATGCTTTCTGGTCAGAACCACCCACTGCAAGAAGAGAAAGCATGAGCTATAATCACTATTTTGTTATCATATCCTTGTTGAACTTGAGGAAGCAGGCAAGACAGTATCTTGAACTCTTACCTGAGATCCCTTCCTCCAGTTATAAACAGGAATAACAGGAGCCATTTTGGGATTGTAGCGGCCCTCCTTTGTATCAGCAAAGCTGCTTACAACATTGCATTGACAAATACTATTAATAGTGATTCAAAACTTAAAATTTTAACATTGCATTTACCACAGTTTGTATATTCTGATGGAGATAACAACAAAATAACCTCAAGCCAAAGGATGGTGCACAGTAAAACTACAGTGAAAGCCAATGACAAATTCCGTTTATGAGGTTATGATAAAGCACATTAGTAATTACACAGATGACTTCAGATTATGATAAAAGTAAATAATAATCTGCAGAATTAAAATATTGGTAGTGCTCCAGTACTGATTTTCTGTGAGAAGAAGAAATTCTTTCCAATATAACATTCAGAGCCTGATGTCTTGAGCTAAGACTGACTAAAGAATGAATAAATGGTGATGCAACTTGTTGGACCAATAGCCACAAGGGGAATACCAGAATCAATTGATGGTTCAAGATATACCGACGCTTTAAAAGGGATTAAATGGTACATGTAACTGTGGATGCATGATTGCTCACAGTTCAGAGCAAAAAAGGAAGTGATATGCTTTGAAGGGGACTGCATTGACCATAAATAGTAGCTTACATTTCCAAGCTCTCCTGTTCCACTAGACTCCCAAACTGTGAGTTACAAGGTTTCTACTGCAGGTTTATGATGTACCAATATGTAAACAATTGAATTCTAGAAGAGCTTCTAACTCACCACCCAGTACTAAACCGTTAACTAAATGTGGGAAAAAAGGAAAAGATACAAGGAACGTATTCCTGTTTTAAAAACATATACGACATCCAAATATATTAACATGATACAGGACGAAGGTAGAACAACCCAGAGAAGAATGAATCGAATATTCAACTTTGAATACTTCAAAATAACATGTGTCGATGCAGCTATTTAAAGCTAGATAGTACAATCTCTCATTTATGATTGACTGGCTCCTTAGAATAAGTAGAAACTCCTATGGCAATGAGATTTGATTTCTAAATAGCATTCTCTTCTTCAGTTTCATTTTCTCTCTCTATATATGAAAGCCTGGATGACTAACCTGTCTACAAAACTAGTTGAAGTCGACATGATGTAGTTGTACGTATAGCTGAAGTTGTAAAGAGGTATGCAACTGAGAAAAAAACACAAGCAATTGATATATTGTTAGCTAACGACAATACCGAAAAATGGTCCCCCATTGATTACCAAATGAAAAGAAAATGCACCTGACTCCGTAAACCAACAACAACAAAAGTAATAGAGGCCGATCCTTACCTGTCTGATACAAAAACGAATCGCTCATTAAAAGGATCCGAAAGTGCATGTCTAAGCAATATACGCTCTGCCTCAATCATGCTTGCTTCTCCCCAATCTATCTGGAATAGAAAATATGAACTAAACACTGTCATAAAAAAAGAAGTCTCTTTCAAATCATCCAATAAAACATAGAATCCACTCTCCTCCGAGATAGTAGATCACAATGCTGACTCAACAAAATATTACCTGTATACTATCATTAAGTTGGCGATTCAAAAAATAAACTGATCTTGTGGTCGCCTTATTGAACAGAAAACCAGGCCTAGAGTGAACCAAAATTGAGAATTTATCCTCCTCTCCCTGCAAAACTACTCCTAATTAGTTACACTTCAACATAAAATTTCTAGTGTATTCCAACTTATAATTCAATTTTCTCTTTCAAGGAAAAGCGAGCATAAATAGAAAGAAAAAAAAAAATGTCAATGATTTATAACACACGCTTTAATAGAAAGTAATCAAAATTGAATTGCTATTGAAATCATGCCTTGAAAAACTTATCCCAAACCAAGTCGAGAGGAAGACGATTTCTGGCGATAAAAAGGAAGGAGATTTTGGGTTTGGGAGAGAAACGAGGCCGTAGAGAAACAATCCGAGTGTACTGAGTCTGCGTCAACACTAGACTGCCGAAACAGAATCCGACCAGAATCATCGCGAAAACCTTCCGCTTCCATTTGTAGCTAAGCTTCTGCTGCTGTTGCTGCTGCTGCGTCGCTTTTCGCTTCATTTATCTTGGCTTTTTCAGTCCAATTCCACCACCATCTCCGATCAGTGTGTTCCAGTTCAAGATCCGAGGAGAATTGTTAAACTGAACACCACGCGCAGCGTCAGGAGAGAGAGAGAGACTTGGGCTTGACTTGAAGTTGAGGTTGAGGGGTGAGTGTGTGTCTGTGTGAGAGTTTTTAGTTATGGAGGAGTCGTGATAAGTAATAAAGGTTATTAATTTTTAATTTTTTTTGTTTTTTTTAGTTGCTTGCGAAGCAGGGGATCAGATGCCTCTTTATTGGGAAACTATCATTTACTGATCTAGAGTTGTGCCGATAGATGAACGAGTTTGAAACTTGTGTAAATGACTCCCAAGTTAGTAGCTCGGATTCTATCGATGGTAAAAAGCTTCAAAAAAAAATACTTAGGAGTCATTTGTTTTTTTTACCTGAAAACTGAAAAGTCCAGAATTTTTTTGAAGACCGAATATGGACTAAAATTTGACCCTTTTTTTTTTTCTCACATCTGAATGTACTATCAACATATTTGTTATTTAAAAATAAAATTATCTAGAAATGAGTAATTTTACATTTATACCCATACTAATTAAAAGATGCATGTTCTTTTATGTGTTTTTCTTAGGTAAGCATATAACTGTGAGCATATTTATAGTACACTTATCCACCTCATCATTTTTTGTCATGTAAGCATTATTTGACCCAATTGCATTGCTTTTTCCGATAAAAAGTTATGAGGTAGATAAGTGTGCTATAAATATGCTCACAGTTATATGTCTACCAGAGAAAAACTTGTTCTTTTATAAACAAAATTCAATTTAACAAAACAAAAAATTCATCAAAAAATATAATTTTGCATGTTCAATTCAGACTTGGTAGAACATGCAAAATTATATTCTTTGATGAATTTTCTATTTTGTTAAATTGAATTTTGTTTGCAGAAGAACATGTAAAATCTTATAAAGAATGGTACATATTAAATTACTTCTTTTGATTAGCATGGTATAAGTGTAAAATTCAATTTTATTTTTAAAAAACAAACTTATTGATAGTACATTTAAATATGATGGGAAGAAAAAAAAAAACATGTCATTCAAGTTCAGATTTCAATCTATATTCAGTGTTTAGAAAAATTCAGAACTGTTCAGTCTTCAAATAGAAAAACAAACAACCCCTTAGTTTAGATAGGTAGATAGATAGATAACGTCAAAAAAATCAATCTGCTATTGATTTGTGATCTACATGTTACCTTTTGTTTTCAAGATGAAGATGTAAAACTAATCACTCTTTTTAAATAAATCAAATTTTAATTATACATATTTTTTCATAGAATTGCATTTCAATCATTTTTATAAAACTCAAGATTATATCTTGGTTTTCAAAAATATTTTTCGGATCAACATTGCCGATTATCATAACATAACAGGATTGAGTGATTGACATCTATTGTTTATTCACTGAATAATTATAATGTAATGTATTTAAACAATAAAAATATATCATCACTGGACTGTCTCAACTTTCGTCGTGTATGGAAAGGTTGGTGTCAAATTGACCGGAGAAAACAAAGCAGGTGCATTCAAATCCGTGGATGCTTAAATTTGAGAGAAACATAGAAACTAATTGATGGTGGTGGTTGTAGACTTGTATGCAATGATTTAATGAGAGTCATTAAATCATTGCAACAACTAAGTGTGATTTTTTATTTGAAAAGCAACAACTAAGTTTGGTAATATCTAAGGGTGTCTTCATCTATAATCATCATTAGGTACCACTATTAAATATATATATATATATATTTTTATTTTTTATTACATCAACAACAACCGGGACCAGTGAGATAGGGGCTCTATAAGCACGGCCCGGACACACAACTCCCACGAGGGGAGAGCTCACCCACACAAAGGTGGGACAAGACCCGCACATACCAAGGTGGGAAAACCTCCATATATACACACCAGCCATGATTCGAACCTTGGTGGCGAGAGATTTAGGAAATACTCTAGGCTACCAAGGCATAGGGCCAGTGTGTACTATTAAATATTATTATTAATAATAATAAAAAACGAATATAGCCCCAGGGATATAGCTCGGCTAGTAGATTGATCAGCTTGAGACTTTATCAAATGACTAATAAATCAACGGTTCAAATCCTAGAAATCTAGGGAACTTTTTTTAGTAGATTTCTAAATGATTAATGCAATGGTGACATTATAACCTTCTACATTTTTTATTTATTTCTTATTTCACATATCAAATCAAGAAAGGATAATACCATCTGATCCGACAAAGAGAAAATAAAATCTTTCGTGACCAGTGTAATAGTGACATTTAACCTTTTCCTTTTTAATATTTAACGGAATAATTTGGTTAATCTTTTTATTTAATACAAAAAAAAAAATAAAAAATAAAAAAATTGTGATGGAAATGCAGGTTGGGTGTATTTAGTAACATTGCCCGGTACACCTCGGGCATGATTTCTATAAAATGTTGGGCCCAAAGAGAGCCCAATGAATTGGTCTATCTCTATTTCTATATCATCCTAGTATAAATTGGTGTAACTGGAACTCTCGAACTGGCTCAAACATGCCGATAGAATCACTGCGTCTCTCTCCTCAATTTACCATTCAAAGGTTTTAACAAACAATGTTGTACTTGTTCTCTCTGTTTTTTGGCTTCTAATTATATGTAATTTTTTCTGGGTTTATTTAAAATCATATAAAAATATATATATAGTTGATGTCTGCTCTGTTATTATTGTTACTGTTGTTGATGATGATGATGATGTTATTGTAGTTGCAGTGCGAGCGAAACTGGAGTGAAGAACCTCACGTGGGCACAACCCAGATTGTTGAATTTGCAGAGAGGTCCTTCAAGAAGTAGACATATGTCAACGAGCTCGTGTTTGAGTAGTGGGGTTGGTGACAAAGATGGCGTGATCATCGTAGACCATGGGTCGCGTCGCAGAGAATCCAATCTCATGCTAAGTAAGCTGTCTGTGGACTCTGCTGTAGTTGATTTTGAGTTCAATTGGCTTTTTATATTGAATTTGATGTATTGATTGATGAGCTAATGACATTTTAATGAATTTCAGATGAGTTTGTGACCATGTTTAGAGACAAAACTGGGTACCCAATTGTGGAGCCTGCTCATATGGTATTCTTTTTTTCTCTACTTTCTGTTACTTGTAAGTGTGTTTATTTTTATTTTATTTCCAAAAGGTGTAATTAAAACTAATTTTGTGTTTGAGTTGAGCAATTAAATTGGGGTTTTACTTGTTTTGTTCTTGTAGATGGATGGAAATTATAAGTTTTTTTTTTTTTTTTTTTTGACAATTTATTAAATGAACTTAACATTTATTGTTTGTTAGGTTATTAAGATGCTTGAAATCTATTTTCTGCTTATATGGCTAATGATTCCTGGTTTAGTTCACAAGTATGTGGTCATTTTGGTTTGCAGACATGAGAGTTGGCTCCTTGGTCCTTATATTCTTTTGTTTTATCATTGAAATCATATAGGAAGTCAACCAACTTCTTGACTCTTCTGCAATTTTTTTAATTTTTTTTAAAATTTTTTTTAAAATTTGAGTAGGAGTTGGCAGAACCATCAATAAAAGATGCATTTAGCTTGTGTGTTCAACAAGGAGCAAATCGTGTGATCGTAAGCCCATTCTTTCTCTTCCCTGGACGACATTGGCACCAGGTAGTTCTTCGTAATTTCCTCGGGTGACTTGACTATAAATTTATTCTTCATCAATTGATGAGTTTAAGAACTTTTGGTAAAGTGTCTATGGAAGCATCAATGATGCCTTTTTAAATGAATTAGCCTTGTTATTTTACAGGATATACCTTCCTTAACTGCCGAAGCTGCAAAGGAGCACCCGGATGTCTCATATATTGTAACTGCGCCTCTTGGTTTGCATGAGCTACTAGTGGTATGCAATTTCCTTCTTTTCTTTGCAAAGTTAATGTGTATTATCTAGGCTAAAGTCATGAAGCTTTACATACCCACTCTTGCAGGATATCTGTAGTTCGTAAGTCAATCACATACATGAAAAATATTGTAAAATGTTCCCGATGATTGCCAGTACATTGTGACTAGTGTGATAGCATCTATGACATGAAATGCTTTTTTACCTATGTCACAATTATTTGTAAACAAATTGTCGAGTTGTTTTGGACCAATATGTTGATATCATTAGCTCAGGTTATATATATTTCTCCTGAGACTAGCAATGTTACTGCAAAAGGCAGATCCTCGCCAAATTATTCATAGTTACGAAAATGAAATTTGGCTTTCTAAGCATAAGTGGTGTCATATTGCAGGATGTTGTAAACGACAGAATCAAACATTGCTTATCCCATGTAGCGGGAGATGCAGATGAGTGTGTAGTTTGTGCTGGGACAAACAAATGCAGGCTCTATGGGTATGTAAAAGTACAAAAATAATTGTAATCAGTTTAATTGAACTCCCTTTTGTAGGTTAACAGATGATTTGTCAAAAACTGAAGAAATACCGTGATAATGTAATTCGGATTATGCCTGTGGTATAATTATGTAACTTATGGTAATCATAATTCTGTATAATTATTGTTAACGAGTTGAAGCCTACCAGAAATTAAGCCTGATCAGGTATCATCTTTGCAGGACGGCATTAGACAAGAACGTTGAATGAAAAAAGTGGTTCCTACAAGTGGGAAGATATCCACGTAATCTCGCTTCATCCTGATCACAATTCTCATCATCATCACTACATGACCGACAATCGCTTTGAAGGGACTGTTAGAGGGAAAGCTAGTGTATTCTGTGCTTGAAGTTTGACTACAATCTGGGACGGCCAAGTAAGTGACAACTTGATGCAGAGCTTATATGTTGATGGTCTCCATTGCCAAAGCTACTGTCTGTTATCAATTTGGTAGAAGGTGTCTGATACTTTGCGAAAATTATTTTATATAGATTACCCCTATAAATTCTGTTTCCCTGGCTTGTAATGTAGACAAAAATGTAAGAGAATTTTGTATTCTCCATATTTTTTTTGTTAAAATCACCATTGCTGAGATTTGAACTTTTTGACTAATCTTAGATGTTGTGAGCGGAGGACTTGCATAGAGAAAGTCACAAGCAAATTCATATGTTAATCTTTACATCAACTGTTCAATATATTTCTGGCAGATTCTTGATTACGGCATTCGACAGGTTCTTATGTTAATCTTTAGTGCTGTATATACACACATTTGAATTATTTATATGCAACATAGGATAGGATGTATACATTTAGACATTGTAGCACTGTGAAGCTGTCATATACTTGGTTGGTTCCTTCTTTAACTTCTCTGTGACGCTCTCAAATCGCCGCAGCTTGATGTCTTACTGCTTAAATTATATCTCCTTTGATAGTTTTTGCATATTTTACTCATTGTTCCACATGTTTGAACGAAATACTTGTTCGAAGAATTTCCAAATTCTGGAGAATCTCCCCATGTTAATTTCCATACTAGCATTAGCTCGAGCCTCCGCTTGGGCAGGGGTTTCTTCTTCAACAGTTGATTGACCTGCAATAAGAACCTTGTTAAAAAATGGAGCACAAATCATCACAGAAGAATGTATTTTCACCCAATTTGGAAATTACCATTTCTTTGCTTATATTCTGCTTCAGTTTGCTCTTTTAGCTGCTTGTTGAATGCCTTAGCGGCCATGAAAACATTTGCCGGTCTTTCCCAGCCTCCTCCAAATATACCATACCCTTTAACCGGCTGAGGTTGAATAAGGAATTCGAGTACAGCCAACTCTTCCGTATCCACCCAATGGATGCAGTTCACAGGGCACGAATCAACCGACACCTGAAAGATTTCGAGCAATTTCTCTGGTATTTACACAAAAGAGATGACCATGTTTGTAGCTGAAAATGCATATGTTTCGTAAATAAACTACTTTGACGGTAGCTATACCTCGATATTTTGGTCGCTGTCTCCATATTGAACTTTGACTCGTGCACATCCTACAGCTTCATCCATCACAAATGTGTTACTGGCATGTTGTGTACATTCTCTGCACCCTGCAAAGAGTTTGATTGCAGATTCCATGCGACATCATATTACAGTCCAAGTGATTGGTTTATCGAAAGATCGAAAATTTAAGAAATGTAATACAAATAGGGTAGAAAACAACACCTATGCAGGCATTTTCATCGACAAATAGAGCCTCTGGTCTCAGTGGTCCTTTCCACGAGCTGTAACCTAAGCCAGAGGCATTTCTCCCAAGCTTCACTCTCGTACGACCAAAGGAGGCGTCGTAATCTTTTCTGAGATCCTCTCTCATCAGCACTCTATAAGCCTCATTCAGCTTCAGAGTATATTCATGACCCTAAACAAAAGAACAATCTTATATGGAATCTATGGCTGCTTAAAGATGAAAATGGAAAATCTATAAGCATCATATAATTAACTGCTTGAACCATCCATGTAATCTATCTAGTTAGACTATATATATATATATAATCCATAGAATAAACAAAGAAAACAAGTGACCTGATGGCCTGCAATATCAGGGTGATGCTTCTTTTGCAAGTTCCTGTAAGATTGTTTGATTTCTTGAACATTTGCATCAACTGAAACTCCAAGCAATTCATAGTAATCCTTCTCTTTTCTTGCTCTTAACTCACCTGCCCTTGTATTACAACACCTCACTGATCCACTGCGTTTCTCCTTCCATCTTCAAAAGAAAAATCATTTGATCAGATTTTCAGTACACACCCACCAAACCAAAATCCAGATTATCTACAAAACCCTGAAACAAAACTTCAAGCTATGGAAATATCACCTTAGTCCGGCCTTATTTGGATTAAATTGAGGCACTGAAACATGATAACTGGTGACCATAGAAGCTGACATATCCATCTTTTTATCTTTTGTTTTTGCTGTGTTTTTTCTAATGAAGGTGGAATATCTTGATTAGATATTTTCCTTGTCCCGGAGAGTTGGATACTTTTTTGTTGCCAACTATAACTTTCCAAGTCAACATCAGGCTATTCGGGTTGTATGTTACCCGGAGGCCAGTGATTAAAATATCCTGATACCTGACAAAGTACTAGGTTTTTCACTTTTTTTTTTTTTTATTTGAAAAATAAAATGCTGGATAAGTCATAAGTATATCCATAATTACACTAAAATCTATAAATATATCACGAGAACAAAAACATACCCCCTCACTTGTCTGATATATAATTAATATAATTAGAAACAAAAAAAAATAATAATAATAAAATTAAAAAAAAAACCAAGGATTCCTTTGCTTTGTTGGTTGAAGTCTTCAAAACGAAGCTCCGCCACCAAAGTTCAAACCTCGACAATATATACCTCATGTAGATATCTTGAACTCGGCAAAAGGATGTTTGTGCAATTTCAAGTAAATTGTCTATAAGCTTGCAGTTAAGTCTAATGTGAGAGATGTTTGTGCAAATTTGCGATATATATTTTTTTGAAACAAACCTAAATAGTTGATATATCATCATCTCACAATAAAAACACTATCCTATCCCTTCACCTGTTTCAGAAATGCAGAGGAAAAATAAATAAATTGTGCACATCACTTCTTCTCAGAAAGATTAAATTAAAAACAGCCAAAATTAAGAATCATGACTTATCCTAAAAGTTTTCACATATGAGAGAAAAGATCACATTTCTGTTTCTACGCGAAATCCAAACACTTGAACTAATCACCAGTTTACAGAGAGAGTGATAAAACAGCAGCAAACATATGCAAGGACCAAAATTTTCATGTTACTCAAATCAAAAGCTCAACAAAATCCTTGCACAGCTTACAGAACAACAAATCAGCATTCTCAACACTTTTTTTTTTCCATTAATCTGTTAACAGCATCAATCTGGAAGTATTTGCTCGCCATCTGCATCTCCTTCCGTCTCAATTGTAGGCTTTGATGGACCTGCTCCAGGAGCTTGCTTCTTCTTAATACCACTTACAATGTCGTCAATCCTCAAAAGCATGCATGCAGCTTCAATTGCTGTCTTGAAGGTTTGTGCTTTCACGTTGTAGGCATCCCAGATCTGACAACAAAAACATAAACATAAACCGCTTAGTTGAAAGTTCTTCCTGTTGATTCCTAGTTACTGGACTAAATGATTGGCCTAAAATTTAAATTATCAAAAATGAAGGATGATAAAAGAAAAAAAGAAGGATCGAATTGAAAAATGTCACTTCTCCAAAACTACCAGGAACATAATTAATTTGGCTTTGCCTAATCCATGTAAGATAAAATTGACATCTGTATGCTTGACTTAACAAGTGAAAAACCCAAAACTTGCAACCATGGTAAATCTGACTTTCCAGCAGCCAAGAACGATACGTGATCATAAATAAGAGACACTAAGAGAACCGTAAGATCATACCTTTGCCTCTTTCATATCAGTAATTGCACCGGAGTTTCCATCTATCCCGATCCATGCATTTTCACCATTTGCGTGCTACATTAACATTTTACAAATAACATAAAGAAGATGGATTAGTTTAAGTATTTCTTTTTGGTAAATTATAAAACATGATCCAGCAAAATCAGCTTTATTGGAAACAGAAACCATATATTAGGATTCTGGAAGTCTCAGCTTAAGTTGATTAGTTAGTATACTTGTGGAAACAGACCAGTGAAATAATTAAAGATAAGCCTTTGTACCTTTCCTTGCAGGGCAGTCATTGTTCGAATCACGTTAACCCCACAGTTCTGCGCCAAAGTTCGTGGTATAGACTCAAAAGCTATTGCAGCAGCTTCATAAGGCCACTGTTTTCCAATCATCAAACATGAACATCAAACAACATATACCAACAAAAATTTATGCAAAGCTAAAGCTTTCTTCATAATTTCCTCTTTATATATTTCATAACCTTAGGCACTATTTAAATCTAAAAAATATTCCCAAATTCCACTTATGAGAGATGAAAGTGATGTAAGTGAAAAAACCGTTCACCTTTTCAATGCCTTCAACTGAAGAACTTTTTTGCTTCAAAGTAGCGGATACCGTCAACTCTGTAGCACCACCACCAGGAACAAGCTTTGGATTCTTGATTATATTCCTTGCCACAGACATAGCATCCTGTAAAAGAACCAAGCTTCAGAAAAAGATGTTCTCAAGCGAAAACTAATTTGAATATCAAACCATTCATATACCTGCAAATTTCTTTCCACTTCATTAAGGAGATCCTTACTGGCACCTCTTAAGAGTACAGTGCAAGCTTTGGGATCTTTGCAATCAACAATGAAGGCAAAGAACTCATCCCCAATTTTCTTAACCTCAAATAGCCCAGCTCCAGTACCAACATCAGATTCCTGCAATTCATCTGCTCTGTTCACAATAACAGCGCCACATGCCTTAGCAATTCTGTTATTGTCCGTCTTCCTTAACCTCCTAATTGCACTAACGCCAGCCTTACTGAAATAATGGCATGCCAGATCACTCAGCCCCTTTTCAGTAATCACCAGGTCTGGTTTAAACTTCAGTATCTGCATGCAGAGGTTTTCTATGTATTCCTCTTCCATTTTCAACAGAACTCCCCAATCTTCTTCTCTAACCAACTCTGCATTTGTTTGGTTCTCTCCTTTTTTGTACTCAATGGGAGAATCAAGAAGTATAATACGCGGATTGACAATCTTTCTCCTCATTTTTCCCGGTGCAACAACATCTTTGTTGAACATAACTCCTTTAAGAACCTTGGAGTCTTCCAACTGGCCACCAGGGACCTTTTCAACTTTGATGTACTTCTTAATGTCCACTTCTCGCAACCCTTGGCCAAGGTCAACACCAACTGTGGTGGTGGCATCAATGGCTAAATCCTTAATTAACAAAAGATAGTAAAACATGTTAGTTAACTACACAGAGAAGTCTGCAACACATGATATACATATGCGTGTTAGACTAACTTATGACTGAAACAACTTGTGAGATTTGCAACAACAAAACCACAAAATTTAATGAACTAAGGGACCACATCAATTTTGTGTTTCTATTCAAGCACGAGAAACTAGTAGAGGTTTCTTCAACATTACTACAAGGTAGGAACATGAACTCGGATTACTAGAAAGGAGCATGCATCTAAAATTACTAGGAACATCCCACATTTAAAATTTCTTAAAACAGTTTCAAAATAGCAATAACAACCAACATTGCAAGGAGGCAGTGAGGTGTCACAGTGGGTACCTAAGGCTCCTGCACAGCTCCAACAATTCAACTTTTAATCCACATACAATTTAAGACAGTGACTCTTAATTGAGTTGGCCACAAATCATTAATTCTATACTTATGTTCTATAGCTCATTCAGTCATTCTTACATATTTCTTCACTATTTAGATATAGCATTTGCTTTGAAGACAACTAATGAAAGACCAACTAGGATTTCAAATGATTTTAATACAATTACTTAAGATTTCATTTACTAGTCTTAACGTCTCATACATACTAGGCACCTAAATGGAGTAATGACAATAAAAAGAAAGTATGCAACAGTTATGATGCTGAACAAGTTTTTTGGTCCTGTCAAATTCAATCATACAGTTCCCTTCTAACTGATCAACATTCCTATACATGATTGTTACTATTCTTTGCTAGGTTATAATCCCCAAAATCAATTCCTATATGGTTAGGATTTCCAAATTCATGATTGAACAAAATTAAATTTGCAGTTACCAAAACAGACATTTCACTAATTTTTCAAACCAATAACTCAATTTTTCTGTCCTCTTCTCTTGTTAAGCCAAAATGTATAATAAAGATATCAGATAGTAAATACAGAAACTGTGTAATAAGGAACTTGAGCATTATCGTTGAGAACTTAAGATCCGTATGACCGTATTAATGAGATACAGGAAAATAGGAAAAGAAAAAAGTCACCACATAACCGTTACTCTAAAAGTAGATACTTACAGCAATTAAATCCCCAAATTGACTAGTGAACTTTGTGCCTATGCAGCTTTTGACAAGCCCCAACATTGTTGGCCCTGCATATAATAAACATATTACTAACATTATACAATGTACAAGCCATCACTTCAAAACATTTCAAGTCTTCACTCCTCATATGTAATGTTACATCTTCGGATCTTCCATATTTATAAATTCTTACATCAAAAGTTGTCACATGCAAAAGCCCTGAAATGCAATAAGTTGGCCTCTGAAAATCTAACTGGCTATTACAAAACAAGATTGGATACTTTTTCATGATATGACGAAAGACAAGACTGGATTCACCTTGAACTAAATACATGCTAACTAACACGAGGATAATTTTTTTGATAAATTAATAGTAAGAATGAACAAATATTCATGAAACTTACGATCCTTCGCATCGATAGGCATTGCAATTTTATCTAGCGCAGCAAGAGCATCTTCCAAAGCCTTATTGTAGGCTGCAAATAAAAAATAAACTTACTTAGTATGCTCTAAAATTATTTCAGAGCAAAGATAGGATCCACAACAGAAATGAACTACCTATAGGCACTTGCAGCATTACCTCGACAGATGACTGTAGGATGATAACTCTTGTTAATGAATTCTTCTGCTACATGGAGCATCTCACCAGCTGAAAGTTTGTCCAATTTGAGTAACAAAAATAAAGTCATATTAGTATATGTCATTTTGTTAAACTGATTATAAAATCAAGTATTCTAGCAACAACGATCACAAGTCAATTAAGTCGACCTCCAAGTTCATTTTCCTCAGACTAAAAAAGAATAATCTCATGATCAATCCAGAACAAGTGGGCTATTTTTGGATTACAAATCGGACATATTCTGAGCCAAAATCTTACCTAGAACAATGACAGATGTTGTTCCATCTCCTACCTCTTCATCTTGTGTGCGGCTTAATTCAATCATTGACTGTACTAGTCCACAAACATAACAAGTAAGAACAATAAAAGATAAAAAGGCAGTAAAGCATCAATGATAAAACTGCCAAGCAAATAATCAAGGCTCATAGGGAATAACATAACTTGCAAATATATCCCAAGGGGGTGAATAGATATGCTTAACAATATGCTAACAGAAAATGCAAAAGGCAAGCAAAAGAGGAAGTGATCATGCCTTAGCTGCTGGGTGCGCAATATCTAACTCACGGAGAATGGCGTTTCCATCATTAGTAACGACGATTCCTGTTAACAACCAGAAACACAATGAACCCAATGATATGTAAACTGTCCTTTTCAGTTTTCTCTGCAGAAAATTGAATTTAGGACACAACTGGAATGAACACATAATCCCTGACCAATATTTGGCACACTAACCATTAATATTGATTTGAAAAAAAAAAAAAATTCTTTGCACTGCTATTGAATGGAAATATTCCTGCTGACACATAAATAACTCCTATTATAGAGAGAAAAAAAATGTTACCTCCGCTAGCATCAAGTAACATCTTCAACATTGATCGTGGACCCAATGTTGTACGAATTATGTCGGCCACAGCCTGTTAAGAGTCACTCGAAACAGTTCACAATGTTAAATGAAATGATTGAACGATGTAGTGACAAAACAAAGTGTAAAATCAAATTTACCAGACAAGCTAGTACATTAGATGGTGCAAAATTTCAAAATTATTATCACTTAAACTCGTCCAGGAACCAGAAACATATCCAATTCAAATTCTAGCAAGACATATTTAACTTATCAAAAGATACTACAATATTGTGCTCATCCGAGTCTCCCTTTAATTTCCTGGTCTTTATAAGGTTCTTTAGACCAAAAAAAAAAAAAATCATCTAACAATACATCCTACTTGCATCGAATAATCTTTGTCACTAATGTCAAGAGCAAAGGCGGGTTTAGGCCTTATTTGAACATTTTCAAGTTAGCATTTACTACCAGGACTGAAATAATAATAATAATAAATAAATAAATAAACAGTTGATAAAAGTTATACCTTTGAAGCCTGAATATTGGTATGGTGAACCTTGGTTCCGGACTCGCGCTTTAAGGAATCCTCTGTTCATTTCAACAATATATTATTAAAAAGCACCAAAATTTTTGAAGGATTCTCATGTTATCAACAACCCAATATCAGAATAAAAATTTATAAAAAAAAATCAAACAAAAATAACTATTATACGAACAAACTAAGTCCTAAATCCTCCTCCAATGTGTTTGAATCAAAACCATAGAGTAAAAATACAGTCTTTTAACACAGAAAAGAGCTAGCTTGCTTGCAAGAAAGAAAACTTACTGAGAACGAGCACTGGAGCCTGCATGATTGTGGCTTTATTTTCACCGAGTAACACAAAAAGAAAATAAAGCGATCTTTCTTTCTTTTCTCTAAATCAAAGAAATGTATGAAACTACAGAAACCGAAAATTTTCAAACAGTTTCGATCTCTCGCTCTTGAGTAGATCTGTTCACTTAAAAAACAGTAAAAGTGTTGCGAGAGTGTTCTATTGAAATGTGTTTTATTTAGGGTTTAGGTTCAGCCAGTTCTCTGAGTATTTTATAATTTTTATTTTTATTTTTTAAATTAAAATATTTTTAAAAATAAAAATAAAAGCTAAAATCCATACCCGACGGGCCGGTAACCGGGTCATCCGGTTAACACTGCAACGAATTAGACGACGTCGTAACAAGCGCATATTTATTTGCATGAAGAAACGACAGCGTTTCGATGATCTTCCCGTTCAATGTTCCATTTTGAGCAAGGTTTTGCAAGGTTTTTTTAACAGAGAGAAAATTATATTGAAGAGAATGGCATACGCAGGGAAATTTTTTAATCCAATCAAACACTCACTTAATGTAACAATCACATCTAAATCAATTTCTCACTCCACTCAATTGTGTAAGTCGTTTTCTTTTATATTTTGCTTTGATCACTTCGTTTATTTATTTCAGTATGTTTATTTTTATTTTTATTTTTATTTTTCTTACAGATTGTGCCAAAATTGAACCTTTGAAGACATGGAGAAGCAGCCTAGAACCATCACTGCGTCAGAGATTCTCAAGTTTTCAGCTGAATTTCAGTACCCAAAGAAGATATATCCAGAATCTAAGATTGTCAGGCAAGTTATGTTTCAGCTTCTCGCGAGTTGTTAATGTCTTAAGGCTTAATACCAACCTAATGTGCTTGTTTTACTATATGTTTGTAGTGAATTAGACTTGATATGTTTGGAATTTCAAAATGTTGTATTGTACTGCAAAAGAGTAAAATAAGTCTGATAATTAATTTAGGTTTATTTGGGAACCAGTTGTTTTTCTATTTGTGTTTGGCTTGTATTGGTACTTGAAACTTATGCTATGTGCTTCATTGTGTTATTTGTTAGAAATGTTGTGTGGTTCTTATTGTTGAATGGTTCTTTCGTCGTGGGGATTGTCTCAGGTGGTAAAAGTATTGCAAGTATGTTTGGTGCGTCGGTTATAATTGGATCAGTCAGCTTTCAGCCACATTTTGCATATGCTATGGACGGTGAGTGGATAACCTAGTTGTCCAATCTTAAGTGTCAAGTTCTAGTGTTGTTGTATCAGATGTCTGTGAATAACTCACTTTTTGGTTCAATTGTGTAGAACATGATATTTTGTTAGATGATTATCATGGAGAGTTGTCGGGTGATTCAAGCATGGAAGAAAGTTCACTTGCCTTTGGGGCATTTGTAAGGAAATTTTGGCTGCCTGCTTTCTTCCTTTTTACTGTGTTGATAAACTGGGATCATCCTATCATGCTTGCAACGAAAATCATCGTCTTACTCTTCAGCACAAGGCCGAGTCCTTTGTCAGTCTATCTGTATATTGATCAGGTCAGAAAGAAAGCATCCTGCTCTATATGTTGCAAGCACGGAAAGCTTACAACTAGATAATAAGCTTAATGAGTAATTTTAATATGTAAAGTCTAAACAGTATATCATTGACACAGGATTCCATGTCCCGGTAAGGCTGGTATTGGAGTCAGTAAGTTTAAATGATTAGGAACATGAAAGCAAAGTTTATGGTCGTTTGGTAAAACTCTCATTCTCTCCCTCTCTTTCTTGTAAGACCCAAATCTATGAATTACTCCTAACTCCAGCCTATGCCTTTACCTATTGGTCTAGGCCAAGGGCATGGTCTTTTAATAACTATGAGCTGTAGAACCAAGGTGCTACTCCTATAACTGTTGATTATTGCAATTTTTATGTCAGATTTTTTAGTGACCACCTTGCTATATTTGATTCCCTCTATCTGTGCTGATCTCTAGTTATCAAATGCTACTTTTCCTATTTATCTTATATATATCAACTACAGAAAGGAAAAGTAGGTGTTTGGATGATTTTCTTATTTATGATTCTACTGCTAGAGAAGAGCTTGACAACAAATTTTAATGCTGCAGTTGTGCCAACAATCTATACGTCAAAAGCCTCACTTGTACATATTTAAGGTGCATTCCCTGTTGTTATTAGACATCAGTTTTTTTTCTTTTGATATTGCTGCGGTACTAGACTTGCAAACTTAGTGGAAAATCTCATCTTTTTTTTTTCTTCTATTCAGTTTCGTGTTATTGAGAAATTAGCATCTTTTTTAATCTTTTGTCTCTAATATCATGGATGTTGATCCTACAATGAAGCAGTTGTTCAAACATTATAAGTATATCTTTGAATACAAGCATGATGTAGTAGTGGTTTACTAAGGATGCTGGTACTCATGTTTATTTCTGTTAGATCCAAATTCATATTACCAGAAAGGACAGCTATTATATGCCAATTAATGTTGCACATCTCAAAGGTCGCTGTAGACTATTAACATGATGAGTTAACACAATCCCTTGTCTGACTCTTATTAGGTGGTAGTCTCTTATGATAACTTGCATATCCACTTCTGGGTAAATAGGTTTATCAAATTATTTTATAAAATGGTTTCATATACTTTTACCATATTGACAATCAAGATGAAGAAACTTTTGATCTGGTTACGAACAGAATCTAATGGTCAAGATTTTGATTCAGTAATATATAGAGTAAGAACTTATATTACATAAAAAATGCTTCAGCGGTTCAGCCCACTAATGAAAATGTTCTTGTTTATTTGTGCTGCTTCCTTTGGTAAGAGGTATTGTGTATCTTCTATTAGCACCTAGAATTATGTATGAATGAAGAGTCTACTATATACTTGATTTGTTCTTATTCTTTTGCATTGTTTGGTGATAATTTGCAGTCATTATACGCCAAAAAAGTTGAGGTGCAAGATTATAAGCTTCTTTGCATTGCTACAGTTGAAGTTGCAGATCAGAAGCTCACTTTGGTAGGGATTCTTGGAGGTTGGTGGGCTTTGCCTTCGTCACAGACTGAAACACAGGGAGTATTCTCCGTCCTTAGAACATTATTGAGAAACAAATTAGTTTAACTGCAGCTAGAATTACTGAATTAAGTTGCTAATCTACACAACAAGTCATGATGAATAACTTCTGGGTTGTAAATGTATCTTAATTGAAGCCTTTCTTTTACTTTCTATCCATCTGAATTACTCAGGGTCCATTACACTATTGTTTATGGTGGAAAAGCCCTGCAACTTGTGACAATAAGAGTGCCAATGAATGGCCTCTGTCTGTGCAAAAAAAAAAAAGACTAGAAATTGAGATAGTAATGTAACTTTGCATCAGGATTTGAAACGTTTTATGGAAGATTGTTATGGTTTGGACTTGGGGCAATGAATCAAACTAATAAAGCAAAACAAAAGAATTTAAAGTCGACAGAAATGCCATTGAAATATCTTTATGCAATATTGCACGAATTGCTAATCGATCTTTTCTTGGTTTAGGAAGGCAAGTTTTGATTTGTCTCAAGGACCATCCCACAAATTACATATATAAGCAGTTATTTGCTGACTAAAAGCTAGTTGAGATTATGTGGTTCCTGATCTCCTAAATCATGTTTAATCCAGTTGATGGATTTTGTTATTTGGCTTCCTATGATTATCCTTGATTACAAAGTAGTTTTTGTAGTCTATTTTGTTGTCTTTGAAACTTGAATATACTGTAGTAGCTAAGCTTGATGAGATCTTCTGGACTCTGGATGATGAATATTATTAATTTTCTTGGTGGATTTCTTGGATATCATAGTATTATCGAAGCAGGTGGTAATGTTCATGGGCTGAATCTGGACCACGAAACATGCTGCCCCACTGAGGAAAATAGATTAAGGTGGTGGGGATGGTGAAAACAATCATCATGAGGCCCATTAGAGAAATGCTTGTTTGCGTTGAAATTTCAGAGCCTGAAAATAGAAGCAACTGGGTCACAACTGCCCCCATGGTCCCTCCACTCCCTGTCATCCCTGATATTACTCCCAGTGACCTGCACTCATCAATCCATCAAATTACAAGGTTAAATTACCATTAGATAAAAGTTTACATTGGAACTCTGAGTGTGGCAGTCTCCTGGATGCTATCTCATCTAAGATTTCTGACCTAAATGGGGTGACTCTTCGTCACGTTCAAAAAAGGTTCAACAAAGTTGCCCAAGCGCTTGCAAAGAACGCTTTGGGAATTTCTGAAGATGCGTACTGGATGGAAGACTATCCTAGGTGCATTAGTAAGATGGTGGAGGCTGAAAAGCCCGGTTAGCTGTTTGTTTGTTTTTTCCTTGGTTTGTTGTTCTATCAGTTTACTTTAATCAAAAAAAAAAATGTAAACTGTATTGGACCCTACATGACCATTGATTGATCTCCATGTCAACATCCCTACATGTATCATGTATGGTATGTTGTCAAATCTATGGAAAATATTTATACGACATAGCAATCCTCTCCCTTAAATCTTAATTAATTTTGTACTAAAAGTTAAAAAATTGTCACCTATTTAAAAAGTTGGCACTTTCCTTAAATCTTAATTTTGTACTAAAAGTTAAAAAATTGTCACCTATTTAAAAAGTTGGCACTTCCCTTAAATCTTAATTTTGTACTAAAAGTTAAAAAATTGTCACCTATTTAAAAAGTTGGCACTTAGACAAGCGATAAAGATCTTTAGTACATTAATATTTGTACCGACTTATGTAGATGTAATAACTTTTGTAATTTAGGTAGATCTAGTGACTTCTGTTTTAATGAGAGGTGGTCAATTGGCTTCCAACTACACCGCGACCGCAAGACGTCATGACTCGTGAGTGATGACAATACATATTGGCATGTTGTTAATTGGGGTAGAACTTAAAAGATCGAATACGGACCTTTTGGAAACGAACGGAACAACACCGAATGTGAGGCCAGAAGCCGCTTGGACGAAAATAGAAAACAAACACATTACGACTATAGAACCCTCCAGTGAGTCAACTCGTCCGAGTAACACACATAGCAACCCAGCCAGCAAGTGCACCGCCCACAAACCCCACAACCTCCCTCTCATCCCGAACCGCTTCCCCATAGCATCCGAAACCACCCCACCCATCGGCCTCGAAAACAAATTCGCCATCCCAAACATCGCCGCAATAGTCCCCGCCACCTCTATATTCACATCAAACCTGTCAGAAAACCCACATGTGAAACTCAAAAGATAGGATGAATCCGGCGTTAAAAACATAAATAACAAAAGAATGATATATATATATTAATGAATGTCACAATCCGATAAATTACTCTTTTAGGTTATAAAAATAAAAAACCTGTCGTAGAAGTACTCTGCTATGATGTTGTCGGTCGTCAACTCAACCCCAAAACAGAAACCGTACGTCAAAGCCAGCATCCAACCTCTGTAGTTCTTCAAACCGTTAAAAAGAATGTCCATAAACTTTTCTTTCGATTCCAACAACATTCTTTTTTTCTTGCAATAATCTCGGTAGTTCCCGTCAGGTAAATCTTGACCGTAGGTCAAGACCAATATAGCCGTCACAACCTGGAAGAGTGAAGGGACGATAAAAGCGACGCGCCATGCAGTGGAATTGGGCACGTGAAGGTTATTGCAGATAGCTGTGTATATGATCGGCATAACCAACTGTGCTACGCCAGCACCCATGTTGGCCCATCCAGCAGAGACTCCATTGGCGACGCCGACAACGCAACCGGAGAACATGGAGCTCATCCAGAACTGATTAGCAACGAAATTCGCTAGAGAGAATCCTACGAGGAATCGAATGAGTATGAAGGATTTTGCTGAAGTGACTAAAGAGGTGGCAAGAATTGCAGGGGCTGTTATGAGAGAGAGGATTGCGGAGGCTACGCGTGGGCCCACGAGGTCGCAGATGGGACCCATAGCGAGGCGGGAGAAGATGGAGCCGACGAAGGAGGCGATGCCGGCTACGGCGATGTCGGATTGTGTGAGTTTGAGGTCTTCACGGATGATGGGGATGAGTGGAGGGATTGAGAAGGTGGAGAAGAAGCAAGCGAAGAGTGAAAGCCATGCGAGATGGAAGGCGCGCATGTGGGGTGATGAGAGTGAGAATGGACGGAATTCGGTGGCTTTGTCGTCAGCGTCGACGGGGAGAGAGAAGGGTGGTTTTCTTAGAGAAGGAGGGTCTTCCATGGATGCGAATATTATTTTTGGGTTTTTAGAGCTTGAATATTGGAGAATCAAGAAATGTGTGATATGTCTTCGTTGTATAGTCTCAGAGAAAAGCTTCTCAGGTGGTAGTAATATAAGTGTATCGGATGCAGATTCTATGTGAGACTGATATTTATGCTGATCTCAGTATAATATCTCAATTCAATTTAAGTATCTCACATGAGAATGATAATTATTACAAAAATCACGAAGCTTCAATTAATAATAAATAGTGGACGCCAATAGAGGCATAGCTCAGCCAGTAGATTGACAAGCTTGGAGTTTGGACAAATAACTCTCAGATCAGCAGCTCGAATCCTACCTATGACGAAAACTTTTAAAAAAATATCTGATCCCGGATTATTATTGTCAAAATAATAATAATAAAAACAATAATAATAGTGGACCACAATCCAATATGATATGCTGGTCTTCGTTTATAAGTACGTCAATACGTTCATATATAAAAATTAATAATATAAAATTTATTAATTATTATAAATGTTTATTTTTGAATGAATAAATTAATAATTATTAATTTATAAAGATATTGATACCGTATCATACAATAAATTTTGGAGTTGGATATAATCTAGGAGACACTCAAATCGATCATCAATAGTGCTATGAAAATAAAATCTTAGAAAACACTTGAATTTTAAGAAAAAATACAAGCAACGATGATTCACATTTCAAGAAAACATATTATAAATATATTTTTTTTAATAAATTATTAATTTATGAAATGAGTGAGATCACATATTTTTATAAGAAAATTTCATAATTGTATTACCTTATAATTTAATCAAAATTATTAATTTTGTTCATTGACCCATAAACAACAGAAGAATGTAAACAATACGCTTTGGAAAGATATGACATTGATTTTACCTATGTCTGGTAAGGATGTGACTTTGGACCGTTAATGGCTTTTTCTTTGCTGTCCTAATTATAATTTTCTTGATTAACAAAATGACAAATTTATTTTGGTTTATATATATATATATATATATATTTTAAAAGTATTATAATAAATTTTTATATTGAACGAATCGGTAGTCCACCAAGATCATACAGTATATATACGGTACTCTCATAATCTACTACTGCAACACCAGGGGAACACATGTTTAAAAAATGTTTACGATAGAATACTCATGATTGGACTCGAATTTTTCACCGGAGGTACACATCCTCGCAATATTTACTAACGGACAATGTATAAAATTGGACTTTTAAGAGTATTAATTAATTTATCGACACAACAGTATAATTTGAGTAGCCAATTTAAACCATTGAACTGGATTCTTTCTAGCTAGTTCTAATGGTATGATAAAAGTTATTTAATTGGACCTCTTATTTTGTTTTTAAGTTAATTAATTAATTAGACTTAACAACTTTACTTTAGGCATTTGAAAATATCACATCAAAATTAACTTTATTTATTCTTTTTCGAGGGTTGCAATTCTATTCACTATTTTGTATACATTGTTACATATCACCATCTCATTGGACCTGAAAATACTGAATCGATCGGCTAACAACCATTCACATGCTAAACTAGAAACTGCTAAAGAAAAATAACAAGTCTCTTTCTATGCATATCTCCATCTTTGATTTTTCTTGGATTGGTGTCCATAAATTGAGTTATACTACATAGATCAAAATTTACTTCAAAATTCTTATTCTAGAATTGTATAACATGTGACTATCACTTGAATTATGAAAATGAGTTCATTACGGGAATGAAAATAAAAAAGAATCAAGCTTCATTGGAATACAAAATCGGAAAATGAAACTTATTCTTTGGGTGGGATAGGGGAATTAAGTTCATTTTTTCTCATATGGACTTAATTCTTTATTTCTGTGTGAGGTTTATGTAATTACTTAATTCTCAACCGTTTTTAGTAAATATTGTAATCACAAAAAATTAAGTTTCATATATTTCCCTTATTAGAAGTGGTGACTATAAAAGCATATACCCAAATTATTCTTTTAAATTGATTCTGATAATATTTGATGATAATAGTTAGTAGAGCTGGTTGTGCACCTCCCTTCCACATAAGTGGTGAGGGGTTCAAATCTCACCATATGTATTTTATAAACATGTGTAAGGAGTTTTCTTTCCGGCAGGTCCCGATAGTCCTATTGTAATAGTTATTATAATACTTCCAAATAAAAAAAAAAAAAGCTAAACAATAATAATAATAACAATAAATAAATAAATAAACTCAAAGTTGAGATCCCAAATAACATGATGACGGCTTGGTTGTAACTTTGAGGACCATACAATAATATTTGAGTAAATTCAAAAAAATAAAAATAATATTTGAGTGGTACAAGCAAGCAAGCAAGCAAGCAAGGTGACATGTTTGGCTTGGTGTTCATTAATAATTGCTAAATAGTCAAAAATGACCAAACCATCCCCCAAAAGAAGACAAGTGATTGTTGAATCTCATCATCTTCGTACGTAATTTGTTGCCAAGCGGTGTGGGTGACAGGCTCTTTCTGGTGCTCATCTTATTTACTTTATTGATCAGCATCAGCCCCCGCATCAATTAATGTAAAAAGGACTTGCGAATTCTGATGAATATTACTAAAGATTTTGGATTGCTTTCCTGGTCCTGCAAGCCTGCAATACATATCTTCTCCCAACTCTCTCGTTAGAGTTTTATTAGAATTTTTCGTCTGGAAAATCACACGTGTCTCTTTATCTGTTTACGGTGGATAGTTTTTGGATAGTTTGAAATTTGAATCATTGACTGCTGGATTCTGGAAACAACTTGTTTCCATTGGAAGTGGAATCGGATGCTTTATTGATATTATCAACTTGTGCAAAAGGGATGGAGGTTTCTAGACAATATCACAAAGGACATATAGTCCCTATATGGCTATATGTTTACCACCCTCGAAGTTTAAGTTAATTTATCTTAATTTATTTTAATTTAAGTTATAAAATTAGAATGTGATTATATCAAAGAAATCAAACTCATATTGCATTCTAAGTTTCAACTTCGTTGAAACTTGACTTTTTTCTCTTTTTTTTTTTTTTTTTTTTTTCCAAACTCTTCGAATGTTTTCTGTACTAGAGCCAGAAAAGTTTGATTTGGTTACACCTTTCAAGTGTAGATTTGCATCCAAGTGATGTAGTTGCTACTAGGCAAACAAAATACTATCGATTGGTCTTATATGGCCAGGTTCTATCCCTCACTCCACCGTTGTGAAGCATTTTCAAATTTCAATATATATATATATATATATATATATATATATATATATATAGTCTTTCTACTGTCAATTCGTCATAATATAAAATATATCAGGATGAAGAATGTGAACCATAGATTATGGAGAAGTTTTGACAAATGCATACACTTTGAGTCAAAGTATATAATTCTAATGGCTCACATTCTTCGTCATGATATATTTTATATCATGACGAACTGACAATAGAAAAATTATATATATATATATATAATAATTCTCTAGTCAGGTTTGGTCCTGAAGTTTTTCGTTCCAGATAAAAAACTTCACGACTAGATTCGACTATAGAATGACCCTATATAGTATATATATATAATACATATATCATTTGGACAATATCTTTGATAAAACACGTAACAAAATTCACATATGAACATATTATTATTACAATAAATTTGTGGGTTTGGAAAAGTAAAACACTACTCTATTCTCATGATATAGTTGTGAGAGGTATAACACTCGGTTAAATTCATTTTGTTTATACATTTTTATTGAAAAAAGAAAGAAACATCAACCCCTTACCATTAAAAATAACAAATTCCTACCTTCATTTGCATTTTATTACTCGATAAATTTGTTTTTTTTTTTTTTTTTTTTTTGAGGAAAGGGCACCTGAAAATCTGGAAAACCAGATCCAGGGCAAGGTTACAACCATTACTGGGACTCCACAAATAAAACCACTCAGGCACCAGCCCAGAACAGAGTCCCATTACAGGGAGAAAAAAACACCCACACACAGGTGGGATTACAGCCAAACCATAAAACAAACAAACAGAAAATTAAACAAACGAGCCGAAACCGGTTTGAAGGAGAGACCATGTCGTCGGAGAAGACCCACCAGGACGCCGCCGACCAAGCAACGACGTCGGAGATGCCTGATCGAAACCCCAAACCACCATGCCTATCAAACCCCCACCAGTATCAACCGTGTCACCACAAAGCATAAACCGACCAAGCTTAACACCAAGACCAGGGAAGGAGGACTCCGAAGCTGCCGGCGGTGTCCCGACGGAGAGGACGGGGTCGGACGACCTCGGGACCACCGATCGACTGCTCACGCCGAATCACACCAGATCTGGCCAGATCCAGGAGGATCGGCCGATCTAACAGCTGCCGTCTTCAACCAGACAAAACGTCTTGGACGGAGGCGCGAGAAAGACTTCCAGGCGAAGGACAGGGCCGTCGTAGCAGCCGCCGGTGACCCCCTGTTGGACGGGAAAGCCGAGCATGGGAAAGAAGCAGATCGCCCGCCGGGGCGACATCGCCGCCAGCTCCCGCAGCCACAGCGAGAAACCGGCGACGGGAAGCAAAGGCGGTTAGGGTCTTGAGTTGAGAGAAAAGAGGAGAGATATTTTTTAGAGAGAGGTCCGATTACTTTTATATTAATACTCGATAAATTTGTTTCCTTTTCGTGATGTTATTTCTTTTGGATATTACTAAGTAAAATAAAAGGGTCATTTAATTGGGAGAATATACTCGCATATGTGCAAAGATGTTTTTCTAGCCCCACACCCCCTTGACTTAACGGCAATTAGTTAATCTTTTTGGTAGTTTACTTATTTTTACATTTTAAACGTTCAAAATAACTCTTTGATATATCATTAAAAAAAAAAGATAAAGAAAAAAAAAAAACAAAAAAAATGGGGCACCCTGCTCGCAATGGGTTATGATTCCTCCAACCGTGCCTTTATGAGTTTATGGTCTAGCATTATGATGATTCGTGGATGGGTTTGTGACTTTGCGGTCATGTGGATTTCGACAATCTTCTCCACTATGGGAGGAAATGGGCTAAGATCTCCTCACCTAGCAAGAAGTTCAAGGCTTCATCGATCTCCTCATTGACCTAACATATATTAACAACAAAATACTTTTTTGGTTATTTGTCTTTAAAATTTAGGGACTAAAATGACACAATTAAAATGTTAGGGACTAATTTGATCGCTTTTACAAGAATTAAAAACTGTTTGGAATTTGCCAATTTGGTAATTACCCTTATAATAATCATATTTTTGTTTTGAATTTTCTTCTTTAATTTTAAATTATTGTCTTTTACTGAAAATAGCCAAGGCATGGACATTTCTCTAATGATAAGTTTTCAAAATCATATCTAATTAACTTATATAATTTTTTTAATTCAATAAAAAATAAAAATAAAAATCAAATAACCAAAGGACTAATTGCACAAACGTCTCCTGAGTTTAGGTATAATTGCATGTATATGGAATTTTTACCCATAATTGCACAAACATCCCCTGTAATTAGTTGACTTCGTTAAATCTAACCATTGTCCACAATTTTAACCAAAAAATGACTAAAGTGCCCCTAGTTACCTATTTTATTATTAATTATATATATACTTTATTTTTTTTGACAATTTATATATATACTTAAAATAATAATTTTATACAATACTTAATTTATTTATTTAACAATTTTTTTAATCCATTTTTTACATTTTTATAATCCATTTTTTTAAATAAATAAATTAAGTATTATATATAATTATTATTTTTAAGTATATATATAATTATTTTAATATATATATATATATATATATATAATTATTTTTTTAAGTATATATATAATTATTTTTTTAAGTATATATATAAATTGTCAAAAAAAAGAGTATATATACAATTAATTATAAAATAGGTAACTAGGGGCACTTTAGTCATTTTTTGGTTAAAATTGTGGTCAATAGTTAGATTTAATGAAGTCAACTAATTACAGGGGATGTTTGTGTAATTATGGGTAAAAATTCCATATACATGCAATTATGCCTACACTCAGGGGAAGTTTGTGCAATTAGTCCAATAACCAAATGATTGCACATAGCAAAACCCTTTTTCCTAGTTTTCGCCGGTTCCATTTCCAACTTGTCTTCAACTAACTTAACTACCTCGTACAACATGAAAGCAGCCATGAAAACTATTTGCCCAGAAAAAAGATTCAATTCTTACATTGGAAAATGTCTTTCTCACTTGAAAAACATCACTAAACAAAACGTGGTCACTCAAGGAAGTGCTGTTCACTGCCATTTAATCAAGAGAGGTGTTTCAAACGAGAGATATATAACTATCAAGCTTTTAGTAATGTACCTGAATAGCCAGAAATCTGTTGAAGCTAATGTGATTCTTAAAGACTTTAATGGGTTTGATCTCGTTGTGCATAACTGCATGATTAATGCTAATGTTCAGTGGGGGAATCTCGATCAAGCTCGGAAATTGTTCGATGAAATGCCTGAAAGGAACGAGGTCTCCTGGACAATGTTGATTTCAGGTTTCATGAAATATGGTCGAGTCGAAGAGTCAATTCGGTACTTTGAGAGGAACCCATTTCAGACTGTGGTTTCTTGGACTGCGGCTATTAGTGGGTTTGTTCAAAATGGGTTTAGTTTTGAAGCTTTGAAGCTTTTCTTGAAGCTGCTTGAATCTGGGGTTAAACCTAATGAAGTTACTTTTACTTCCATTTTTAGAGCTTGTGCAGAGTTAGGTGATTTTCGGTTGGGGATGGGTTTTTTCGGGTTGATTGTTAAGGCTGGTTTTGAAAACAAAGTATCAGTTTCTAATTCTTTGATTTCGTTATGCTTGAAGATGCATGAGATAGATATGGCTTGGAGAGTGTTTGATCTGATGAAGAAGAAAGATGTTGTTTCTTGGACTACAATACTGGATATGTATGTTGAGATGGGGGACTTGGTGGAAGCGCGTAGAATCTTTGATAAGATGCCAGAAAGAAATGAAATTACTTGGAGTGTGATGATTGCAAGGTATAGTCAGAGTGGTTATCATAAAGAGGCTTTGAAACTATTTCACCAAATGGTTCAGGAAGAATTTAAGCCAAATACCTCATGTTTCTCCACCGTTGTTAGTGCATTGGCCAATTTTGAGGCTCTGAGACCGGGGATGAACATCCATGCCCATGTTGTGAAAATTGGGATTGTAGAAGATGTCTTCGTTAGTAGTTCTCTTGTTGACTTGTACTGTAAATGTGGAAAAACTGAAGATGGACGTTTAATGTTTGACTCTATTGTGGGAAAAAATGTGGTTTCATGGAATTCTATGATTGGTGGTTACAGTCTAAATGGTGAATTGGAAGAAGCTAAGATGTTGTTTGATATCATGCCACAGCGGAATGATGTCTCTTGGAGTGCTATAATTGCTGGTTATCTAGAACATAAGCAATTTGATAAGGTGTTTGAAGTATTCAATGAGATGCTTTTGGCGGGCGAAATTCCAAATAAGTCTACCTTTTCAAGCCTGCTTTGTGCTTCGGCGAGCATGGCCTCATTGGAGAAAGGAAAGGATCTTCATGGAAAAGTAATTAAACTTGGGTATAAATATGATATTTTCGTGGGAACTGCACTCACCGATATGTATGCAAAATCTGGGGATATTGAGAGCGCTAAGCGGGTCTTTGATAGAATGCCCGAGAAGAATGAAGTTTCTTGGACCGTGATGATTCAAGGTTTTGCAGAAAGTGGTTTTGCGGAGGAATCTCTTAGTTTGTTTGAGGAAATGGAAAATACATCTGTTTCTCCTAATGATCTCATGCTATTATCAGTTTTATTTGCTTGTTCTCATTCTGGTTTAGTTGATAAAGGACTTCAATACTTCAATTCGATGGAGACAGTTTATCATATAGAGCCAAAGGGAAGACACTATACCTGCATGGTGGATATGCTATCTCGGTCAGGACACCTCTCTGAAGCTGAAGATTTTATTAATTCCATGCCATTTCAACCTGAATATAATGCATTTGCTGCTCTGTTAAGTGGTTGTAAGACATACAAAAATGAGGAGATAGCGGAGAGGACAGCTAAGAAACTCTTGGAACTGGTAGATAAAAGCTCATCAGTATATGTGCTGTTATCAAATATTTATGCTTCAGCTGGGAGGTGGGATGATGCAATGAATGTAAGGAGATTAATGAAGAAAAAGGGTTTGAAGAAGAGCGGTGGCTGTAGTTGGATTGAAGTGAAAAATCAAGTCCATCCTTTTTATTCAGAAGATGGAACACATTGCCAATCGGCTGAACTTTATGGACTTATAGAACTGTTAAGGTCTGAAATGCTGGTTCGTGAGAACAACTAGACAAATTAAATGTCATAATAAAAAAGGTGGACATTTGAGGAATCCGTCATATGCTGTCGTGATAGTTTGCATCAAAAGACACGCTTTGGAGCTTGGAGAAGGCATTTGTGCGGGCTGCTTACATGGTAGAAAGTAAACTAATATCCAAAATCTATAGTTTTGATATTCAAGTAAAATTAGTCTCTATTTTTCTTACATTGTTAATCAGTTCTCTTTTCAACAAAGGAGAAGTTGCTGCAAAGATATAGTTTAACATAACGCTCAACATTTAATCGATTCACTTGTGAGATTGCAGGTTCATGTCAAATCCGTGAAATGGTGGATTGAGTTCCCGCTGAACCATTGAATTCGCATATGCATGGATATTACTTCAAGATTGTGTCGATAAGTCCATCTATGGTATGATGGTATGTTTTCACGAAGAGTACGTTCATCCACCTCTCTCTTGTTCACCAGTTTTATCGATTCTTTTTAAAATGTTAGTAGATGGAAGCCAAAACTCTGCATGATGCGAGATGAATGGATGTTTTGGATATTAGTAAATCAATGACCGCGATGGGATTTTGAAAAAGACCCCACAGCCGTGGTTGGGTACCTTGTATATTTTCAGAGCGGGCAAAAGTGTGTGGTTTTGATATTAGAACAACTCCATTAGTTGTTTGGTTTGTACTCACAACAATGAATTGCAGCAACAACATAGTTTTTGAAGATTGTTGTTACAATAGAGTATATTCAAGAAAATGGCATGTTCCATGATAATAATAAAAATAAAAATTCAGTCATAAAATTTTCAGATATTTAAGATCATTTGATAGATTAAATATTACATGTGTAAGCCAATAGGGGCGTAGCTCAATGTATAAATGGATGAGCCTAGGACTTTGATAAATGACTCTCAAGTCAGCAATTCGAATCCTACCAATGGTAAAAACTTCAAAAAAATACCCGGTAGATAATGGGAATCAAACCCATCACTAGCATTGATTAAAAACAAATTGAGGTTTTAGAATTCCATAGAAACTTTTTCCATTTGTTAATTTTTTATACAATTCTTGACAAATTTAAAGAGAACTGTTTGAGAATATCATATAAAAGTTTAATAAACTTTAATTTTTTTTTTTTAGAAATAACAAAATTTAAATATTATAAACATTAACGAAATTCGCATTTTTCGCACATTTCGCTAGTGACGAGTGAAGAAATTTAAAAGGTCGATGCGGTTCGATGATCCCGCCAAAACTAGAGCTCCTCCCGCTATAAATAGTGCTCACTTTCATTTTTCTCTTTTTCCAGACTCTCTAAAAAGAAAACTCTCTCTCTCGCAAATTTTGGAGTTCAAGCTTCCACTTCTTGCTCTGTATGTTCTTTTCTATATACCTATACGTATGTATTTTGTATTGATATGTTGATTTTATTTACAAACAAGCTTCGACTGAATCTCTGCTACACCTGATCCGATCTAGCATAGTAGGAGAGTTCCTAGAAGAAATCCGATCAAATTTATGTGTAGAATTGCTAAGGACTGATGAATTTGTGAAGAAATCGATCGGTTTCGAGAATAGATTGTTTTTAGATGTATATGAAGAGATCTGGCTGTGTTTTCTTTCAATTCAAGTTAGATTATGTTTATTTTGGGTTTCAAAAGGATTTTCAATGTAATTGCTCCTTGGTGTTTTGGTGTGGAAGATCTGTAAATTTTCCGAGACGTAACACTAAAAGGACCAAATATTTATGAAATTCAATTTTCTATGGTTAGAAGGTGGTTTGGACTTTGGAGTATAAATTGGTTACTTATAAATGATTTTCTTTGAGCTTTTTGTTATTTATTATTATTGTGATAATTTATATTTTCGAAGTTCATTGGACCTAAAAGCATAAGCATTTGATGATCTACCAATAACTGGAATATAACAGATCCTGTACTCACCGGTTCATTTGATCCTTTTAATGAGCAAATAGTGTTTATATTGTTAAAAATGATTCTATTATTTACTGTTAATTTTTTGGATTAATCAGCGTGGAAAAACAAGCTCTTATGATGGATTCATATACTCTGAAATCTGTGCAAGATCTGCCTGTACCGTTTCGTTCAGCTTTTAGTTTCAGGTACTATTCCTGTTAAGTATGATTCATCAAATTGATATGGAAATTTGAAGGTCAGCTACTCTTGAAGCTTGTTAATTCATGTGATTTATATCAACTGTCACGATCAAGTTCATGTGATTGCTCAGAATTATCTTGCACTCTTTACTGTGATATAAGAAGATATCTTGAACTATTTCTTGGGAAGATGTATGCAAGAAAATGCCTTTTATGTTTTTCTAATTTGATTTTGACAAATCTTGTGTCTCCTAATCCAGCACGAAATGATGTCAACTGGTTTTTGACAGATAGACTTCCATGTTTTCATTTCTTATACTGGCAGGTATTTTAATTCACTGCAGAGTGAATGTTTTCCTGTTTGTTTTCACTCCGATGTAAACATGGTTATCTCAGCACCAACTGGGAGCGGTAAAACAGTGCTCTTTGAGTTGTGCATTCTGAGACTTCTCTCACGGTTCATTGCTGAGGGGAGGTTTGTCCATATAAAGGGAACCCTCAAAACGGTAAGTCTTGAAGGCAGAGACACCAATAGCAAAACTATATTTTAGCTTTTGTAGTTTTTATGTTCTTCCACTTTTATGTTATATGCTGGGAGCCACATATTTGCTTTGACTATTTATCTTTTCTTTCCAATTACTGTTTTCTAGAGTACAATTTCACATTAGTTTGGGCACTGATGCACACTATATATATTGTTACTGTAATTTCAAGCTAAGGCTATTGTCCATGTTATCTCTATTGCATTATAGTCCGAAGAATATATATTTCCATTTACTGTTTCTGCCTTTGTTTCCCTGTCACGTGAAGATCTATATAGCCCCATCCAAGGCTTTAGTGCAGGAGAAGCTACGTGATTGGAGCCAGAAGTTTGGATCATGGGGCATAAATTGCCTGGAGCTGACAGGTGACAATGAGTTTTATAACACAAGGAATATACAAGAAGCAGACATAATCCTAACTACTCCTGAGGTGTGTATGCAAATGCAGGTTACAGAAAAATACAAGATGAAAATATAAATTGTGTCAATCGATACACTTATGTACCCATGAAAATATTCTTACTTGGACTAAATAAAGCTATCCCAACTTACCAAAATCATTTTCACATTCATCTCTATCTAGGACCACGTTCTGGTTTATGTTATTTGCCATCATTCTCTCACTGCCTAAACCATGTTCTCTTATCTTTGTTGCACCTTCAACTTAAATCAAGTCACTTGTTATAGATTGTTGCACTTGTGTGCATTTCTCTCCGACTCTCGCCCTCTATGTGTGTATCATGCTGTCTACAGCTAAACAGAAGCCTGTTCTTTCTTGTACAGAAATTCGATGCGGTGACTCGGTATCACATAAAGGATGGTGGCCTAAGCTTTTTCAGTGATATTACACTTATCCTTGTTGATGAAGTTCACCTATTGAATGATCCACGTGGAGCGGCTCTAGAGGCAATTATTAGCAGAATAAAAATGCTTGCTCGCAAGCCTGAGATGAAATCAAGTCCTCTAGCTAGTGTCCGCTTTCTAGCAGTGTCAGCAACAATTCCAAATATTGAAGACCTTGGTAACTCTTACATTCAATGCTATTGCTGATTTTAGGGAATTAATATGGTTAGAATTTTGGTTTTTATCATCTAAACAATGATAAATGATAATGCATTTAACAATTTGCTCACTGCCAACAACTGCAGCCGAATGGCTAAATGTTCCTGCCCAAGGAGTTAAAAGGTATTTTTATGTAACACAAAATCATGGTACAATTTTTCTTTGTTGGTCAGTGTCAGTTTATTTCATTTAGCATTTCAATGTTTTCCCAGGTTTGGAGAAGAAATGAGGCCTGTAAAGTTGACTACAAAAGTTTTTGGTATGTATGTTTCATTTCAGTTTTCCATTCTGAAAATTAGTTTCTTTTGCACTGAAAAAATTGTTTGATCTGTATGAATTACAACTGACTGTTACATAATGTAGAAATAATTCTGCACCTTTCACTTATGTTTGTTTTATGCTTGTTGCAATTTGATATGCTATAGTAAACTGACACGAACATGTTTTGTTAATTTTATGTAGTTTTTATTGTTTTATTTGCTGTAAAGTATGTGACTACCTTTCTTGCAGGCTACCCTGCAGCAAAAAATGACTTTCTATTTGAAAAGGCAAGTTCTGGAATATCAAATCTTATTTTTTTTATTCTAAAAATTGTATTGATTGGGAAAGACATACATCAAAACTCATTATTAACAAATTGGACAAGTTCATCTCTCTGATGTTATATATTTGTTTCATTGTCCAGCGTCTTCAAAACTATATTTTCGGTAAGCTTGAACTATTGGACTAGCTTTTCATTTAATTCATTTGTTTATTTCTGTATCTCTTCTGATGTAAGGTTTCTATACTGAAAGATCATTATTACTATTCTTTAATAAAACATATTCTCAGATATTCTGATGCAATTTGCGAGAGGGAGGTCTGCTCTGGTTTTTTGTTCAACTAGAAAAGGAGCACAAGAAGCTGCACAGCAACTCTCTCAGACGGCAATGACCTTTGGTTATTCAAATCCATTTATTAAAGATCATGAACAACAGGAGAGACTAAGGGAAGCTTCTTTATCATGCAGTGAAAAACAAATGCAATCTTATATCCTTTATGGTGGTATCGACTATCATACTCTTCTGTACTCCTTTCATCATCTTGAAATTGTCACTTTCTCCTTCCTGGACTTGTTCTTAATGCTGTAATTTATCAAATTTCATTTTTGCAGTTGGTTTTCACAATGGCGGGCTTTGCATGAAGGATCGTAACCTCGTTGAAGGACTTTTTCTTAAGGGCGATCTTCAAATTCTGTGCACCACAAATACTCTTGCCCATGGAGTCAACCTGCCAGCACATACAGTAGTTATAAAGTCAACGCAGCACTTGTAAGTTGAAGTGTTTTTCATAAGAACTATCAGTAAAATTAAAAAATCAGACAGAGAAAAAACCTCATTTATGTTTGATTCACCAAAATTTGAAACTTTTACAGCAACAAGGAAAAAGGTCTTTACATGGAATATGACCGGTCCACAATACATCAGGTGTGTGACTTGTCTCAATATATAATTGCTTGTATGATATCAGGCTCTTTTACAAAATATGCCAAATAGATATAACCGATGTTTAAATCATAAATCCATTTTATGTTTGAGAAAAAAGATATTTCTACAAAGAAGGGGCAGTCCTAACAAATTGGAAGGCATGAAATAGAATAAGTTTTAGGATTTAAGGTGTGGACGGTTATATATGCACATTGAGACTAACCATTCACAGCACCCAAAGAAATGGTATGAAGAAAAACAACTAAAAGTGCTTATTATAATGGCATGGATACCCTTATCTTTTGATAATTAAGCTTACTGTGTATTATATCTAACGTTAGCTAGCTGTGCAGATGTGTGGAAGGGCAGGGCGGCCACCATTCAATGATTCAGGAATGGTCATAATCATGACAAGAAAAGAAACAGTAATCTAATACCTCCCTCCTTCCCACCCTCTCTACCGTGATTGCGTATATTGCTTTCTTGTCATTCAATTGGTCCAGTTTGTTTCTTTTTGAATTCACCTTTGATTTTATACATGATCTCAGGTTCACCTATACGAGAATCTCTTGAATGGATGTGAAATGGTGGAATCACAGTATGCTTATTCTCTGAATTATGTGATGGATTTGGTACTTTGAACTATAAGCATATACTGCCGAAGAGTTATGCATGTCTTCTAATTAAGTGTTTACATTTTCTTGTTACTTGTTACTTTAGGTTGCTTTCATGTTTGACAGAGCACTTGACTGCCGAAATAGTTCAACTGACTGTTTCTGATATAACTCGAGCAATTGAATGGATGAAGTGCTCATATTTATATGTGAGATTGAAGAAGGCATGTATCTGTGTACATCTACCAGACGTTATATCCTAGATTATCATTTACCGTTCAATTAATTTTCGGATATTTTGTTGCATAAATAGAACCCTCAGAATTATGCTGTTAGGAAAGTGATTTCCAGAGACCGTATAGAGAAGCACATGCAAGGTACCTATTTATCTTGCATTACTAGAATTATTATTATTTTTTTCATCACACAGCTTATCAGTTTCATGTGGTATCAGAAATCTGTGTTAAAAAAGTTAATGAGTTATCATGCCATCAAATGATCTGGATAGATGAAGACGGTTTCCTCTTGAAACCACTGGGTAAGATAAACTAATCAGGCAATATCTTGCAGTTTTGACAAAAGACATAAAGTATCATGAATTTTCTAATATTATTTGTTTTCACGTCTTTAGAGCCTGGAAGATTGATGACCAAATACTACTTGAAATTCGATACAATGAAACACATTATGCTGAGCCCAGTAAACTGCAGTTTAGAAGATGCACTTCATGTCATATGCCATGCTGAGGAAATTTCTTGTATGTATATTCTTGTAATACTTATGCTTTTACTTTTATGTCAAAGGTTAGCTAAAGGATTAATATATTATCACTGAAAATGAAGGGATACAACTTAGACGCAATGAGAAGAGGATTCTAAATGACATAAATGCCGACAAAAATGGACGGCTCCGCTTTCACATCAATGGTGATAAAGGAAAGCGGAAAAAGCGTATTCAAACCAGAGAAGAGAAGATATTTGTTCTAGCAAATGACTGTTTGACTGGGGATCCTTCAGTTCATGACTTATCTCTGACTCAGGTTTCACAGTAAATTTAGTTCTAATTTATTTATTTTTTTCACGTCATTGTTCTTAAACTTTGACTCATGAAAGCATGGACTGATTGTAATTTCCACAGGACATGAATTCTTTATGCTCCAATGGTTGTAGAATTGCTAGGTGCATGAAAGAGTATTTTATATACAAAAAGAATTACAGAGGAGCTGTGAACTCAACCCTGCTTGCGAAATCTTTATATCAAAGACTCTGGGATGATAGTCCATACTTGCTAAAGCAATTGCCTGGCATTGGAATGGTGACGGCAAAGGTGTATTTTCTGTTACCTTGTTTACGCTATTAGTTTTCTGGCTTTAAGATTCTAAATCCTTGGTTTATTTCAATATCTCCATCTTTTCTTTGCATACCTTCAATCACTGAACAATCTTTTCAGGCACTACATTCGATGGGAATCAAATCATTTGAAACACTGGCTGATGGTGATCCAAGGAAGATAGAGATAGTCACTGGTCGGAAATATCCATTTGGAAACCATATCAAGGAGTCTCTACAGTCTCTACCTCCAAAAGTTGACATGAAGATTGAAGAAGTGAAATGCCAGAGGCAAGGAAAGCCCAAGCTGGTAGTAACATTGACTAGGCTTTCGCAGTCGGTACAATCGACCAAACACCATTATGCTGATATGGTGTGTTCTCTGTGATGTGTACAACATTTTCTTCAAATCTTAATGACGCAGTCTTAATCATGATGCAATACTAAATCATCGATAAGTTGTTTTTTTATTTATTTTGCAGATTGTTGGTGCAGAAGAAGATAACCTGATTCTCTTTCATGAGAAAATAAGGTGCTGGGCTCTTATTTGTTTACATTCTGTTATTGGAAGTAGCCTTAATCAAGCATATCACCAAGGAGTTCCCTTAAAAAAAGATGTCAAATTTTTGCATCGTAAAATTTTCTGATTGCTGAAGTTGTATTCTGTTATTAGAAACAGCGACTTCTTGGTGTTATGCTTAGTTTTTATGTCATATCCATGGTTCCATCATTTTTCCATCATTTAACTCTCTCTATGTTGGTTGCAGCAGAGTCGATGAGTTCTCCAGGTATACAAACTAAAACCCTAGGCTTTCTTCTTCATATTGATAATTTAATCACATGTTGAAGGCTTGAAGCATTGCTTTACAGTAATGACTAAGGAAAGCAAGACCCTGAAATGAAATGATATTCTTTTCTTTCTCGTTTAATCGTTTTCGAAGAAAAAATTGTAATTCCTCACGGATGACAATTATTATTGTATAAATTTTGCAAAAGAATAAGCTCAACTTGCTGTTTCAGTGGCACTTGCACAGTTCAATAACTGTTTTTTGTGCAGCCCCTATAACATGGAAATTTTCTCATCAAACCCCCAACAAGGGAAGCTGACTATCAAGGCTGATCTTATTTTTGAAGAGTACAGTTAAGATTCTGTCAGTGTCTAATTTTTGTATTTCTATTATATTTTTGTTATGTTCTAGAGTGACCAGTTTCATTTTCGTTGTGCTGTTCATGCAGTTGGTATTGATCTCCACCAAAAACTACTAAAGGTGAAGGAGAGCAATTCCAAGCTGAATCACAGACGTGGAAGCAGGCAGCCTTCCTTTCTTCCTCCACCTGAGGAAGTATGTGTTATAGAAGATGAAGATGAAAATGGAACTTCAGCTCATACTACGTCCAGAAAGCTTAACAATTTAAATTCCAGAAGGGAAGACAGTTCAATGTGAGTTCTTTTTCTTCTGATTTATAGAATTTCCCTTTATTTATTATTAAAATCTCTTGATAGAAATAAATTAATAAACTATTCACTTTTTTCTATCTCAGGCCCAGTTTCTGCCTTTTAGATGAAGAGTTGGGAGAAGGTATAGCTTTGTTTGATGCATGTGCTCATTCTATGATTTCCTTTATCTTTCCGCTTTCCACCTACATTTTCTACCTTGAATCTCTATAGGTGGGCCTGCAAGTGAAATCGATGATACCGATGACTGCAAAATCATAACTGAACAAACAATATTTGAGCACATACATGAAAAAGCCAAGAGATTTCCTATCTTGGCTTCATCAAAAAATGTCCAATTGCCATCATCAGAGTCTTCAATTCTAAGAAGAAAGCGCCCTCCTGAGAAATTCCCTGAACTACGCGATGAGGACGTGTTGGAAGAATCAGAGGGAAACAACTCTCCACAAGTGGGTCTGCTAAGTCCATTTTCAGAATCCAAGAAGTTAGAACCAAAAGAAATTGATTTCAACAACTACAACTTCGTAGAAGATGACACAGGTGCGTCTTTTACCAAAAATAAAAAGAAAAAATTACTGGAAGTGTATAATTGGTTTTGCATGTGTTGATTTTTTTAACAATTAGTGCCTGTCATTCAAGGTGGGGTTCCTTGTCAACATGAAGAGAACACTTCAAAAACTTTAACAGGAGAAACAATATTCGATCATATAAGGAAAAAGTCTAAGAATTTTCCAGCCTTCAACTTCAATATATTCAAGAATCTAGAGGCTGAGCCACCACTCCACATAAACAAACACTCGGAGAATTCTCACGAGTCTTGCATTGCTGCTTCTGACATTTTGGAAGACACAAATGCTAATGAAGTCCTGAGCCGTGGAGAGATGGACAGAGATGCGAGAGGTATGAAGGCAGGCACAAAAGCAGGTTCCTGTGCAACATATGGAATAGTGAATCTTCATCCAAAAGTGTCAAACACCAATGCAGAGCTATCATCGACCAAAATGCTGTCCTACGATATCTCCATGATAAAGAACAGTTCGCGGTTTGGAGAGCTGGGAAACTCAATGGAGGTCAGCAGGAAGCAGAAGTGTTCGCCGAGTGGATCAGGAAGGCAGTGTAGCAGCCCATTGGCTCTCACAGGAAAAACCGGAGAGGTTGATTCATTTCTTGGGTTCAAGAGTGTTTTTTCATTTCTCTGATATGTCCTTGCAATATAATGAGATTTAAAAACCCGTTTGTTCAAAACATAATGAATATTTGAGGTTTATTGTCTAAGCGACAGCGTCAAACTGCATTTACAAGTACTAAGTAAATATATGCAATTTGACTACCTTGATCATATTATTACTATCGGATCTTAGAGGCTACTGCGGATTCTAGTCCGTTCATTGCATTTGGGAAATACACTTGTCTTCCAGGCACATTATTTCCACTCGAAGCCTCCACATTCCACAACCTTGTACGTAACAAAAGGTATTCTTGGCTAATACGGTAGCATTTGAAAGATGGATCAATTGAGTCCGACGTGGCATTTCATGTAGCGTCATATCTATTAAATCCAACGACTCTCCACGGTCCAAATCTGTGATGGCATAAATTTCTACACAAGGAGAGCCAACAGCAGATTATTTTTCTTTTTTTCAAGCAGATCGTTTGCGTTCCTGAAGCTTCTTTTTTCCTCTACATTTTGGCTCTACTTTTTTTTAGCTCTCTACTCTACTTTCCCTTGACCGTCACTGGTACGTTTAGCTTATAATGTTTAATTTCCTCATTATACTCTCTTATTCTTTTCTTTAAAAAAAAACATTCAATTTCGTATTAAAACTGAAGAGATTCTCTGTTTCGTTTCTTTTCCTGTTAATTTATGGAAGATCTGTGTTACTGTCATATGTGTATAGGATGAATTAATCTCTGTCTACTTGAAAATAATTGTATATTGTTAATATAAATATGAAATTTGGTTGCAATTGTGAATTGTAATAGTTATGAAGACATGAATTTCGCGGAATTTTGAATATGTTATTGCAGTGAAGATGTCTCTTATAAATTTTTCTCAAGAAACACAAATCCTATTAGTGAATTTTGCAGAAGAATATGGCTGGTGGACACAAGGTTGCACATGCTGATAATCGTGGACCCAGTGTCGTGAAAGAGATCATCATCGGAATTTCTCTTGGGCTCATGGCTGGAGGGCTTTGGAAAATGCACCACTGGAATAACCAAAGGCGGACTAGGGAATTTTACGATCTGCTTGAAAGAGGTGAAATTAGTATATTTTCAGCTAATAACCACTTAAATATATATATATATTTAATGTGCTAGTAGAATCTATAAATAAATGTAAGCTCCTTGATTCAATTGAATACCGGGAAAGTAAATACAATCAATTTTTTACTATTTAACTTCCAATCTGCTATAAAATGGATACAAAGTTCCTTTTAATAGGATTAGAAAAATGAAAAGAAGGAAACGATTCATAATCATCTCTCAATTAAGCTACAAATGATCCATAATTTGAGCTTCCAAAATTGATCAAAATCTCTAAGATTTTGTCAATTTTAATGATTTAAATTAATTTGAAAGATAGTAGAAATCCCTAGAATATTATGATAATTCTAATTACTTGTGTCCCACTTCTTCATATAACATATAGCCACAGTATCCATATGATCTTCATCAACACAATGTTCAGTTTTTTTTTAAGTGTTTTAAAAATTTCTTAATGATGGAATTTTATTGACAGAATACCGTTGAAGATTATGACATAATTAATTAAACAGCTCATGTTCAAAACTTCAAATTGCCATAAACATAAATATTAAGGATAATTTTTTGCATTAATAAGAAGCAATTCAGTCATTATCAACCACTCCAAAAAGTCAGATTCACATTCGAGTTAGGTTGCTTTGATTTAGATAAATATAGATGTGAAAGAGGATAATGGGGGACATCCAGAGGATCACTCATTTTCGAGTTAGGTTACGAAGCCATGATTTTATTTAATTAATTAATTAATTTATTTATTTTTGGTGGCGGCGGCGGCGGCGGGGGGTGTGGTTTAGAAAATATTCAAGTTGATCGAAGACGAACATACTAATATTTTAAAAAAAATCAAATGTAATAATGTATAGTCTCATATATAAATTGTAATAGTACAACAAATAAATTAATAAATAAAATAGACACAATTTTATAAATCAAAATGGAACTCGAGGCTCTTTTAAATTTATAAAATCGTCTATAATCGAATATATGTTAAATTGACATGTGATTTCCCTTTCAATATATATGATCAAAGAGTTTGTAAGAAATTTATCTTCTATCTTATTACGAAACCTAATGTTGACAATACATATAGATGGAAACGACATCTAAGTAGTTACAGTTGAAAACGTTTAAGTAACAAACTATATACTAAATGTAGCAAAAACAAATTAATAACCTTATTTTTTTGTAATCTACAAATCTACAACAGTACCTAAAATTATTTGAATAAAGAATAAGAATAATTTAGTTACAACAGTAGAAATAAAATTGCTTAAGTGAAAAACATAAAAAATTTATTTATTTACGATTCCCAACCTAAAATCTTGAAGAGTGATAACGATAATATGACAAGTCAAATTGAATAATTACAAATAAACAAACTATTTAGAGCAAATAATTGTATAAGATAGGTATTTTAATGAAATTTCTTTCTTTCTTTTTTTGCATTGGAAATTAAAATTAAAGAAGGAAAATAGATTGATTTTATCTCCTAATTTCATGGACAATAAAATATGAAAGATATTTATTAATTAATGTATACATAATTTATTTATAATAAATACATGTAGCAATTTCAACGGTTAGGGGCCATCGCCCCAATAAATGATCCCAGAAATCCTCTCAAAGCTTGCATAAAAGGACAATTTGTTTGACATAACAGAATTTAAACCTGCTATTGCTTATCAATAGATTGATCTGTACATATTAAGGCCACAAATTATGCAAAAATAAAATTAAATTAAATAAGCATATTTGATGGAGAAAGTATGAAAATTATATAGCCACGTGGCATTGTCACATTGTCACATTGTCACATCAGTTATTTATTTGAATCAACCACCACCTACAAAGCTGCACTGTTCATTTCTCAAAAGCAACAACTAACAAGCATGAGCTTCCAAAAAAAACTTTCACAATCTAGAGAATTGTGTTTCTTACATTGAAATGAAAAGGGAATCTTTGGGTAAGCACATCAACCAACCACCAAATTTATTCCACTCTCATTACTAAAGGAACCAATTTCTCATTGTCATGGTTCCTGAAATTCAAAACTTCTCTGTATAGAACATGACTTGTAAGATAACAAGATCCACAATTGATGTCTCCGTATCTACATATGTCAATGTTCAGCTATAGTTTTTACCTTTTTGTGGAACTGTATCTGAATTTTTTGTATTTGTGTGAAAAAAAAAAATCCCATTTACTTCCATGCTTCAGTAAGAATTTGATTCTCAGTACCTGATGAGTGCATACACAAATCTTTGGTTTTGATAGTTCTTGGTGTTGTTGAACTTGAGGTTTTTGAGTCTGACTTCTGGGTTGATTCTCTACTTCTTGACTGCTCATCTGATGCTAGAGGACTCTGAAGAAGTGTATGACACTTCAATTTTTGCTGCAGCATTTGTTATGAAACTGTATGTGCTACGGGTGCTTGTCGAACCTGCCTGGTTATACACATTGGCATTGAGAAAAGGAGGCTGATTTGGGACTGGAATCTCACAATCTTCTTCGGTTAGCATCCGAATGACTTGTGCCATGGACGGTCTTAAGGCAACCGTAGCCTGTGTGCACAAAAGCCCAATTTGAAGAACACTACATGCCTCTTTTGCAGGAAAATCATCTTTCAGGTTTGGATCCACGGCTTCTACTAACTGATTTAATCTGTACAATGTCCAAACCTGCGGCCAGAAGTGAAAAAAATCTCAGTGTTTAACACATGAACTGGTTAACTGGAGCTGTTTTCTGGACAAAAAGCAGAGAAGTCTATATTCTTACTGTCTGTAGCGGGGAATTGGCGTGCTGTGTGAAGGCATTATTCCTTCTACCGCAAACAATCTCAAGAATCAGTATCCCGAAGCTATAAACATCTGCTTTCTCCGTAAGTCGGCCTCGAACAAGATATTCAGGAGCCATGTACCCACTTCACCACCAAATAATATAAAGTTACAATTAGGGAAGATTTCTAGCTTAGAGGAGATTTTAAATTTATATAATGATCCTAGATGATGCCAAAGACTAATTAAAGAAATATTGTCTTACAGTGTCCCTGCAACTCCAGTACTGAGATGAGTCATATCAGCAGCAAAACACCGAACAAGCCCGAAATCTGCAATCTTTGGAGTGAGATCCTCCCCGAGAAGAATATTGCTGCTTTTAATGTCCCTGTGGATTATTCTTATATCTGAACCTTCATGAAGATATGCAAGCCCCTCAGCTGCACCAACAATGATGTTAAATCTCTGCTTCCAGTTTAGATGCTTTGTTTTGTTCTTATCTGCAAAGAAAGAAGACATAGGCATCATTATTTTGCAGCATATGCATTGATGGAATTTATAATGATGCAGAGAAACGCAGACTCAAAAGGGAATGTGCATTTAGAATAACGTGTAAAGAAAATAAAACAATTACCGAAAAGGAATTGATCGAGGCTCTTGTTTGGTACATACTCATAGACCAGGAGGCTCTCGGGGCCTTCGATGCTAACCCCCAGAAGCTTCACAAGGTTCTTGTGTTGAATTTTGCTGATCAGATTTACCTCATTGAAGAACTCATCTACCCATTGCCTTGTATTGTAAATCAATCTCTTGACAGCAATAGTTTTCCCATTTGGGAGTGTCCCTAAGTACACAGAGCCAGCTCCTCCTTGGCCTAACTTCTTCGAAGGATTGAAATAATCCGTTGCCTTCTCCAGGGTCTCGTAATTGAAGCTCAAGTACGACTTATTCGAAGAAGAAGTCGAAACTAGGCCAAAATTATTGTGTTCTAGATACAATAATAATACATGAAATTGGCATATTAGAACAACCAACAGTGAAGCTATTGCCAAAACTAAAACTGTTTGTTGTGAAAAGCTGTTAGAATTATACCTTTGATCTTTGATAATCTTGTATAGACTATATGAGCTGCGAAGAAAAATAGCATAACGAATGCAAATGTCGCTAAAGAAATAGCTATAGTGCTTCCTAGTCGGGAATACCCTGGAAACAAATCGATGGTTTAACTGTTTGGTCGGTGAGAAAAACATAAAACACAAATTGACAAATTCACACAAAAATTACCATGATTTTGCTGTGTTTCTTCATCACCATAATTGAAGAATTTGTAATCCGAATACCTCAGATAACAACCGGCATTCAATCCTCTGCCTTCCGTCTTGACGCCGCAGCCTCTCACGGCTTTTCCGGCTTTCTCCAAACACTCTCTGCAACCGTCTCTTCCAACGCTCTCCCAACACTGCGCCAACGCGTACACTCCATTAACGCTCACCGCACCGAACCCTCCTCCAGTCCCCTCAGCCGCCGCGATTTTCGTCACGTTCCCGACGGCATAACCGACGCTCTCCAGGAAGGTGTTCCTGGAAACGACGGTGGAGTTTTGGGAGCTGCATGTGACGGAGTCGATGAGTGGGGAGGTGGACTCGTGGTAGAAGCTGTAGTTGTCGTAACGGAGGAAGCAGCCGTCGAGGTAGATGCGGCCGGAGAAAGAGGGGAGGCAGCGGGGGAGCTTGGTGCGTGAGGCAGCGAAGCAGAGGAGGCAGTCGGTTTGGGAGAGGTCTTGGTGGCACTGAGCGAGGCCGTAGATGGGAGGGACGACGGGGGTGATGTTGACGTGGAAGGTGGCGAAGTGGGTGTTGGTTATGAGCTTTGCGAGAGTCTGCATTTCTTTGACGAAAGTTGGGACGAAATATTTGGCGAGGATTTTGTTTGGGTTACAAAAAAGGCCCGATTGGGAGGTTCTGGGATCGGACATGGAGAGAGATGGAAAAACAAAGAGGAGATAACAGAGTAGGAGACATGTTTGTGTTGAAAATGGGAAATTTAGAGATGATAAATCCATGGAGTGGATTGTGATGCAGAGAAGGAGAAGAAGGAGAAGAAGAAGAAGAATACCGAAGAAGAGAAAAGGCAAAGTTTGGTGTTATAGTGGAAGACTTTGGGGGAAAGAGTAGTACGGTTGGTTAAAAGTAGATATTTGGTGTCTCATCATTACAATTTTTCAAGTTCCAACCTTCAATAATATTGCAGAGTTTGTTTGCTCTTTGATTTTTATGAGCCTATACACTGTAGTGTGGACATGGCAACAAAAGGAAGGGAGAGAATCAGAAATATCAGCGGAAGAAAAGTGAGAAAATCTTGCATGCACCCGATGCAATACACCCTAACCAATGGGTGCATGCCACATGGTATTTGGATCCATCCAAATACCATGTGGCATGCACCCATTGGTTAGGGTGTATTGCATCGGATGCATGCAAGATTTTCTCCGGCAGGTGAAGTGGCACAGACAGCATCCACCTACTACACATCAAATTTGTCTTCTTTATTTTTTTTTTTTTCAAAAAATCAAATTGGCTGTCCAAAAATTGTATCCCACTCTACATCTAACATACTAAATTTAATCATGTATGAATGTGTTTTTTTTATAAATAATTATGTACACAATATCTATTTGATTGGTTAAACATAAATTGAGACAGCTGTTTTTTAACGGATGTTTTGAATCCTTCATCTGCCTATCCTGCTACCACTTCTTTCTCTTTTTTGGGTAAGTAACAACCGCTTCTTTCTCATCTCACACTTTACATTTAAATGTCGGTGTTAATCCTTTTTTAAAAAAAAAAAAAAATCTTTTCTTTGTATTTCTCTTCTTTTTATTCGTTATTATTATATAATTTGTAAATTTAACACATGCACCGTCAGTAAAGGGTGCTTATTCAAATTTGAGTCATATAAAATATACAATAATGCTACACATTCCATTTTTTTTACCCCAACACATGTGATACTTGAAATGTCAAATGGTGAGCGGATACGTGTAGTAGGTGAGATAAAACACCATTAATGTATATCAACTCACAATTTGACACCTCACATGCCATATGTGTTGGAATGAAAAATATGGGATTTTAAGTGGGATGTTTAGTATTATTCTAATATATATATATATATATATAGTCTTTCTATTATCGGTTCGTCCTGACAATAAATATATTAGAACAAAGAATGTGGACCATAAATTATGGAAAAGTTTTGACAAGTGCATACACTTTGAGTCAAAGTATGTACAAAATTTACGTGTCACGTCCATATCATACTCCTACCAAACTGCACGAGAATATATTAAAATTCTATTTCACCGATGACAAATTGATATTTTATCGACATTGGACCATTGGAGGTTAGATATATAGATAATACATGTGAACATGGACCATTGAACGTGTACACTCGCTCTACTCCAATCATTATACATATAAGTTTTGCTTTTGACTTTTGCACCTCGTTATTACTAATGTCCATCTGCAAATTCAATACAGGTTGTTTAAAGTATGCTTTTAGAGTACTTTACGTGGGTAATTTGGTTAGAGATTCAAATTTTAGTCCTTTAATACAATGATTAATGTTGAAACTTTAGTCTTTAATTCATATTGAGTTAATTACTCTTAACATATATAGTTTCAGAATATTCAGATTAGTTTTTTATCAACTTTAACATAACGTCAGTCCACCTTCTGGGTGGTAGATGTTCCTCTTTGTGAGGGTGTACTTCCCTTCTGTGTGAGGGTGATCTCTCCCCGGTGCGGGAATTGTAATCTGGGCTGTGATTCGATGTCCATTCTCGATAGGGCCCAGTAGATATAACCATCTGGTTCAGGTTCCCAGTTTGTAACCTGTTAGTTACTTACTATCAAAAAAAAAAAAAAAAAAAAAAAACATAACGTCTGAATATTCAACATAACTTTAGTTTTTGACGAATTCAATTAGATCAAACACTTTTTTTTATTTTATTTTATCCTATTTATCAATTTTGGTTCAGTTTCATCAACTAATTAAAGGGATTTTTTTTTTGGAATACGATAACAATAAGGTCATAAGTTTAACGAAATCAACCGCTCCAAACACGACTCACAATGCAACTCGCACTACAGGAGAAATGATATCTCCACACTTTACGATTTAATGGATAAATGTGAGACTCAAACCTCTATCACAGAAGTGAAAGGAAGTGCACAATCACTTGCTAAAGATTGATTGCGGAAGGGATATCTACAGTTATCTATCTATTGCTGTACTTGTTATGATTTTAACTTGAGAGATAATAAACAAAACAAAACAAAACTGAATTTGCTATCATACACATTTGAGAAAGTTGACAATAAATAAAAGAAATGAATCCTAATTATATAAACTTGTTAGAAAGAGAAGAATAGCGGCGGTGAATAGAGTCTGATAATTCCATACATTCATCTGTAAATGGAGGTTTTGATGGTGTTGGCAATCTCATTTCCTTTTGTTTTAAAATTTCAACTACATTCTTCATTGTTGGTCTCTGACTTGCTGATTCTTGTGTACACAACAATCCTACCCAAACTACTCTTTCCATTTCTTCCACATTCTCTTCACTCTTCTCCATGCTATTATCTATCATTTCCGACACCGTCTTTGCTTGGAAGTGCTTCCATGTCTGTAAAGTCAGAACAGATTCTTTAACGGGTACTCTTAAAAACATATATTAACATAATCCGAAATGTTACGGAGAGCTTACGTGGACAACAAGAGTCTCGAAAGAATCCTCGGATGGAAATTTGTTGTTTTGCACACCGCTAACGATTTCTAGTACAAGAACTCCAAAACTGTAAACGTCTACTTTGTCGGTTAATTGTCCTTTTGCAATATATTCAGGAGCCATGTAGCCTCTACACAAGCCAAGAAAGTCAAAAAAATTGAAAAAAATAAGTGTACGTCATATGCATGTTCCATTTAAGAAGATTATCAAAAGAAGGAATAATAATCAATTAAGTAGAAGCGTGTACTCACAAAGTGCCAGCTATACTAGTGTTGATGATATTGGACTTGTCACTAGAACAAAATCTTGCCAGGCCAAAGTCAGCAATTTTGGGCCTGTGTTTCAAGTCTAATAATATGTTACTGGCTTTGATGTCACGATGAATGATCCGAATTTGGTGGTTATTGTGGAGGTATTCCAAACCCACAGCTGTTCCCATGATAATTCTAAGCCTCTTTTTCCAATCTAGTTTCTTCTTCTCCTCCAGGTCTTTCTTCCATATCAGTTGCAGAAAAAAACGTTACAAGATTGTTTTAGACACATGGAATATGAGAAATCGATACGAAATATGCATATATATCATGTAATTAAAATATATGGACAAACGAAAATGAGGTTGACTCGGTGGTATGTCTTTCACACCAAATTGCTTACCAAATAAGATGCGGTCAAGGCTTCTGTTTGCGAGGTATTCATAGACAAAGAAGCTGTCTGCATTGGTGAAGCAGCAACCAAGGAACCGAACCAAGTTCTTGTGTTGGGTTCTACTAATTATGTCCATTTCATTGCATATCTCCTCTATTTGGTTCTTTCTACTAAGAAACAATCGTTTTATTGCAATCTCTCTACCATCCTGGAGGGTTCCCTATTCAAATAAATATTTACACTTTTACGACGTAGAATAAAAAAAGGTTCATCAGTTATTCGATTTGCGATCCAGATACAATCAAAACTGTATCATATATTTATTAGAGACTATTTCTTTGAAAAATTATATGTTCTTTTCTGGCTGAAAACAAAGATGGAGGTATAGAACATACCTTAAACACTTCTCCATACCCTCCGCGACCAAGCTTGTTAGTTTCACTGAAGGATTCAGTTGCTTTGTCTATTGTTGAGTACTTGAATTGCAAGAACCGTAGGGTTCCATGCAATGCTGATAAATCCACTTCCACCCCTTCATTTCATACATCACACATGAAATCATAGGAAACATGCTGTAAATGATCAGTTTCTTTATAATATTACTAATGCTCAAATCATAAATATCTGCTATATGCCGAAATCTAAATTCTAAACAAGTTCAAATTTTGTGAAATTTGTTAGTTAATTATTATCATTTCCATCCTGATGCAGACTTTTGTCTTTAGCTGAACTACATTGAATAATAATATGTATTTCTTTGTTACATTACTCGTTAATCAACAATCATAAGTTTTAGTTATATTTGTTCATATAAAAATTCAGATTAGATATCGAAATCATCGCGGTACCATTATGAATTGGATTACTTGATTATAGTACAAAATCATTAGAGAAAATGATTGTTTTATAATCTCAAGCATTCCTAAATGCATCCTTGAACATTTAAAACAACCGATAAATAAATAAATTTGTTTTGAGTACCTTTCTGCATGTTCCTGCGAAGCTTTCTTTTGTAAGTAACTTTACCCAAGTAGAAGCCAACTCCAATTGCCAAAAAGCAGACCGCAAGCACATAAATAGCATATGAGATGTACAATAATGCATGATAAGTACCTACATATATCAAAATCAATAAAATCAAATTCTTCTATCATCAACTAAAAGTCTCAATATAGAACAACATTATTTGAAGATTTTCAGATGCATACATTCAAGAATCAATTAATTACATTGTGAATCCTGATGGAGAAAAAATGAGAATCGAAAGATCTGAACCATGTGACACGGGAATGCAACGAACCTGAGTTATCATTTTTACGGCATCTAGAATTGGCAAATGCGTAATAAGAGTAACGCAAATAGCAGCCAGCATGGAGAGCACGACCCTCAATTGATGGTAAGCATGACAAGGAAGAAGCAGCTGCATGAAGAAGGCAAGCAGCACAGCTTTGTTTGTCTAGGGTTTTCCAGCAAGTAGCAATTCCATAGGCTGACAACCCATTTGTGTTTTCTTGCCCTTCTGCGAACCCACTATTTCCTGGGGCTTTCTTCACCATTTTCATCGTCACTCTCTCTACCAACTCTTTGAACTCCCCTTCTTGTTCAATATCATTGCCGCATCTCTACTTTTTTATCAATCCAACACCAAATCAAAGTGTAACAAAATGTTAATTTTTAATCTATCAAATAAATCATGAAAACAAAAAAATACAACCTAATTAAACTAAATTGATCAAATAAAGCTCTGATCAGATCCCACAAACACAGTAATTATACGATGAATATCAAATGATCAAATGGGAAAATTATATACCTTACTATCAGCAGGTCCATTGACTTCTTTAAAGAAATTATAATTCTCAAACCTAGCAAAGCATCCATCAAGATAAACACGACCACCATTGGAGGGCAAGCAATGCTGCAAGAGATGGTAGACCTGATAGAAGCAGGATTCGCATTCTATATTGGAGAGATCTTCCATGCACTGACTCAACATATACACTTTATCATCAGGAGCCTCTCCAGATTCACTTATTGCAAACTTTGAATCACTAACCATTCCTCGTTTCATCTCATTCGACATACTTGAAAAACGCTGCACAACAATTTCTGGTCTTGTCGCGTTCACTTTCCCACAAGAACGTGACACCACGTCCGTTCTCGCGTCTGCATGCCCTTCATGGATCCAAAACGACATCAGAATTATCACCAACGACACAAGATCACAAGCTGTTGCCATCATTATCACAGAATTCAAAGGGAGACAATGAATTAATTAACAGGGAAAATTGATTTTTGTTTTTTTTTTTTATCCATAATTTTTGTTATAATTTAATTATTATTTTATTTTAAAAAAAAATTGTTGAAATTAGTGGGTTATATTTAGAGTAGGTTGTACTGGTGGTGTTAAATAAAGGGGTTGTTTGTAATTTAATGGAGGAAGAGGTTGCTAAACAATTAACAAACAAATGTAACTGGGAACACTACAACTCAATTTTCGATTTCTCTCAGCTTGTCTCCCCTTTCTGTTCTCTTTTCCATTTCCTGGAAATCTGTGAGCATGATATAATATACCTACATATATATACATGATTTATAGAATGCTACAACAAAACCATCAACTTAAGAAAATAAGTATGTGATGAAATGGGGAGCAGTGGCATGCCCCTCACACATGTTGTAGGTTCGACTCATGCATATTATTCTTCTTAAATCCCGAATCATTTTTAATTGTTAAAATAAAAAATTATGTGATTAGTATTTCTCTCTATATATAAGTTTTTTTTTTTTTTTTTTTTTTTTTTTTTTTTTTTTTTTTTTGAACTAATATATATAAGGTGTTACCTTACTTTGGTCTCCTTTTAGTGAACACTTAAAGAGTTAATATATAACTCGTAATGTTAATAGTTACTTGAAGACTAACGAAGGGATTTGTTAGGTAATTCAAAGGGTAATAACTCTTTAATGTTATTAGTTACTTGAAGACCAGAATTGAAGACCGAAAAGAGCATTGTTAGAGCATCTCCAATGCAAGCGTGACTAAGAGATGACACGTAGAATAAATAGACGTTATGTTAATAATTGTGTCTCCAATGTAGCCGTGCATATTCAACGTCAAGCTGACGTGGCAAAAAAAATATTAGACATTGTCAACATGACCGTCCACTTTCAGACGGTCTATTGCATAGCTATTTTTTAGGTTGACTCAGCAAACATTTAAAACTGACATTAATTTTTCATATATTTTGGTAAGGAAATAAAATAAAAAATAAAATAGGAAAAAAAGATGGACATGTCATTAAAAAAATTATGTTTTAGACGGAAGCATTGGAGATCGAATTTTGAGTTGATTGTCTATCAAGTCTATTTTTGTGTCACATAGGAAGCAAGTCTCTTAACATTGTTTCTATGTCAACAATTATTGGTATGCAAGCCACTTTTGCATTGGAGATGCTCTTAAAGCATCTCCAATGCAAGAAAAAAAAAAGATAACACGTAGGATAAATAGACGTTATGTTAATAATTGTGTCTCCAATGCAGCCGTGCATATTCAACGTCAAGCTGACGTGGCAAAAAAAATATTAGACGTTGTCAATATGACCGTCCACTTTCAAACTGTCTGTTGCACAACTATTTTTTAGGTTTACTTAACAAACATTTAAAACTGACATTAATTTTTCATATATTTTTTGTAAGAAAATAAAATAAAAAATAAAACAGGAAAAAAAATATAGACACGTCATTAAAAAAATTGTGTTTTAGACGGAAGCATTGGAGACCTAATTTTGAGTTGATTGTCTATCAAGTCTATTTTTATGCCACATAGGAAGTAAGTCTCTTGACATTGTTGCCATATCAACAATTATCGGTATGCAAGCCACTTTTGCATTGGAGATGCTCTTAGATAATAGAATTTCCAATGTAAAAGTGGATTGCATACCAATAATTATTGACATGGTAACAATGTCAAGAGACTTGGTTTGTGGCATAAAAATATACTTGATAGACAATCAACTCAAAAATTGGTCTCCAATGCTTTCGTCTAAAACACACTTTTTTTTAATGACGTGTCCATTTTTTTTCCTTTTTTATTTTTTATTTTATTTCCTTACAAAAAATATATGAAAAATTAATATCAATTTTAAATATTTACTGAGTCAACCAAAAAAATAGTTATGTAATAGACGGTCATGTTGATAATATATAATATTTTTTTTGCCACGTCAACTTGAGGTTGAATATGTACGGTTGTATTGGAGATACAATTATTAACATAACGTCTATTTACCCTACGTGGCATTTTTTTTTTTTTTTTTCACAAGCAATGCTTCTATTGGAGATGCTCTTATAATGAAAAGGATCTACAAGTGGGAAATCAAACATTACGTGCACACCAAGAAGTCTCCACCAACCAAGTGAAAAGACACTTGGCCTCTTAGTCTTTTTTTTTTTTTTTTGTTAATATATTATTTTATTGTATAATTTTTTTTTATTATTGAATCCCTAAGCAGATGGTTTAATTACTTTAATTGTGATAAAACAAATTTAAGAAAATAAGGGTTTTGATTGCAACTTATTGAGATTTAATTCCTAACTCCTAATTGATTCCGTGATTTTCGAATTAATCAAAAAATATAAATATATATATATATATATTTACAGTACACATAAGATAAGATATATCAAAAAGCTCTAACAAAACAAAACTTTAAACTAGTTTTGGCAGCAAATGGTTTGTCCACTGGCAGAGTTTGGAATGCTTCATATAGCAGCATTGCTGATGAACCAATAAACTAATCCAGGTCACAAAGGCCAGATCTAACTAAAGCTTCATCCGCCGGATTGTTACATAAACAATATAACCGCCTCATCATATGCTCTTTCCAGCAAAATTCCTCAAAGTGCTTTGCTTCTCCAAAGCTTCCACGAAAAACAATCGCTGCGTATGTAAAATTATTATCTGAAGACAGTCGACATAAAACTATTCCTCGTCCACCAAAGACATGACTGGGATCCCTTTGCTAGTAAAACTTGAACACTCGACTAGCAACTCATTGCCTACCTCAAAGTTGTCCATGCCATTACCCTGCGTGGCAGCATAAAGGAAGTCATTGTTACAGAGATTGGAAAAAAGAAAAACCCTTCAGCCAAAAGATGATCAACTAACATTTTGAACCACTTAAACATGTAACAAGCCGAAAGACGATCAGAGCAATTACATGACAAATTGAAGTCATTTTTTTCAATCTCCAATAGAAATGTGTTAAGAAATAAGCAGGACGCTTATGACCTAGGTTTAGCACATTAGAAAAACAAATATCTTATAACTGAATGCAAAAGGTTGAGACAACGGTTTTCACTTAAATTAAGGAAAGTAAACCATTATTATTGAAAATTTTCCATTGACAAGCAGTGAGAGGATACCTACCTCAAAACGATACATTCCACGAATTCCACCACCCAAATCAAGAACTAATCCATGGGCACGAATCTGATAAACCTTGGCATTAACCTTTGTTCCAAGCTTCAAGTTTTTGGTGGTCATAAGAGACTCAACTTTGGTTTCCTCATCACTCAGTTTGTCATGAGTATCTGTTTGGGATGTGCTGCACCTATCCTCATCTCCATCCTTAAATTTGGGGGTAGAGTTGGATGCTTTCTTCCTTCCCTTCTCAAGGAAAGATTTGGGAATTTTAGGTTTTGAAGATGAGAAGCTATTGGGAATGTTGAATAGTGAAAGAACCTCGTCATCTTGAGAGGGGACTTTTTTTTTCCTAACATCACATTTGGGAGCTGCAGTTGGTTTAAGTCCACTTTCAGAACTCCGACTCAAACCAGAAGATTTTTCCTCCTCATCACACTCTGCAACACTGCGAATCAATACGGTTGGGATTGAGGAAGTAGAATGATTTACCCTACTAGTATTGTTTTTGCTGAATGGTGACTCCTGCTTTTGCCCAGTAGACACATCCTCAATTGATGCCCAAACATGAGTAGCTTCTTTCTGAACAGGAACAGATCCTTCAACCACATTTCGTTTGTCAGATTCTAGCCGCGGTGAAGTTGCTTTAAGGGATAACTTAATGTTACCACGAACATCTGTCCCTATGCACATCAAAGAAAGCTGCTGGCCAATAGATACCACATCTGAAACCCGGGAGACCTGATGCAAAGGTATTTGCAAGATATATAAAGATATAAACTATAATAAACAATAACATAAAAAAGGTACATAATATATAATTGATTAAAGATTGCAGTGAGAAATAAGAATCGACTTAATAAATTGTATGCAGAATAATCATCATATACAAAATTTCTAAAGCTATGATTCAACTCACACATGCTAAACAAGCATAAAACCAGGGAGGTGAGAACACATGATCGCATATTTTAACATTGGAAACCAATATTACAACTCGCATTTGACAATTCCACTAACCTCTTAAGTGCATATGCTTCAAACATCTATAACCTCATTTTCATTTGTTCTAAAGGACCATATGATGCTATATTGCTATCATTATCTTTTCTCCTCAAAACCACGAATGAATTACTTTTTTTCTCAGTTATGACTTGTGGGAGTATTTGCTTAAATAAAACAATCAATTCTAACCAGAAGAATCTTAGTCTTTAGCATTCATCAAACCACTTTAGCCTGTCAAAAAAAAAAAAAAAAAAATCCTCCGTATGTTTAAATGTAACTTCACAGGAAAGCACTTAATTTATTCCTACTGTTATTAGCCAACCGTGCATCTATTTTAGTATCCGTATTTAAGCTAATAATCATTTCAAAGACATTTCTAGAGCACCTAATGCTGATAGAAGACAGCATTTTAACCATTGAATTCTTTTACACAGATTGGACATTTCTCATTCCCTAGCACACCAGTAAGTGTTGATCAACACAACACTCAATAAGCTTTTTGTGACTTGATTAACTCCAAGGTAATATCTTCCAGAGTTTATTGCTCCTAGAAAAGATGGACCCCAAAATAGAATCTTAACTACTCCCTCAATTTATACTACATGTGTTCACTTAGAAAGTCTTGATTCCAAAAATAATGTTTCTAAAGCATTTACCCCTAATTAATAATGTCAGTTATAACTGTGAATTTTAACAGAAAAACACTAAAAGAAAAGACAATGGTGGTAAAGGTGAGAAATAAATGAAAACCAAAAAACAAAGTTTTCCATGAAACCGTTCACTCTGGTTACTTCTTTTTATAATAATAATAATAATAAATTTATTATAAAAATATAAATCAAACCCCTTATCACCCACATTCACTATGGTTACTAGTTCTTTACCAGCTAGGCTAGCCCTAACATGAGCGGGAATTGGACACAAGGACCTCTTGTACTTTTACGTAAACAAGAGACTTTACCAGCTAGGCTAGCCCACATTCACTATGGTTACTAGTTCTTCTTTTGACTAATAATGTTTTAATCATCAATACTATCATCTGTTTCCTAATTCTGTCATTACTTTCAAGACTGAAACAAAAACGAGCCTTACTCTTCATACAAATATTAAGAAATCTTAAGAATGGAACACAAATTAAGAAAATTGCTAGATTAAATTAGTTTTCAATTTACAAACCCAGCACAACTTCTTCAAGCTGCAACCAACTCAGTACTGGCTCCAACAAAAAAAGATAGTATAGTTCAGTTGTAAGAATTACGTTATCAGAAATAAAGAGACCAAAAGCTAGAACTGCTCTAAACCATTTCATTACATACCGGATCATGTGACAACTCGGAAATGTGTAGCAGACCTTGTTGGCCACCATTGAACTCCACAAAGGCACCATACTCTTTGACTGATGTTACAATGCCTTTGTAGATTCCCCCAACTTCAATCTCTCGGCCAATTATGAAATCAATCTGAAAAACAAGATAACTTAAAACTTAACATGGGAAAACCATAAAGAATATGCATCTCCCTACTAACCACTAGCTAAACAATAAGATATTTGGATACATGAATTGCTCAAGATCTGGTTTTCAAAAAAAAAAAAAAAAAATTTGCTCAAGATCTGATGCAGGTGCAAGCAATGAAACTTTTAACTCCGATTTATTTAAGCAGAGCATGTAAAGTTTAAAACAAACATTCATCTCTTGCAGAAAGTTTTATAAAAAAACAATTCAATTATTTGGAAATCTTATTAATTTTATAGCTTCTTTCATTATAAAGTTTCAGAACTACTTCCTGTCTACAAAATCAAAAACGAACAAGAAATGTACTCAATACTGTACTTAAAAACAGGAAGAACATAGAATGCGACCTTTTCTTGAACTTTTTCCATTACAGATTGATTCTTAGCAAGAATAGTAAGTGTCCCATCGCTTACAGAGATCCGAGCACCTGAATTACAAGCATACGACATGACTATTACAAGTTGCGATAAATTGATAAACTAAAAAATCATTCAAAATATGAGGTAATTTCATTCCAAAGTTAAATTGCCTAAAGAATATCCATATGCTTGAATCGCTGCTTCATGAATTAGTTGTCATCGGAAACTTAAATGTTGATGAAAAATTATATTACTTGGTCACAGTAAGAATGACACTAGAGTCTACTCTTACACAATCTCATCACATATATCTCATAAAGATTATAAGACAGAAGCAACTTTGAAAACAACGTGAAAGTAGCCACCAGTTTTGGAACCAGGGAACAAGAGAAAGGTCAGGGGAGTTCAAGGTATCAAAAAACAAAAAGGCTGCATAGACTGCAGACCAAATGAATGCATTATTTCTAAAAGTGAGAGATATTTACAGTACTTGACTGACCAAGAAAAAGCAAACCGTTAACTACACAGTAAAATAAGTTATGGTCAAGTTGAGAACCCAATTACCCATGAAAAAGTTTGAATTATTTAATTATTTACTTTTGAGAAGAGTTAAAATCAACATAAAATTCTAAGCAAAGCATTCTTAAGTTTGAACAAACCTGTTTCCTCTTCAATTTTTCTTTTGAGAGCGCCTAGAGGTCCAATCAAACGGCGGAGAGTGTCATTGCTGTACTTCAACGAAGCTGCATGACAGATAATATTCAGTTGAAGTGGAAAAAATACAACCATTAAAGGAACGGCAGCTGATTAGAGCCAGAATCACAAGCACAATGAATGAGAACTTAACCTAGTCGAGGGGAATTTCTATTATCTTGAGTTCGTGGTGCACTAATTTCTCTATCCATGTGATCAAGGATTTGAAGACGGCCTTTAAGTGCATGCTCTAGACTCTCGCAAATAATATCTAAAGGAATTCCAGCAGGTTTTATATCCAACTGAATTGCTGTAACTCCTTTCCGCGTGCCAGCAATTTTGAAGTCCATGTCCCCTAAATGATCTTCTAGTCCCTGAAAAACTCCAATATTCAATAAGACTTTTAGGGATGTTAGGAATATTTAAAACACAAGTATAATTCTTCAGGCACTGAAAGTGTTAAGCAAGACCTGACAACCATGAAGAGCCCTTCAAAAAGATCAAATCATCATTTGCTCTATGCTAATATAAGCCAGGACATTAAAATTGACAAGTAGAGAAGTAAAACTAATAAAAATAATCAAGAAGAAAACTGATAGAAAATTTCTCACAGCTTTCAAAAATCTCCATTTAATTTTTTTATATAAGAAAAATTGCATTCAAATGAAATCTTTGACACCACCTCCATCCATTCAGCAATGACAGACACAAGCTCAACAAAAATCTCACCAGAATATCAGTCACTATACGATAGTCCTTGATTTCACCAGTTGATGGGTCAATTTCAGTGACAAGGCCAACTGAAACACCTGCTACGTGCTCTCGCAAAGGAATGCCAGCATCCAACAAAGCCATGCTGCCTAAAGAAAGGAAAATGTATCAAGATAGATATTTTACCCCAAGGAACCAAAAGTACTGAATCATGACCTATATGGAAGGTAGACCTTAGATACTTGGGGACCCATCACCAATCCATAAAAATATAAAATGAAATGCGTTCATCAGGCACTCCACGCCAAAATTAAAATCATCTTACATGCATACTCACCGAGAGAGCAATGCCCAAAAAGGTATGATCCAAGTATTTCAAGCAAACTACAAACAAAATAACCCACAAAAGTACATGATTGAAAAGAATACCTCCACAGACAGTTGCCATTGATGTTGATCCATCAGATGCCATGACTTCAGAAGTCAGACGGACGGTATAAGGAAAATCATCTTCGGGAGGTAATACAGCAAGCAAGGCTTTCTCAGCAAGAGTTCCTACAAAATTGAAGAAACCAGCAACAAATTAGTGTCTTTTCACAGACAAAAGCATATGGACTAATGAATTGATCATTCTATAGCTAGATTGTAACTGTCAAGTACTTTTGACTAGAAAAAAATGGGAAACCAAGTTATTTCCGTTGACGGCGATAATAAACATAACATAGGGCTTGTTTGAGATAACTTTTACTTTTGGCTTTTAGCAGTTGAAGAAAATAAGTAAAAGCCTCAGATTTTCGGTTATTGTTTGGATAATGTATTTATGAAGAAATTTTGTATTCATAAGAGCTTTTGAGACAATTTGGTTGGAACATTTTAAAATCTCTTCTAACTCTGATATGACCTTTTTTATTTATTTTTTTAGTAGTGATATGACCTTAATAGGAGTTATATATGAATAATTTATAATTATAATTTAAAAAATAATTTTTTAATTAAAATTGAAATTATCAATTAAATTTAAGGCTCTAAAAAAAACTAGACAAATAAATACATAATAACATTAAAATGCTAAATGTTTTTTTTTTTTTTTTTTAAGAAAATACTAAATATAATAATAAAAATAAAATAAAATATATATATATATATATTGTCTTTCTATTGTCAGTTCGTCCTGATATAAAATATATTAGGATGAAGAATATGGACCATAGATTATGAAAAAGTTTTGACAAGTCCATACACTTTGAGTTAAAGTATGTAAATTTAATGGTCCACATCCTTCGTCCTGATATATTTTATATCAGGACAAACTAATAATAGAAAAATTGTATATATATATATATATATAATAAAAAATACCTTAAACCCGAAAATACTATCATCCAACACCAACCCTACTCTCATCACCATAATCACATCCGCCATATCTAACACAACACCCACACGTAATGATATCAAGCATTTAGACTGGTATACCATGATGTATTACATGTAATGATGTTCAAAATAGTCTCAAATGAAAACAATCAGAGAGAAATTTTAAGCCATAGCAGAGAAATAATTGAGCTGATAGGGATGTTAAGTTTCAATAACTTGAGTCCACGCCATCCTTTCCCAATCTGTGCTTCATCAGTGCCCTTTCTTCAGTTGCATGGCACTTTGAAATGGTAACACCTAGCCAAATAGGCGTTGGCCCATAAAGGCCAATTCCACTGCCTACGAAGACAAAGAAACCTCAACCTATATTTAGGTGGATGGCATTTGGACCCAGCTGATAAGCCCAAAATCCAGTTAAGTTTTTGCACATGCAGACTATGTTGAGGCTACCCCTGCTTCAAAATCTTATCCCAACTGATTCATCTCACAATTAATTATGTTCTGTTTTTAATTTTCCACATCACACATGCACATCTAATCTCATCAAGAAAGAAATATAGCTAATTCAACTCTAGAAGCAAATATGGGTGAATCCTCAAAAGACAAAAGCTCAACTTTGCAAATCAAACGAAAACCAGTTTTAATTTGATCAATATGTTTCAAAGAATATAACACTAAAGTGAAAAGTGAATTACCATGCCCAACTTCACGCCTATTTAGGCCCATTCGTTTACCAACTTCATTGATTGAAAATGGTGGAAAACTATAGTGAAGCATGAAACGCTTTGTCGGTGGGCCAACCAGGGACTCCAAGCGTTGAGCATCTCCCGGAGCTCCAAGTGTCACAGTACAAAGAACCTATTTTGAATATCAAGTACATTCAAAGGGATCCAGCTTAAACTTTATCAAATGTAAAACAACTTTGGTGTTTCTTTTTAAAGACACGAGTATTCAAATCATTAAACAGAGATTCATGTCTACTAACCTGGGTATCTCCTCGAGAAAAAAGTGACGATCCATGCAGTATAGGTAAATTACCAGCTTCACAATATATAGGCCTAACTTGATCCAGACGTCTCCCGTCAACCCTAAATCCTTCTGTGATGATCCTTTTACGAACTACCTGGTATTCTTAGCAAATTTAGATATAGCCTATCTTAAAAGATGCAAGAACTAGCATAAGCAAAAATGTAATAGAATGACATACAAATTCCATAAATATTTAATTGACAATCTAACTGCCTACTCTGAATGCATCTCTCCAAATACCAATCATTAAAAAATGAAAAATCATGTCAATATGATCATATAATGGCTGGTGAAAAAATATGGTCCATCTCTATTCTGAGTTACAAATCCAAAATCACAGATGCACACTTTTGATGATCTTACAATTTACAAATTATCACATAATGGCTGGTAGAATAATACATATCAGCCCTAAAATCACAAATTTTTTTGTGCTATAATTGTACAATGACGTGAGAACAAGAATAATGTGTATTTTTATCAACAATTCAGGAGTGAAAACTATAAAAGTTAGGATTTGTCAAAACAATATAAAAAGTAAGAGAGAGAGAGAGAGAGAGAGAGAGAGAGAGAGAGAGAGAGAGAGGAAACAACCAAGTTACAAAATTTGTAATCAATAAAAACTTATCTTTCCTCGCTTGAGTCATAGCTCACCTTTTTCCTCACAGTATCTACTGCCTTTGGTAGAACTTGTAAGCTTTCTTCGTCACATTCTTCTTCAAGTGTCTTTTTTACTTCTTGTGTAATCTTATCTAAAGCTTCTCCACGTTCAAACTGGACATATAAAAGTTACCAGAGCTAAAACTCAAAAGTACAATTTAAAAAGACATTATTATCAAGTACTCAACAAACAAGCAAGTGCATGAATGCAAACAAACATTCCCACACTCAAATCACATAATGTACCCCCTTAAACAATTCCTAGAGATTAAATTTGTTGCACAAGACAGATGGAATGCACCTTGCCATATGAAGGATCGGTAAAAACAGCTTCAATAGATGCTTCAGCCAGGTTACTAACATTTTCCAGAGTTCTGTCTGAGATCATGGACAATTTATATTCCTTCTTGTGCTTACCAGCTTTTGCAGCTAGTCTGATTTGAGGTTCAAGATATTTAACCGCCTGAATGGCCAAAGCCAATCAACTTATAAGCACCGCAAGACAAAGAGAAACTAGTAGATACTGCTCAAAGTCTAATCTAAATGACTCACCTCAGGATGAGCCAGTCTTAACCCAGCTTCAAGATCTTTCTCAGAGATCTCACGAGCTTGCACATCTATCATCAAAGTTTTGTCCTTTGTACAGGCATACACTAAGTTGAGATCACTTAAGCTAAGCTGCATTACATTTGAATAGCATCAATCATAATATGACAATAAAAGAGAAGGTGAAATATAATGCTGATAGTGCCAATTTCAGTATGAAGTCAGTTTCAAACTAGTTCTAGCAAACACGCTCAAGAGTTTTAAACCGGTATATTTAACTAGCAAAGAAAGAGTGACTCAGAGTGAGAAAACAATGTTAACTTATGAGTTATGACAACAATATTCTATAACTACACAACCCAGACAGGAAAAGAACATATGCAGTCATCCAGAGGTGAATTCAATATACTAATAAAGCATTTCAAACTACAGCATTCTGGGATTCAAAATTCCCCCTATATATATATATATATATATATATATATATATGAAAAGAAAACGTAAAAGTAATTCCAGACCACTTCAATCTTTACCTCTCCAGATCAAGAGTAGATTTTCCATCAAGAAGTAAGTAATTTTGCCACTTCGACAGATTAAGTGCCCGTTTGGAAGAGCTTCTCTACTAGCTAAACAAGCTTTTTTAATTAAAAAAACTCTTTTCAGAAAAAATTGTGTCATTTGGTTGTCACTCGGTAGAGCTTTTGGATGATTAAAAAAAGTTGTTTTATGTCTACTTGGAGAAGCTCAAATTTTAGGCTTTTCAAAGGAGATCTTTTTGAGCTTTTTTAATAACACTAAAATGTCTAATATAACCCTATCATTTAAAATAGTTTTTGAATATTTTGGTAATCCTACCATTTAAAAAAGCTTTTTCTTTTCTAATTGACAACCAAACGACCAACAACTTCCCATTAAAAGCTCTATTTGTAGAAGGTCTACTTTAAAAGATCTGCTATACACACACACACACACACACACACTCACTCACTTCTATGTTCTAATTCTCACAAGCTCATAAAAGCTACATCCTACATATGTTAAATTTTTGCCACATTGTCCAAAGTTCTCAAAGGACTCAAGCAATAATTATGATGACTCAGAAAAAAATCAATTAACCTAAGTATTACTTTGAAATTTGAATGCAAAAATTCTGCGAACAGACTACCTTCTTAGATCCTACTAAGCATCTAAGGGATCAATAAAGGTGTAACTTGTAAGACCACAGGTAGAATAATTTTCTAAGCTAGAAGAGGATAATCCAATATTATAACCTCAACAAACCTAGAACTGATACTTGTTAAGAGAATTTGTATAAAGAAAATCAAGAGAACATTTGAAAAGGAAAAGGCAAAGGTAGATAAAAACTAATGTCAACGATTACCTCGTCCATAGTTGGGTTTACAACAAACTGCCCACAAATCCTCCCAATACGTATAACTCCAATTGGACCACCCCAAGGAATATCTGATAACATAAGAGCAGCGGATGTTGCATTAGCTGCCATTACATCTGGATCTTGTTTGCCATCAGAAGAAAGAACACTTGCCATTACCTTCAATCAAACAAATATGATCAAGAAAAATCAAGAGCTTGAATAAAATTTCCAATAAGTACTAAAACAAATACAGTATCATTGTACCTGAACCTCATGGTAGAATCCAGCAGGAAATAATGGTCGTATGGGTCGATCAATGATACGACCACATAAAAGTTCACGTTCTTTTGGAGCACCCTCCCTCCGCATGAACGTATTAGGAATCACACCTTGGGCAAATTGTTTCTCTTGATAATCAACCTTATATGAAGAAATATCAAATAAGACAGCCACGATGGTCAATACTCAAGCACAATTGCAGAAAACAGAGAATACTCAGGGATATGACCAGATCATCACAGAAGATAACAAAACCCCATATGATCATATCATATAGAATATTGAATAGACTAAGATTAGTTTTGAATGCAATGCTATGTAACAAGGGCCTTCATATCATACAGCTTGAGTTTTAATTTTCTCTTGTCAATTTTACTCTTTTTAGGCCTTAATATTATTTTCTTCAATCCATCTAAATCGTAGTGTTCGTGTTTATTGGGTAACCATTTCACCATTGTCTTTTTCTGGTGTTATCACTTCTAAAAACTGAAGCAACTACAACCATCATAAATATAATACCCAAAATGTTCGCTTGAAGCATGGAGTTAGTTTCTGTCCTTTGCCCTAATCAGAGGACGGAATAATGAAGATTCATGTGTAATTTAGGTCCTAGAAGCTAGTGCTCCTAGCAAAAATGTTTAACCGAGATGGTACCATTTAAAATGTATGGATTGTCCATATTTCATCATTTAAAAGGACTGAAGAAAGGAATCAAATGGATGAGAATTAATTTATTTCCTTCATTTGGGTGCTTAAGTTAGAAGAAAAAAGATGAAAAAAGGGTGAAATTAGAAGCCTAAACTTCTCTCCTGGCCCACCTTTGAACTCTCTTAAGTTAAGAGAGAAAATAATGTGAAATGAAATGAAAGAGTAAAGTTAACAAACATGATGCAAAAACCTGTAATAACACATATTAAGAGGATCCCAGATTTTATCATCATATTTGTTGTATGAAGAGCACATAAAATTCCTTCTCTTGCTACAAATCAATATACAAAACTTACTACCATTTTTATTTACACGACTCACACTCAAACATTTGTACAAGAAACTCTACACACAAGAGAATATTTTCCTCACTATGAACTCAAACCATTTCACAATAACGGCGTATACTTGCACTCAATTACTACCTATAGACACCTATATGCACTACTCAAGACAAGAATCATGTTTGTATCACCAAAAAAAAAAATGATAGAAATAATTGGCAGAACTAGGAGTACAGCAAAAAAAAAAGGCATAGATATATATTACACAATACCAGTTCAACGAAATCAAATAAAAATTTGAATAAAATGGGACGTACAGTGAGAGGCAAAAAATCGCGAACAGCGTCCCCTTTAGAAGAAGTGACGGTGGACAAAACCTTGGTCTCATCCATGCCTAAAACGACAGCGCCGTTGGCAAAGCGCGCGATTTTTCCGGTCTCGAGGGTGATCAAGCGTGATCCGATCTCGAACTCCTCTTTGAAGGAATCGAGAACCTTGGTGCCGGCAACGGGCGGGTCGGTGTCGGAGGTGGCGAAGCCGAGGCGCCCGCTGCAGATGGTGCGGAAGCCGAGGTTTCGCCATGTGAGGAACTGAGGGAGGGAGGAGAAGAGTGGGTGCGCCTTGCTCGCGACTGACGACATTGATTGATTGAGAGATAGAGAGCGAGAGAGGACAAGTGGTTTTTCGAGTTACAGGGTTTAAGAAGAAACAGAGTTAGGGGTTTTAAGGTTTAGATTTGGTGCGACGAGACGTATGCTAGCTTCGTAGGCTGGCTTCCAGTCGCAACTCACAACACTTTTAGATTGTTTTTTTTTTTCTTTTACTTTTATTTTTTGTGAACTATAATTCTTAAGGTTTTATGGCCCGTTCGTTACATGGGATTGGACTAGACTAATCTCACGACGCACTTACTAATCGGAGTTGGAGCCAAGTTTTACCGGAAAAAAAATGAAGGAGAATTAGAATCAAGTTAATAAATTTCATTCCAGTGTTTACTAACAATTTAGAAATCGGAAACAGAATCAAATTTATTCAATTTCTGGTGTTTACTCAAACTAAAGAATTGTAATGATACATGGTTGATTACAAAATTACCTTTGTGTAAATAACATGATGAAATATATTTTTGTATAATATTTTATATTACTCATATAATTCGAAGTATATTGACCAAAGTGTTCAACCCAACAATCAATCTTTTCCTTCTCGATAAAATTAAACGAGCTATTTGTCGATATCATATGTAAAATGAACATTAAATAAAGAATTATTAAGATAAATTGATTTTAATATATATATATATATATATATACATATTTTATATTATCAGTTCGAACTAACAATAAATATATCAGGACGAAAAATGTGGACCACTAGATTTACATACTTTGACTCAAAGTGTATGCACTTGTCAAAACTTCTCTATAATCTGTGGTCCACATTCTTCGTCCTGATATATTTATTGTCAGTTCGAACTGATAATAGAAATACTGTATATATATATATATAAAAGATATGAATATGTTGTAGTTCATAAATGGTAAAATGAACATCAGAAAAAAGAGATAACATAATTAAAATACAAAATTGAGTGGCAGTAGGGCATATATACATTGTACGATCTATGGTAGCCAAAAATGACCTTTGAGCCCAAAGCTTAAAGCCCAAATCCTTTTATGTTAAAACCCATCCAGGACCATGCATAGCAAGTCGACCCAAGACCTACATCAATTAAGATTAGGCTGTGTAAAACCGAGTCAAACTTCAGTTACAAGAGGTGGGTAACAGTTGATTCAAAAGAGAGGAATTCTCTCCGAAAATCCCTCCCATAATCAAACTCTGATCAAGTGAACGTTGGATAGGAGGTCTACCTATAAATAAAAGGGACGAAACCACAGAACAAGCTTTTTAGTGTCTTGAAACTCTGCTCATTTACATTCCGATCACCGGAATCTGATCCCATTCACAATCGCGATTCAAACATAACAAACGCTCAGCCCAAGTGCATCTAAGGCTAATAAATCATCCCCCGATCTCATTGTTTGTCTTTATCATTTCTTTTCTACTTGTTTATACTCTTTTACAGGTTTATAGAGAAGACGACACGCCCCACTCGACAAGTTAGTCCAAGTTGCTTGGGCCTAACTCAATTCTGACACGATCCACATCAACCGTAGGTCAACCCCCTACACGATCTATAGAACACATGTATGGTGCACCAGGAATATTGTTGCATGTGATTATATGTAAGTAACATGTGATTGCATATATATATAATGTTATCACATATAAGTTACATGTGATTAAGATAAAACAAGACTTCAATTTTAATGTGATTGTATCTGAGTTGTATGTGATCACATATGAATTGATGTAATCATGCAAAAAAAAGTCATCATCACATATAAATTTTTAAAGGTGTATGGTATACCAGTATTCTATATACCGACCATGACCATATATATATATATACATAAATTCTATTATCAATTTGAACTGACAAAAGTTATATCAGTTCGTTGCATGTGGGCCGCTGGATTTAAATACTTTGACTTGGTTGTATGCACTTGTCAGTCAAAGTATTTAAATCCAGTGGCCCACATATAAGGAACTGATATAATTTTTGTCAGTTCGAATTGATAATAGAAAGACTGTATATATATATATTGTTAGACCCGATTGTGATCCTTATAGGATTCCGATAATGACTCCCGCTCCCTAATATCAGAACTCCGGAAACATGTATCGGTGTTCATATCAGAATAGTGTTTTTACGGGGACCTCATATCCACCGATAACGGCATACCGATATATCTTTCCGAGGATGATAGTTGACACCGATTCGTACCTGACCCTGCAGAGACAGCTGTCGGATCCAGCCACAGAGCTCCTGACACGTGCCCCGAGACGTTAGAAACTTGGCTATATAAAGCCTCATTTCTACCATAGAGGGCAATTTTTTACCTTTTTACCAACTATTTGTTTATAATTAATAGTCTCTGTACTCCCTTTGGAAGTGGGAATTTAATTCCTTCTCATTCAATAAAAAGGTCATAATTCACTTCGCATCCGATCCCACCTATTTCGGTTTAGTAATCATTGTATTTCGGATACTCATTTTTAATATATATATATATACATATATATATATATATATATATGAATATGCAATAGTTATTGTTAGCTCATAAATGATATTGTAATCTGTATGTAAAAATATGATTTTTTATTTTTATTTTTTTTTTATAAACCACACAACTAGAATAGAATAATATAAATTATTAATTATGTAAATCAACATAAAGAAAAAAAAAAGGGTAAACCAATATGATTTAAATAAATTGAAAACAAATATCAAAGCAAACTTTGCGACAGTTCCATTTTGTTTAGCATCAAAACTCAACAATTCACTTTTTATTTATTTATTTATTTATTCACGTATACAGTATATAGATGTATCGATATTTCATACAAGATTTTAATGAAAAATATATATATAACAAATTCAAAATTTTATAATATATATATATAGAGAGAGAGAGAGAGAATTTGTGCAACAAGTCAATAATCATAATCAAAAGATTTTTATGTATATTGATGAAATTTATGATAGAAAAAAATGATGAAGTAGAAAGGCAGTTTTTTTTATTATTATTATTATTATTTTTTTTTTTAAGTGAGGATATTTTAGTAAAAAAAATCATGAATTCATTTTTCAATAAGTAAAGGGAACTTGATTCCTAGGATTAGAGAGAGGAATCAAGTTTCCTCTCACTCAGGAACTTAATTCCTGATTTGTGGGTGGGGTTCACGGAATTTAATTTCAAAAAAATTTAGTAAACAGTGGAGAGTTCATAAATTAAGAACTTAATTCTCTTTCCTTAGTAGTATTTCTAGTTAGTAAACACGTCATCATTCTAGTCATATGTTTATGGTCTACACGGGATTGGATTTCTCGTGTAGAAAAATTATCCCACAATAGTTGGGACAACTTTTGTCCAAACTGTTTTTTTTTTTTAAATAAATAAATTATATATATATATATATAATATGACATTAATTTAATCTATTTAAAAAATTAATGTAATATATTTTATTCTTTTTAATATTAATATATCTTATTCTAACACTTTTAAAAATATATTTTCTAATAAAAGAATAAATGTTATTTTATTTCAAATTAATTTTAAATAATTTTATTTATTTTATTCACAGAATATTTCAAATAATTTTTTAACCAAATTTAATTTAAAATAATGTTATTTTTATTTTCCTTGAATTGAAATAAAATGATTTTATTTATTTAAAAATCAATTTCATATAATTTTATACTAACCTCTCACCCAAAAAAAAAAAAAAAAAAAAAAAAAAAACAATTATTTTCAATTGTTAATGATAAAAAATTTCCATTCTATCCAACCTTGCTATGACCTCACATCGCAAGCACCTTTCCCATAATATTTGAAGCTCCATTTGCCGGTTATTCTGAAGCCAGTCGACATTGATTTTTTTTATTCATGACCCTTATGTAACCTATATTGATGCATTGCTAAAGACTTAGGCCACATTTGGTTGCAGAGAGACATAGCTAACGAGGTCTATGGTTTGTTTTAAGACAATGCTCCAGTGAGAGGAAGCTAATTAGAATTAATGATTTCATGAGTTTCGGTTAGAATGAATGATGTAGAGTCCTGCGCATGTAGGGACTGTGGTAACCGGACACGGGAGAGTTAATTGAGAATTTGAAGGGTGGTGGATCCAATCCCTTAAAAACGATTTGAATAAGTCCAAGAGATTGAGGACTCTTGTTCTGATCAAGTCCTTCAAATAAACTAACATCAATATGTGTTAGGGTTTCAAAGAAAGAGTCGTGGCACGATTCAAGCACCTTTTGTTAGGAAAATTGATGTGGCATTTCACCTAGAGCAACAATTAAGCGTATTAGAGGCCACATGAGTGAGAAGTGCACACATAAGCTAAAACAGATACGACAACGAGCATATGACACAGACTATCCAATGATTTTATTTTTATTTTTATTTTTATTTTTATTATTATTATTATTATTAATTTTTTTTTGGGGGGGGGGTGGAAATTGCACAAACCCATCGAGGTTTGATAAAATTGCACGGATATGGCAGTTTTGACAATATACACACAAACTTCCATTAACATTTGAATATTGTTGCACAAATATCCCCTACCATTAGATGGATTCGTTAGTCAATGGTCAAAACTATAAAAAGTCTAAAATACCCTTTATTTTAATTTTAAATAAACTAAATAATTAAAAAAACAAGATAAAAAATAATTACAAAATATTTTAGAAAACATTAATATATCTTAAATTTGAAACTAGAAAAAAAAAAAATCATCTTTACAAATAAAAAATTAGTTTTTAAACCAATTTAATAATAAAATTTTTAAAAATTTTAGATTTAATTTTTTAAAAAAAGTTTATTTAAAATCAAGGGGGAATTGCACAAACTAATATTTTTTATTATAGGTTTCAGATTTAAGATACATTCATATTTTCTAAATGATTTTTTAATATATTTTTTTTATCTTATTTTAATTTTTTTAGTTGATTTAAAATAAAAATATATGGTATTTTAGACTTTTTACACGTTTGACCATTGACTAGCAATAGGGGATGTTTGTGCAATAAGTTTCAAATGTTGAGAAAAGTTTCTACGTATATGTCTAAAACTACAATATCCATGCAATTTTGTTAAGCCTCGGGGGTTGTTTGTGCAATTCCCCCCTCCCCCCCCTTTTTTTTTTTTTTAATCTCATAATATCAATCGCCCTGTAACAAACTATCGATGACTGAGGATTACTAATGCAGTAGTCAAAACTCAAATCAATTGAAGACCCTCCGCAAACAATCATATGGACCCATCTCTCATAATAAGTAGGCCCACTGAAAGGCCGTGATGTGGGTCCAGCCCAGATATTGTACTACTGAGTACTGTACATTAAAAACAAAACTACACGCGCTGCTGTTACTTTCCGAACAAGAAAAACAAAATTACAAACACAGTCCGGCTTCTTTAAAAGGGACTCCTCTAGTCCTCTTCCCAAATGCCAAGACTCACTACCACTACCACTCACAGATTCTTCCGATTGACCGCCATGTCGTCTGTTGCTACCACCTTCTCATCATCATCATCATCATCCTCAACTCTAGCCGTTAAAAACCCTAGCTTCTCGTTCTCTTCTAAGAATTCCGGTATCTTCAACAGACATGCGAGGAATCGCGTCTGGTTTCGCAGCCAACTGGCTCCGGCTACTTCGCTTCGCTGTTTTGCTACTGCCACTGGATTCGATAGAGTCCAGGTTCAGAATCCTATTGTGGAAATGGACGGTAAAACCTCTCTAAAACCCTGCTATATCCTTTTTTTTTCTTCAAAATTTGTTGTAGTCAGTGTTCTTTCTGTTTGGTTGATGAAGAAATGAAAAATGAAAATGAGATTTTGAGGAATCGGAATTTATTTTTTCTTATGTTTTAAATTTGATATTCAGACTAGCAAATGATTAGATAAGCCGTAATTTTGTGCAAATGCAAGTATGTATGTAGTTGATATTGTACTGTTTGGTTGATCAGAAATTGGAAGTAAACGAGAACGAAATTAAGTTTTGAGAAATGGAGTTCTGCTTATTTTTTTGTAAATTAAAAGTTGAATTCTGATAGTGAAACTGTTGAATTAAGTTTATTAACATAATTTTGGTTCACTTTGATTCCAGAAATTGTATTGTCATAATTCATATTCACAGAAAGATAATAACATAAAAAGTTCTTATTGATTTTCTTTGTTAATAAGAAAACAGAGGTGAACGAAAAAAAAGAAAGAAAGTATTATGTGAGATCAGAATCCATGATATCTTCCTTGATTTGTCTTGATGGTTTATATATTTATTTTTCAATTATCTAAAATTCCTTTGCTTCTGGGTAACCAAAGGAGCACAAGATGTCTTATTATATTTTATATAACATTCATTATTTTGATATTAATTTTTTTCTAATTTTGATATCAGGTGATGAAATGACTAGGATCATTTGGAAGATGATAAAAGACAAAGTACTGTCATTTGATTAACAATCATTTTGTCGTTTTACTTTTCTAAAATAACTTTGTCAAAACATATTGATATGTTTTAATGGGCATCACTTGCTTACATGGTTGCAGCTGATATTTCCGTACTTAGATTTGGATGTTAAGTATTTTGACTTGGGTATATTGAATCGCGATGCAACAGATGACAAGGTTACTGTTGAGAGTGCAGAAGCAGCTCTTAAGTAAGTAGTGTGATCAATTTTTTTTGTTCCATATTCTAATGAATACTGTTTTGACATTCTGCGTAAGAAGAGAAGAGAATAGGTTTATGATTAAATTATGTGCTTATAATATATCATATTTATTCGGGAAATGGAAGCGGAGTAAGTAAAGGATACATTATCAGGTGACATCAGAATATTGGTTTTTGTCTAATAAAATATGTCACTGATTTTTATAACTTAGTAATGTTCTTGGACTGAAAATGTTACTTTTTGAATGGAGTATCTTTCACAACATGGAGGCCGAGGTTTGAGAAAAAGGGGAGCTTTTGGTGACAGTTAATCAGAAATTCTGCCCAATATTGGATATTGTTTGTTATATATTCATTATTTTGAAATAAATTGATTGCTTAATGGAAAGAATGGAGATGTAGTTGAGGCGGTTTTCCAGATTCTTGTCTTACAATTAGTTGGAAAAAGGCCCTTGAAGTATTTATCTTTTAGTAAAAGGAAAGCTAATGGAAAACAAAAAGCTTTCAACTTTTTCAATTTGTTCTTAATACCATTTTTATCTGTCATTTCAATCCTTTTGTGTGATGCAGGTATAATGTTGCAATTAAATGCGCTACAATAACTCCTGGTTAGCTATTCTTGTCTTTTTCCAAGCTTTGCTTGTTTATTGTTTCTTAGTTACCAGAAAGAGGGATCTACAGAATGCAGAGTCCACAAACTGTGTTGGTCTATGTAAAGACTGATGTGCTCTAAATAGCACACTGGAATTGAATGTCCATGTGGCTTATTCATTATTATTTTTTTGTTGTAGCTTGTATGTACATTAATTAGCTGTAATAATTTTCAGATGAGACTCGAGTGAAGGAATTTGGGCTGAAGTCTATGTGGAGAAGTCCCAATGGCACAATTAGAAACATTTTAGATGGTTAGTATTTGAAAAATAACTCCTTTAAGGAAGACTTTTTATCCATTTTCTGTTGATACATTTCTCAGTGGATATATGTTAACAGTCAATGTGCTTGGTTGGATGAAATTTATAACCATCTGTGTAAAGAATAGGCATCAGCTTTGCAGCCTTTGCTGTTGTAAATGTGACATGTTGATGCTGAATTGCTGACAACTAAGATAAATACAATTATTCATTAGTAGCTGCTTAGTAGGAATGCTGGCTGAATGCAGGCATAATACATGAATGAATGCAGGTGTAATACATGATAAGTGTTAAGAGTAGATGATATTGTAGTTAGTGTTCTTCTGTCTGGAGTGGGCATCCTTTTTTTTTTTTTTTTTCCTTGCTTAACGTTGCTCTCGATACATGCACTAGATCCATGATGCTGTACTGTTTATTTGCATCACTGTGTCTTTCTGAATTTACTTGCATGTGAGTCTGCTACATCCCCCTAATATTGTTGGAGGTCCTAATGGAAGTGTTGGATACTTTTGTAGGTACTGTTTTCCGTGAGCCTATCCTATGCCGGAATATTCCAAGAATTATTCCTGGTAATACTTTGTTCCTGCAATAATATTGGCTGTTTTGAATTATTTTGAAACACTGTTCAGTACTTGTTCTCCAATTTACAGGTTGGAAGAAGCCTATATGTATTGGTAGGCATGCCTTTGGCGATCAGTATCGTGCTACAGATATGGTTATTAATGGGCCAGGAAAGCTTAAAATGGTCTTTGGTTAGTTGATTCTAAAGATAAATGCTCATACAACAAGCAATCTTTTGTTTCTCCAAACACTAATAGTTATTTTCAAATTTCCCATATTTATCTTAAAGTCCCAGAAGATGGATCCAATCCAGTGGATGTCGATGTCTATAATTTTAAAGGCCCTGGCATTGCACTCGCCATGTATAATGTAGATGAGGTTTGTTTTACAGGTATCATTTTGTCCAGATTTGTGTTGCATTAAGTTGATTAGATCTTTTTGACAAAGTGCTGTTATATCTCAGTCAATTCGAGCTTTTGCTGAATCATCCATGACATTGGCATTTGCAAAGAAATGGCCTCTTTACTTGAGCACTAAAAACACAATTCTGAAAAAATATGATGGCAGGTAAGATAGTTTCTTCCTCCAATACATCTCTACCTTTTTTTTTTCCTTTCTCCTTTTTACAATTTCTTAAAAATTAAATTAGCTTTTAAATATTCGATTTGCGAAGAAATGTGCACAACACTTACATTTGTAGGGCTACTACAGGTTTAAGGACATATTCCAGGAGGTATATGAAGAGAACTGGAAGCAGAAGTTTGAAGAACATTCAATATGGTTTGTTTTTTGGTTTAGGATGAAGCTTGGTATTTCTATGTTTACCATATATTCAAATAGTTGATTAAAGGTGTATCTGTCACTTAGGTATGAGCATCGGTTAATTGATGACATGGTGGCTTATGTACTAAAAAGTGAAGGTGGATATGTTTGGGCATGCAAAAATTATGATGGAGATGTCCAGAGTGATTTACTTGCTCAAGGTATTGTTGAGAGCTCATTTTAACTTTTTGAATTTTACTTGCTTCCAATTTTTTGCCATTTTCCTCTAGCTTGTCTCCAACTCTAACGTCTTCCAATTATAAGTGATCTTGTCTTTGTTGCAGAAAAGTTTGTTATTTAAGAGTTTTTTTTCCTCTTGGCACTTTATTCTTTAATGAACTTATTATCATTGGTTTTGAAAGAGTATAATAGATGGTTTTCATGGACTAGAAAGCCTATAAATTAAGAAGCTACCTGCTCACTAAGCCAAAGCTTCTTTGAAAATAGGTAAAGTAAAGAAGAGGATAGAAACGGTTATGTGAGATGTTTTTGGGTTGCAATCAGTGAATTATTTTTATCATATTATGTAATAAAAATTTTAATAAAAAATTGATGTAATCATGTGGAGTTGATATTTGGATGCCATTAAAACAGACATTGGTTCTATATTTCTGTTAGAATGCAAATAGATTCCAGATTTAGGCAATGTTTCAGGTCTTATGGATTAACCTCCTGTGTAAAGCAAACAAAAATGTGTTCTTTTGGATATTTTCCAGTAACAATTCGTCTCTCATTTCGTACTTGAAACTTTCTGTTACAGAATGAGGGAAGACGGATCATATCTTGTTTCGTCATAGATTAATATGTTGGATACCAGAATATCCTAGTATTATTTTGCAAGAGAAATGCAAAAGTTAATTACGGATCAGTAAATTGGATCCAAGATGGAAGCTAAGGCTGAACCTAATATAATTAACAAGTAACAACTAGAAACTTCATTTTTTCATGATACATTTGGTTAGTTCTCTTCTTACTTAACTAATCATTTATACAATATTAGGAGAGAAATTGAATGGATAAAATGGTTTTCCAAGTCTTTGTTGATATAAATATGTATAGGCGTTGACTTTCACATGCAACTTAAGTGATCCACTCTATTTCATTTTATTAGAAGGCCTAAAGTTGTTTGTTTCATGCAGGATTTGGTTCGTTGGGTCTCATGTCTTCAGTGTTGGTTTGTATCAAAATATTACTCTCTCATCTTAAAGTTTATTTATTTTATTTTTTTCTTTGGATGCCACAAAATCTTAATAACCACAAGTTGTGTAGTTGTCCTCTGATGGGAAGACATTAGAAGCTGAGGCAGCCCATGGGACTGTAACTAGACATTTTCGGCTACATCAGAAGGGTCAAGAAACCAGTACAAATAGCATTGCTTCCATATTTGCATGGACACGAGGGCTAGAGCATAGGTATATATTTTCTGCTTTTAGTTAGAGCTCAAGCTCTGCCATCTTTGTCATTTCATCACACTGATGGCGATTCTGAGGAAATATTTTTGAAATTACACTCTATATACCATCTGTTTTTACATTGTTTTCATTCAAATTGGATTTTCTCAGGGCCAAGCTAGATAAAAATGAAAAGTTGCTTGATTTCGTTCTGAAGTTGGAGGCTGCATGCTTAGAGGCAGTGGAATCAGGAAAAATGACCAAGGATCTTGCTATTCTGGTCCATGGACCTAAGTATGTGTGACCTATTTTCATTTTTTCTAAATCTCTTTTCTCTAACCGTTCCTCATGATTAATAGATTGAATCACACTAATGCAAGCATCCTAAATAGGTAGTCCTTCCATAAGGAATAATATGCTGCTGAATTTTGCAGGGTATCTCGGGAGTTTTACTTGAACACTGAAGAATTTATTGATGCCGTTGCACTCAATCTTGAGACGAAGCTTAAAAAACCTGCATTGGTGTAGTTTATCCATTTTGCTCAGTCATTAGCAAAATTACAGACAACAGAGGAGAATTGATTCTTTGGTCATTTCCTTTAAACCTCAAGAATGTAATCGAACATTATTCTCCATCGCAATGAACTTGAAAGCCATCTATGTATTGATCCATTATTAGAGATTAGTTTTGAAATTTGGAAGTTTCAGTCTTTCCTGGCTTTACTGAGTCCTCGTTCTGCAGAATTTTTTATGAGGGCAGCAAGTACAGCACAGCTTGTAAATCGGATATTCTGAACACATTTTTTTAAAATCCATTCAATGTTGAAAGTTAACGACAATTAATTATGATTTTCTAGCTGTCCAAGCAGAGTTTGTGGATTGTGGTTCTATCTTCTTATTTTGAAGGATTTTTTTTTTTTCCTTTCCCTTTTTTAATGTCATAAAAAGTTAGAAAGATTAGGGATGAGCATTTATCCTCGGGACCTAAATCCCATCCCCCATTTGAGGGAGAAATTTTAGAGAAAATCGGGGAAATGGGGGGGTCCCCAAATTAAAATGGGGATGGGGGCCCCCATCCCGTTTCCCTAATTCCCCCAAATATTATATATAATATATATATATTTTTAATATTTTTATTCTTCTATTTTACTAAGTATGTATACATCTTTTGAATTTTTAATGGATTTTATTTTGTATTTGAATTTATGATGGATTCATAAATTTTTATATTCGAATTTTACTAAGTATAAAACGGGGAAATGGGGATGGTGATGGGGGGATCTCCCCCAAAACTCCCCCATCCCCATTTTCCCCAAATGGTCAGTGCCACTATTATATAAACATAAATCTGTCAAATCTCGGAGGCTTTTTTTTTTTATATTTTTTTTTAAGAAAATCTCAGAGTTTTTTTTTTTTTCTTTTCTTAATGTCATAAAAAGTTTTGAGACCAAGCCCCTTAATATGCTGCAAAATCACAAAGTTTAGTGTCATTTACTACAAGTTTTCTTTTTGAGGTTATAAAAAATGAGTAATTCTACTTTATCTAAATTTGGAGTCCAAATAATGTTGTATCCTAAAATTCAATCATTTCAATTATGCAATTATGATATAAATAAATCGAGGATCCAGATTATTTACACACCAAGGGATGGGGGAGGGTTTCGAAGGTGGGGATGGGGATGGGGGACCTACATCCATCCCTATTCCCCAAATGCTCATCCTTAATAAGAACAGAGCCATTAAAATGTTACAAATCACGTGCGCCACTATTATATATACATAAATCTGTCAAATCTCGAAGTTTTTATTTTCTTTTCTTGATGTTATAAAAAGATGTGAGACCAAGCCCATTAAAATGCTGCCAAATCACAAAGTTTAGTGTCATTTACTACAAAGTTTTCTTTTTGAGGTTATAAAAAATGAGTAATTCTACTTTATCTAAATTTAGAATCCAAATAATGTTGTATCCTAAAATTCAATCATTTCAATTATGCAATTCTAATATAAATACATCAAGGATCCAGATCATTTACAGACCAAGGGATGGGGGAGGGTTTCGAAAGTGGAGATGGGAGACCTATATCCATCCTCATTCCCCAAATTTCTTAATGTTATAAAAAGTTGTGAGACCAAGCCCATTAAAATGCTGCCAAATTACTAAGTTTAGTGTCATTTACTACAAGTTTTCCTTTTGAGGTTATAAAAAATGAGTAATTCTATTTTATTTAAATTTGGAGTCCAAATAATGTTGTATCCTAAAATTCAATAATTTCAATTTTGCAATTCTAATATAAATAAATTGAGGATCCAGATTATTTATAAAGAGTTTGAGAGAAGATTATGAAAATGACTATATTTTATTGATATGATTTTCCTGTATATATACAAGATAATGAATGAATATACAAGGAAAGAAATAAATCAGCATTATTACATAAATTTGAATAGACAAAGAATTCCTATAATTGTGGTGATGAAACGACTATGAGGGATTGGAGGCATGATTGTTGGAGAGATGATTTTCTTTCCTAATAATTTACACACCTGGGGATGAGGGAGGGTTTTGAAAGTGGGGATAGGATGAGGGACCTACATCCATCCCCATTCCTCAAATGTTCATCCTTAGTAAGGACAAAGCCATTAAAACGTTACAAATCATGTGCACTACTATTATATATACATAAATATGTCAAATCTAGAAGTTTTTATTTTCTTTTCTTAATGTCATAAAAAGTTGTGAGACCAAGACCATTCAAATGCTGCCAAATCACAAAGTTTAGTGTCATTTACTACAAAGTTTTCTTATTGAGGTTATAAAAAATGAGTAATTCTACCTTATCTAAATTTGGAGTCCAAATAATGTTGTATCCTAAAATTCAATCATTTCAATTATGTAATTCTAATATAAATAAATCGAGGATCCAAATTATTTATACACTAAAGGATCAGGGAGGGTTTCGAAAGTGAGGATGAGAATGGGGGACCTATATTCATTCTCATTCCCCAAATACTTATCTTTAGTGAGGACAAAGCCATTAAAATGTTACAAATCATGTGCGCCACTATTGTATATACATAAATCTATCAAATCTCAGTGTTTTTATTTTCTTTTCTTAATGTCATAAAAAGTTGTGAGACCAAGCCCATTAAAATGCTGCCAAAATCACAAAGTTTAGTGTCATTTACTACAAGTTTTCTTTTTGAGGTTATAAAAATGAGTAATTCTATTTTTTCTAAATTTGAAGTCCATATGTATGTGCTTTAAAACAAACGTGGTTTTTAATGAAACATTGATTATCTATCTGCATCCCATTATCCGTGTACAACTCTCAACATTGTCGTTGGCAGCTTCACTGCTTTCCACTTAATTTTTCATCATCAATATTTCATTAGTGACGCAACTCTTGTTGCTTTTTTAGACGATTTTCTTGAAGTATTTTTGTTTGATAATTGCTTTTAGAATTCATGCTCACTAGAGCTTTTGTTGGATCTCGATAGATCTTTGACCTGTTCGATATCGGAATTCAAATGTATATATAATTGGCGCTGCGATCTTTGTAAGGTTGGAAAATGTAGGTATATATTATTAGCTGAACATGAATCTGATACCAGCATTTATAATTATTATTTTTTGGGCCTTTAGCTTTAATAAATTGGTCAAAAGAGTCGATAGAAAATCAATTTTTTTAGTGCTGATTTTTAATAATTAAATGTTAAAAGTGCTAAGTGTAGCCTGCATTAATGAAAAAGGTAATTACTTGTAAAACTTGTACACAAACACTAGTCGAGTAGTCGACATTAGACTTTTGTACTTTTTTTTTTTTTACAAGTCCTTAGAAATTTGAACTATGTCATAAAAAGTTAGAAAAGGAGTGAGGGATGAGCATTTATACCCGGGACCTAAATCTCCATCCCCCATTTGAGGGAGAAATTTTAGAGAAAATCAGGGAAATGGGGGGGGTCCCCAAATTAAAATGGGGATGGGGATGGGGGCCCCCATCCCCGTTTTCCCAATTCCCCCAAATATTATATATAATATATATATATTTTTAATATTTTTATTCTTCTATTTTACTAAGTATGTATACATCTTTTAAATTTTTAATGGATATAATTTTGTATTTGAATTTATGATGGATTCATAAATTTTTGTATTCGAATTTTATTAAGTATAAAAAGGTTAAATGGGGATGGTGATGGGGGGATCTCCCCCAAAACTCCCCCTTCCCCATTTTCCCCAAATGGTCAGTGCCACTATTATATAAACATAAATCTGTCAAATCTCAGAGGCTCTTTTTTTATAGTTTTTTTTTTTTTTAAAGAAAATCTCAGGGGTTTTTTTTTTTCTTTTCTTAATGTCATAAAAAGTTTTGAGACCAAGCCCCTTAATATGCTGCAAAATCACAAAGTTTAGTGTCATTTACTACAAGTTTTCTTTTTGAGGTTATAAAAAATGAGTAATTCTACTTTATCTAAATTTGGAGTCCAAATAATGTTGTATCCTAAAATTCAATCATTTCAATTATGCAATTATAATATAAATAAATCGAGGATCCAGATTATTTACACACCAAGGGATAGGGGAGGGTTTCGAAGGTGGGGATGGGGATGGGGGACCTACATCCATCCCCATTCACCAAATGCTCATCCTTAGTAAGGACAGAGCCATTAAAATGTTACAAATCACGTGCGCCACTATTATATATACATAAATCTGTCAAATCTCGAAGTTTTTATTTTATTTTCTTAATGTTATAAAAAGTTGTGAGACCAAGCCCTTTAAAATGCTGCCAAATCACAAAGTTTAGTGTCATTTACTACAAAGTTTTCTTTTTTGAGGTTATAAAAAATGAGTAATTCTATTTTATCTAAATTTAGAGTTCAAATAATATTGTATCCTAAAATTCAATCATTTCAATTATGCAATTCTAATATAAATAAATTGAGGATCCAGATTATTTACATACCAGGGGATGAGGGAGGGTTTTGAAAGTGGGGATGGGATGAGGGACCTGCATTCATCCCCATTCCCTAAATGTTCATCCTTAGTAAGGACAAAGCCATTAAAACGTTACAAATCATGTGCACCACTATTATATATACATAAATATGTCAAATCTAGAAGTTTTTATTTTCTTTTCTTAATGTCATAAAAAGTTGTGAGACCAAGACCATTCAAATGCTGCCAAATCACAAAGTTTAGTGTCATTTACTACAAAGTTTTCTTATTGAGGTTATAAAAAATGAGTAATTCTACTTTATCTAAATTTGAAGTCCAAATAATGTTGTATCCTAAAATTCAATAATTTTAATTATGTAATTCTAATATAAATAAATCGAGGATCCAAATTATTTATACACTAAAGGATCAGGGAGGGTTTCGAAAGTGAGGATGAGAATGGGGGACCTATATTCATCCTCATTCCCCAAATACTTATCTTTAGTGAGGACAAAGCCATTAAAATGTTACAAATCATGTGCGCCACTATTATATATACATAAATCTATCAAATCTCAGTGTTTTTATTTTCTTTTCTTAATGTCATAAAAAGTTGTGAGACCAAGCCCATTAAAATGCTGCCAAAATCACAAAGTTTAGTGTCATTTACTACAAGTTTTCTTTTTGAGGTTATAAAAATGAGTAATTCTATTTCTTCTAAATTTGGAGTCCATATAATGTTGTATCCTAAAATTCAATCATTTCAATTATGCAATTCTAATATAAATAAATCGAGGATCCAGATTATTTACACACCAAATTTGAACAAAGTAGAATTTTTAATTAAAAAAAAAGTTTCAGTGTATAAGAAGCTTTCTAATATTGTATTCCATCCATATCACATTGTCTTCAGTCTTCCATTCATATAGTCTTCGGTCTTCCATTTAGCTTAGGGTTTAGGCAAATGAATCTCAGGTCAGCAACTAAAATCCTACCAATAACGAAAGCTTTCAAAAGATACCTGGCCCCGAATTAATAAATATTACTTATAAGGGTTAAGACACATTTACGTCATCTAATGCGTCAAAACTCATTTATAGATTTTAAAAAATATCATCCAAATTTACGTGTAAGTGAAGATGACATTTGTAAACCGAATACTCCAATAAATTAATTGAATGATTAAACAACCATTTGCGACTGGCCTTCAAAATGGGGTCAAAGACCTTATCAAAGTTAAATTATTTAATTTTAATCCAACTTTTACATGTTGGCGTTACTATACTGAAGGATCTTTTGCCTAAAAAAATAATAATTGTGTGGCTACAACTAGTAGAAGCCTAAAAGTGGCCCACCATTCAACGAAACCAAAGTACCAGACTAATACGTATATTCTGTAGATCGTCAACAGTTCACACGTTTACATTCCTATATAAACAAACACAAACGAAATTGACCTAGTTACTTGTAGGATTGTGATTTCTCAATTTTCATAATAAAAAAAGAAGAAGAAAAACCAGAGAGAAAGAGAGAGAGAGATGGCATTGCCCAAGGCCCAAGAAATGGTGTCCTCCAATTCCGTGGTTGTTTTCAGCAAGTCGTATTGCCCCTACTGCACTACCGTCAAGCAACTCTTGCAGCAACTCGGTGCCACTTTCAAGGCCTACGAGCTCGACACTGAAAGTATTATTTTTATTTCGTATATTCAATTCATGTGTTTTTTTTTTTTCTTTTCGGAAAAATCTCTCAGATTTATTGAATAGGATTTTATTATGTTGATTGTTATGTTTCATGGATTGATTAGCTGGGTTAGGTTTCCTTAGCATGGATCTGTTCTTCATTTGATAATTGAAATGTAAATTCAATGCTAGATTGATTTTTTATTTCGATCCAAGTGGTAATATGCCCTTCGATGTAAACAAGGGCGGATGGTAGAGGGGGTTGACCCGGCTACAGACCGGGTCTGCTTTTTGTAAAAGATAAACAATAAATTTTTTTTTTTATGTTATTTAATCAACAATGATCAGGTGAGTTAGAGCAGTAGCAGGAGTGGTAGAGTAGCATACTGGCATATGATTGATTTTTATTTTTTTCTGACACATCAACCTCCATTTTTTTTATATATCTTTCCAAATCCCAATTCTCTCCCACACTCTATCTATTTCTCTGTTTCTCACACACGTTCTATTCTCATCTCTTCCGAGAAAAACTTACCTGCACCCGGTGCAACACAACACTCAGCACATGCTGAGGCGCTGAGTGGTGTGCTGAGTGTTGCAGTCCAGGCAATCAAGTGTTGACACCTCATCCAACTCACCCAACTCAGCCATCCAACTCAGCAGACCATCTAACCGGCCAACCCAGCAGCAGAAGACGACGGCGAGATCCAAGATCGGCACGGCGACGGCGACGGATGTGCAGCGACGATGGCGGAACGGGAGGCTCCCGTTCGCGTCGCCATCGTCGCTGCACGTCCGGCGTCGCCGTCGCCGTCGCCGTGTCGTCGCTGCACATCTGGCGTCGCCATCGCCGTCGTCGCTTCACACTGCCGCCGATCTTGGATCTCGCCGTCGTCTTCTGCTGCTGGGTTGGCTGGTTGGGTGGTCTGCTGAGTTGGATGGTTGAGTTGGATGAATTGGATGAGCTAGTCATGGCTTAGATGTGAGAGGTTTATTACCAGACCAACCTCATCTCCTTACTCCATCACTCAATCACTTTGATTTTGTTTTTTTTATTAATGAAATTTTCTAGTGCTGTAGAAGTTTTATTATTATTATTGCTTATATATATATAATTTTGTTTTAGCCCACCCTATTAAAAAATTCTGAGTACGCCTTTGGATGTAAAGAACATTTATCGCATTTGTTCGATGTTTGGTGGATTCATGGATGAAAATGGATGGTTTCGATTCAATGATGCACTGTAATGTGTGAATTCTTCAATCAATTTGTCAAACTAGAGAGTTTTATTCGATTGACATGGTCCTGGGGCTGTTTGTTTCCATGGCTTGTATAGATGTTCAATCCCTTGGTGATGATCTGACATTGACGATTATGCTTTCTAACATACTTGTGTTGTCGAACCTTGATTGCTTAAATTTCGTTAAAAAGAAATTATAATGATCTTCGCATGCTGATTCTTCCATTTGTTTTAACCGGAGCATGTATTTGCTTACTTTGTAGGTGATGGAAGCCAGATACAAGATGCATTGGCCGAGTGGACTGGACAGAAGACTGTGCCAAATGTATTCATTGGCGGAAAACACATTGGTGGCTGTGACAGTAATGATTTGAATCCCTTATTTATCGTTCTATTCTGTCGATGCTACTTGTTGATTGCAGCCCTTTTGAATTGGTTGTTGTTTATGTCTCCTGGTCTTTCGTTTTAACTATGGGGGCTGTTTATTGTTTGCAGAAACGACTGGCATGAACAAGGACGGGCAGCTGGTGCCGCTGCTAACTGAAGCTGGAGCTATTGCTAACTCTTCTGCTTAGAAGAGTGCACTTTATCGCGGTGGATTCTAGTAGTAATAAATAATTGCAGTGTTGGTTGCTGGTGATATAATACTTTTATGAACCGGTTGTTTATAAGTTTGTATGTTTTGCTTATCTGGGTAATTTCCATTGCAGTTTTTACTATTAATATATGAATTCATAGCTATGGATTTATTTTTGGGTTTTGTCTAATTTGCATGAATTGTTGTGTGATATAACAAAGTAGCAGTGACTGATTTTCTTCACTTCATGGAAGATTTTATACCTCTCTGCCTATGAAATCCATTAGGTCCGATGATAATATACCTCTCTGCCTATGAAAGATTTTTCATGTTAAAAGTTGAATTCTTTAAGGTATCATATGATTCACATTGGATACAATATTCACCCTCTTCAATAATTTTATGGGCAAAAAAGATTTTAAGGTTCGAGTTGCTGTCTTAAAAAGACGGATTTTTCATCCAAGAATAAACCACCCAACCGTCCTTGTAATGTTATATTTGTTATTAGGGTTTTTTTTTAACAGTTGGGGTCTCTTGATAGAATAGTGGGGTATTATTTCAGGGCGTGTTTACTAATTAGAAATGAATGGAATCGAAATTAAGTTCCATCGAAAAGGGAATGGAGGGGAATTGGAATCAAGTTACTAAATTATATTCCAGTGTTTACTAATAATTTAGGAATCGAAAACAGAATCAAATTTATTCCATTTTCAATGATTACTTAAACTAAGGAATCATAATAATACATAATCGATTATAAAAATACTCTTGTGTATAAAACATGATGAAATATATATATACATATATATAATTTATTATGAAAAAATATATTTTATATTACTCATAACACTATAAATATAATAATTAACATCTTTATATTGTAATATTTGAACTAATTAGCTAAAGAACTATTGAGATAACTTGATTAAAAAAAACAAAACTGCAACCGTAAATATAAGAGATATGAATATGCCATAATTATTATTATTATTATTATTATTTGAAAAGTGCTGTAATTATTTTTAGTTCATAAATTGTATTGTAATATGTATATATAAAGATGAATTTTTTATAAATCACACGGCTAGAATAATATAAATTATTAGAAAAGAGTAAACTAATATGATTTACGTAAATTAAAAACAAAAGTCAATAATCATGAAGAAAATGATTTTTTTTTAATTTTTTAATTTTTATTTTTTAAGTGAGGATATTTTAGTAAATAAATCATAAATTTCCTTTTCAATCAGGAAAGGTAGAATTTCCTTTTCAATCACGCCATCAATGTAATTGCAGAAACTGGAATGGGGTTTTCATCCATGGCCGCTTCCTCCCAGTCCCAGCTTTGAAATTTTAAAGGTGAAGAAATCTAGTAAACTACTTTAAAAAAAATAAAAATATTAATGCACCAGCCGGGAATCGAACCCGGGTCTGTACCGTGGCAGGGTACTATTCTACCACTAGACCACTGGTGCTAGACGAAAGTAGTCACTGAGAATTTAATTTTATCATATTACTTGAACTAGTGGAAAAAGGATTGATAACCATAGTGAAAAGTGAAAACGACTCTCCATTCCTTTTTGTGAAGGAAATGGTGACTAATGTAAAACCTTGCTGGCCATTTTTTGCTATTTCCACAAGAAAATTTATATTGCACAACAGTACAAGGAAGACTACATTTTATTCAACTTGCAATGAAGAGGACTTACAAGGATTATTGAGAAAACATGTACAAAAAGTCAACTGAACAAAGCACCTATAAAAGTCAATTGAACAAAGCATGTACACATGTTGCTACCAAAGCTTAAATGTTATTCAATATAGAATGCCGTGGATGCTACTATCTATCAACAACAATTAAGCAGGAACAAAAAAAGTGTCTAAGAACTATCAACTACCATGCCTAAGCATTGTGCATTCGAACGAACGATCTTATGCAGAAACACCTTGAACAGCTACAAGATTGCTTTGGTTATCCACTTTCGGCCAAGAGAACCTGATTGCAACAGCAATACAACCTGAGATTCCTTCATCTCAGACATCGATAAGATTGAGGGAACCATTTTGATAGCAAGTAACGTTTTAGTTTCACAGTTAATGCAAAAAAGCCGTAGCATGGAATATGCAGCAGACCCACCACAAGGTACCTGCAAATCCATAGTAGACAGAAATGGATCAGGGATAAAACTTTCATGACTTGAGATGCCGTCTTAGCTATGGCTTCACAAAAATTTATATTATAAAACTTGTGAAATTTTCCAAATACCAAAACTAACCCACCAGATTCAGGGTATGAAATTCTCAAGATAATTAAAAAAGGACAAAAGGAAATAATTTGGAAATCTTTTTAGTTGCTTGCATTGAATATTATCAAAATTTAAATTGCATGATGGTACAATGAGAAGTTTGAGTTGAAAGTTGACAAACCATAGTGGAGCATATGGTGATGACAAGTCAAGAAATGGATATGGCCACCTGTAAACATGGGGAATCCATCACTATTGCTGAGTATAATCAATATGTTGCTGGATATTGAAAGACAAAGGAAAGTAATATTACTGAATCCTGACACAGCCATGATATATCCACTGGAAAATGACATAAGAAGATGTCCATAGAACAAAGTAAGAAACCCGAAACCAGGGGAATTGCTAAAAGAAAGATAACAGAGATTATTCAAAAGGCAATTAAAAAAAAAACTACGAAAATAATTGAAAAAACAAAGGTATAAGTTTACCACGCAATTCAGTGCTGTATCACCAAGAAGTAAGATCGCATTGAGTGTATGCATATTCACGGACAACTGAAATAATGAAAACATGGATTGTTAAGATATAAAGTATGCCATAAAGAACTGAAAAAAGAATTGAGATACTGGAAGTAAAAGGGAAACTAAAGGAGGAGCTGAAAAGGATTACAACAGGTCCGGTTGTAAAAGGTCATAAAGATAAGTAGCTTACACTGCTTCAAAGGAGAGGTCTAGTTGATTGAGGTCTTGGGCACTGGCCAAAAAAAATGTTTTGGCCCCCCTAATTTTAACCTTTTGGTAAGCCATTAGAGACAAATTGACTATATATGAGTCTTAAATTTTTTTTATAAGTTAATAAATCTAGAGTAATGCTAGGCTTCCCAAATTTTTTCCCAAATGATGTTGGCACGTGAGGTGTCAACATCTTGTAAATCATGAGATTATGTGGTGAGTGATGTGATGTTGACACCTCACGTGCCAACATCATTTGGGAAGCCTAGCATTACTCATATAGTCATATATCTAATGCATTTGATGTATTTATGATCCTAATAGCACTTTTCTCACTAGCCATCTACATAATGCAACCTTTATCCCCTCCATGACCTGGGTGCAACAAATGATGGTGCAATGAAGCAAGGCAAGAATGTTATTATTAGTTTCTTAAAGTTGACACATCAAGCATTATAATTTACACATACAGCCCGAGCCAATAAACACTGGAAATAAAAATGAAGTTAGAGGGCTGATAAAATAGATGCTTACAAAACTCAGACCGTAGTCTTTGGCAGTGAGAAAGGGAAAAATAATGCACCAATAGATGCAATCAGTGAGCAACACCGCCCCAGCATTCATCTGTTTATGATACATTAAACCGAGGACAAACATGAGTGACTTGTAAATTGCAAAATGATGTGAAAAGTTCTAATATTCTCTTTTTGTATCTTTTTACTAATTTTTATTTATTTATTTTTTTAATTTTTTTTTTGTAGGAAACTAAACCAAAAAATTTATTCATAAAAAAGAAATCAATATGAACAAGCAGTCACAGTAAATTTCTAATATTCTCATAAACATGCTCTATTTGACCACCAAAAAGCGATTCTAAGGGGATCAAAATCAACAGAAGACTATTTATACATCAAAATGAATCATAACTGTGTACCATATATGATAAAAAATTCAAGATCCTGGCCCAGAAGATTCAGAACCATCAAAAACCTGATTTGCATGTGTGAAAAATACTAATAACTAACCTGCCTGACTAAGATATGAGACATCTCTTTCTAAACCTGTCACCATTTAAAATCACTTGTTCTTATAAGTAAAACTACCTGGAATATGACTTGAAAGAGAAAACTAATAATCCCTGGAGCTTGGAATTCATCTTGGCCATTCAAAGCTTTCCGCTTTTCAAGTGTAATTTTACATTCCTCATTTGCTAGAGGCATGAAGTTTCCTCGCTCTGCATCTATGCCACCAGGATCTACATTAAGACTCCCACTGTTTACCTTGTGATACTGGTAACATCCATACATGGAGAGAAGTGATCCAAACTGCAAAATAAGTAAAGACTATATAATGTTCACAGTGATGTTAATCAAACAGCAAAAATAAGTTGAGACTATAATGTACAGAGTCCAAAAAATGTGAAGAGATTCAAGTACATAACTGATTCCAAACATAAAACAAATGAAAGCTTTTCTTGTAACGGACGTGTCTATGTGATCGGTAGCAACAAAAGTTTCAACATAATATTTATAGATAATAGATAACGTCGTTAAATCAAATCAATTTGAGAATTTTCAAGGAAAGGATTTGAAGAAAAACTCAGAGCACCTACCGCAAAATAAATTGTTACCAACATAAAAGTCCACCTATACAAATCCAGAAACACCAGAACCACATGTTAGGAAAAAAAAAAATTATAATAACCACTTTCACAATAAATTGGGTATCTGGTATTAAATAGACATTCATAAGATAAAATAAAGGGTCCTTGATGAGTAAAAACTTATTTAATTTCACAATCAACAAATATAATATCCAATGAAAACATGATGGCTACATATATCACTTATAAAGGAAAACTTTCCAAAATGAACATATTCGATGACACCGTGAGCCTGCTAGAAGTATAAACACTAGAAGAGGCCGTCCACATCACTTAAGGGTTACATAACTGATTAAATGAAAAGATAATTATAAAAACAAGGGCAGAGAGAAGAGATGGCTTACTGGGTATAATAGATCAATATAATGGCTCCACTAAAAAGGACTTTGACAATGAGATTTGCCAAAAGCAGACAGAATGCAATAACTCGGAAAGCCAACAGCCAAATGGGGTGGATTTCTTTGAGACACGGCCGCCATACATCATCACTATGCAAAAAGTTAGCAGCATTTTCCCGAGTTTCTCCATCAGATTTCAAAATGTCAAAACGTTCGTATTTCCATATAGTGAATGATGCTATAGACATAGATGAAAAATTCCAAATTACACATAGTAAGAACCTCCAATTGAGCCAATAATTAAGGGTGGTGGTATCTTCAGCTTCTAGTGACTGCATCCTGCCAAAGAATTCATAGTGTCACCTCATTCAATTCCATTGTCAAATTATTATTAACAAAACAAAAACAAATTATTATAAACAAAACAAACAAAAACAATCTGACATTCCCATCAAAACAACAATCTTTAATAGGAGAGAAAAAGATTTCCTCGCAATTCTTGGGTTGGCCAAGTTATCATCAATAGAACTGTAAAGCAATACATAATTCACAATTTGTCAAATGAAATTCAAATATAAATTCTCACTTTTAACACAACAAATGACTCTCATACATTTGATTCAATCAATACATTCATGTGAAGCAAAAATCAGTGACACAAACACATATTTGAAAAGATGACAATAAAAGATTTCGATTATTTTTCTCAAGTTTTCCAGTTACCAACATGCCGGATATTGCAGAGGTAATTGAAAAGTGTGTGTGTTCGTCACTCACGGACTTATGTAGAGGATGTTGATGTTGATGTTGATTATAATGAAGTGAATGATTCCTTTTGCTAAGAAATTGGAAGCAATTAAATAATAATGTATAAGAATTGAAGAAAAAAGGTTAATTTGAAGAAGGAAACTGACCGTGGAGACTGGAGAGGGTGTTAAATATAGAAACAGCGTAATAGAATCGGCTCCATCCACTCCACTGTAAAATGAATAATGATTTCTAGTCGGCGAACGTCGAAGTGTCGATCATATCAGGAATTCAGGATAATAAAATCTGACTTGAGACCCACGTGACGTGACCCAACCTTCATTGTTTTGTTTCTTCGAGCCCGAGGTGGCTCATTCACAAATAGCCGTACATTCATATTGCAGTCGTGCTCGTATCTACTACTCAAATTCTAAATAAATTTATATTTTAAAAGAGTAAATTGAACTCTTGCGCCGATACAACAAGAAGGATTTTTATTTTTATTTTTAACTAATGATAACATAACTTTTTTTTTTTTTTTTTTACTGATTAAATTAAATAGTTTTATTAATTTTTTTGATTTATTTTCAAAACTACCATAATTACTTATTTTTCAAATGCAATACACCCCACCTCTATTTCAAAAAAAAAAAAAAAAATCCTACATTTTTTCACCTTCACTTTTCAAACAACACCGGTAGTCCTTGGAGTGATCAAAGAGGATCATGTAGGGGTTGTAAAAATCGCTGACCCGTCCCAAATCGACAGCGTTTTGATTCGTTTTGGGGCACTTAAAATGGTGCTCTGATCGGGTTTGAGTCAAACTTTTTAACCAGGTTTTTTATTGGGTCAGGTATGGGTCAACCCCTTCTACCCCGACCTGTCCTGTTTGACTCGGTATTTATAAAATTATTTTTTAAAATATAAAAATATAAAGGGAAAAACAAATCTCTAATCTCTTTATCTCTTTACCTCTTTACCTAATCTTATTTTATGTTTGAATTTACGCTGTGTTTGGTATGAAGGAAAGATGGAGAGAGGGAGAGGGTTGGAGGGAGAGGAGAAGGGAGGGAGAGCAAATCTCTTGTTTGGTTGGAGGGAGAAGTGAAGGGAGAGAAGGAGAGGAGGGAGAGTTTCTCCCTCTGGGCCCACAAAAATCAATCCCCCCAATTTTGGTGGATGAGAGAAAGGCGGGAGAGTGATGGGGGGCAAAGACAAAAATGCCCTCCCTTTTTATACTACCCTCCAATTTTTTAAAGGGTAATATTGTAATTTTACAAATTAAACACCAATCCATTCATCCAACCCTCCTTTCAATACCAAACAACATGGAGGATTGATGTTATCATCTCCATCCCTCATACTCTTTCTCTCTCTTAATTCATCTATCCCTCATACTCTCCCTCCCTCCTACCAAACATAACCTTAAAGTTTATTAAATTTAGATGTTGTGTTCTATTAAATTTAAGTTTATATATGAATTTTAAGTGGATGTTAAAATGTTTTTCTATGGTGTATGTTTGTATTTAAGTGTATATTTAAATTTCCAATAAAAAGGAAAAAAAAATTGTGTATATATATATATATATATATATATATATATATTTAATTTATTGTTAAAATTTAAGTCAATGTCCTAAAATTCAATCATACGGTAAAATAATTTGTATGTTTAGTGGTTTGAGAAAAACATTTTTAAGGATAAAACGAATTGGCTCATTCGGGTCGGGTTCGGGGTCCCTTGCTCCAATTGGATTGGGTTTGGGGTGAAAATCGAAAACCCATTTGTGTCATGGGTCGGGTTCGTGTCACGGGTCGAGTTTGGGGTAACCTATAAAAAAACAGGTTTCAGGTTTGGGGCAGACCTATCCGACCCCGATCCGACTTAGATATTCGGGTCACGGGTCTATTGTGATAATTAAAACCCGCAAACCCGTTTGAATTAAAAAGCCTTGCCGTTTTGAGCTCTTAAATGCTGAACTCAAAATAACGACGTCGTTTTGAGTTAAAAAAAAAACGTAATTTCTCATCATCATAAATAAAATAAAAACGTAATTTCTTTCTCAGCTTTATCCTATTCCTTCCCTAATCTCATTCTCATCATCAATCACCACGCGCCGCCACACCGCCCACTCTTGGCCCCATCGCTGTCACCGGACCCGTCGAAGTACGTCCCCCATTTTCGTGCTGTCTGTCCGCATGTTGTTTGAACTTTGAATCTGTTTAAGTAAGAGATAGAAGATAGTCCAAATTAGGAATACCTGTATTAAATCATAATGATCCTGTTTGTTTTTGTTACTGGCTCCCTAATTTAATAGATGTTCCATGTTTGTCCTCTACAGCTTGAAGATTTAATGTTGCAGTTACTTTCTTACTGAGGCTGTATTTGCAAATTAGTGTTAGATCTTTGATAGAAAACTTTGTGGATATTCTGGATCACTTGTAATTTTGAGTTTTAATTTAACCATTTGTTCAATGATTCGCCGAGCTAAATGGTCTAAAGAACTGGTATCACCTATCACATTTGTTTTGTTTTGTTTAGTTGTTGTTAAAATTTCATATACAATGTGATGAACTTGTTTTAGTGAGCTATTAATTATATTATATGTGTAATTTTAATAGTGTATAGTTTGATCAACGAAGTGCATATAACCGTCGTTACTTGTTTATTACCTCCTGAACGCCTGTTTGTGGAATCTACAATCAACAGTTTGTCGATAAATGAAAGTTCAAGGGGTTTAATGCCTAAAAAAAAAAAAAAGTTCAAGGGGTAAAATGTAAACTCGCGTAAAGTTTGGGAGGGACTAGTGCCAATAACCCTTAAAATTATTTTTATTCTCTTAATTGGAGTTGCAATACATGATCAATTGATCATGAATCTTTTGATGATTTGTATGACATTCTTAGCTGCGGCTGACAATGGATGTGCAGTGAAATAATCATGTGTTTCTCCTTTCAGCTCCACATATTCTATCATCTTCCCCAATTTTTGAAGTTTTGTAGCATAATCATTCACCCTCTCTCTCATAATTTCGCTGCCGCCAACCACCACCAACATTGGAGCCAGAACCACCGCTGCAAGGCTCGGGCTAAAGGGTCCGAACGGATTAACCAACCGATAGTCTTGATTTTCTCCAATCGGAACCGCTAACCTCCAAAACCTGAGAGATTAGCCATATGTATATATTATGCATGTATGATCATCGATTAGAATATTATCGTCACATTTACTTTTATATTTATATACGGAAACACTACATGAAGCATAAGTTGCTACAAATGGAAATATAAACAAATTAATAAAATTTGATAAGAATTTATACTTTCCGTTTTCAAGTAGTATTAGACTATGATTTATAAAAGGGTCCTCGACCAAAGTCTTGATTCTTGAAGTTGTAATAAAAACAAAATCTTGATTTTGTCAAGATGTATGAATATAAGAATCTTATAAAGTTTGTGGCTGTTATTAAAATTCTTTTGAAATTATTTTATGTTGTTACGTCACCTTTTGACATAGGTGGTAGTGCACTTTCCCTGAAGGTTCATGTATGTTTGAGTTCCACTGTAAGCATTTTACAAGCATAAAAAATAAATTGTTACCTATCGTATTTGCTCACGGTCCAAAATCCCTCAGAGGGTCTCTCTTTCTCGGACTTGGTTTGAGCAGTTCCTCCGAAGAATGGAGATAACAACATGTAACCCCGCAACCTAACCGGAGTGAGATCAGCTGAATCCACCCTGAACCGAACTGCTAAATGGTGAGCCAGGTTGCCTCCGGATGAGTAACCCAACACGAAGACTCGACCAAAGTCAGTCCAATCTAATAACGTATCATCTTTATTATTACCAGACCTAGCTTGACTCTGTAGCCATCTTAGTGCATCGCATGCATCATCAATGGCTGCAGGAAGTCTATGTTCCGGGGCCAGACGATGGTCTGGCTCTATAACCACAGCTTCAAGCATTTTCGCCATGTGAACACACATGTTATGGTTTGTTGGGGAGGTTCGAGAGCCGAAGCAAAAGCCACCACCATGGAAGTGAAACAAAATAGGAAGTTTCTTTGAGGAGGAAGTACTTGATTTTGTTGTTGTGGGCTTGTAAACTCTGAGAGAAAGGTTGTGTTCTTCATTGAAAACAATGTCCTTGTAAATGACTCCATTGTCTCCAATGAATGGTGTGTCGTAGTGTATAGGATCTTTGCGAAAAACCGAGCCATCGCTATAGAGCTTGAGGTGATCGAAACAGTTTTCAACTTCATATTTGGCAAGAGAACTCATATTCCGACACTGATCAGGTTAGGGTTCAGGATTCTGATTTTGAGTATGAGTTGAAGAAATATAGAGTATTGTTTTGGAGAAAAATGATTGTAGGAGGAAATGCTTATATAGTTGAATAAAGAGTGAAATTCCATAGCATCAATTGGGTTGTTAGGCAAATACAGCAAATCCAAAGGAATATAATACAAGTTACTATAAATGGTAAAAAAAATGTGCAAAAAACATTATGGACATTGTAATCTTTGTTGAGCTACGAATATCAAAGAATTGATACGAGTGGTTGGATCCTCAATGTGATCATTTGCTATACACAAGTTTTGTATTCTAAACGTGTTGGGTATCATTTTTTTTTATATAAATGGTCAATTGTGTTCTAGAATAGGGTCTGGCTACTATACATAGGAAAAGTCATTGGTATGATACCAAGCCTTTTGAAAATTACACAGCACCATCGGAATGAGAAAAATGTCAATCCAACGGTGGAAAAAATATAAACGATTAAAAAAACAATTAACAAGCAACCGGTTACACCGGTTCCTTGAAAAACCTCTGTGTTCGCTCTCACCCTCTTCTTTCTCATTCAAACATAAACATAAAGAAGCATGCCCAAGGTGTACATTTTCTTCCCTAGCATGGCGTTTTGAGGATGGAGGACAGGAAGTTTTGGATTTTTATTTGCATTTGTTTGATGTTCACAAACTGAATCTCACAATGTTCCAAATTGTTTGCAAGTATACAGTCATATCCCACACATACATTTATGTAGTACATTTGTGCGTGAAACAATCTTCTATGAGGTTGAATTTAGGGGGTACATGTGATGAATAATATTATGTTAATTCACACATTACTTGTTTGTTCTTTGTGAATTTTCAGGGATTCCAAACAAATTCTTAGTGTAAACTACTTTGCATTGATATGGGGTTGGGTTTGGGGTTGGCAAACGCAAAATTATATCGAACTGATCGATTATTATTTTCTTTTTGTTAAACTTAAAATCACTTTAAACATGTTGTAAAATGGAAAAATTCTATAAATATTTTTGTTTAGGTACAATAATTGGTAAACGATAATATCATTGTGGTCTATTATCAAGTAGTGATTATTCATGCCTTTGATGTTGTACTGCCTACTTGGGCCAGCATGGTCCATTTCACATATCTAATAAATTAATAATGAAGCCCAAAACGAAATTAGATTAAAGTCCAAAAGCAACAACATTTAGTAGAGACGTAGAGAGCACTCATTAAGAAAGAGAGAAAGCAATTCAATTGATATATATATATATATATATATATATATATATAGTGTTTCTATTATCAGTTCGAACTGACAAAAGTTATATCAGTTCCTTGTATGTGGGCCACTGAATTTAAATACTTTGACTGACAAGTGCATACAGCCAAATCAAAGTATTTAAATCCAGTGGCCCATATGCAAGGAACTGATATAACTTTTGTTAGTTCGAACTGATAATAAAATTTTTGTGTATATATATATTTTGAAATGTTACATTAATTCGGGATTTTTAGGGTGGGGGGTTTACAGATTTTAAGAGGGGGGGGGGGGGGGGGGGGGGGGGGGGGGGGGTGGTATAGATTTGAACCCACAATCTCATGGTGTAGATATGGTGAGCAAACCCACCGGACCAATCAATAGTTTTTGAATGGTAGGATACTCTCTAGGGGTTCAAATCCCACCATGTGCAATTTATAAGCATATGAGGAGTTTTCTTCCCGGGTTGTGAAAGTAATTAGATTATTAGAGAATCTCTAATAGGGCGGAAAACACCATGTCTTTGACTATGTTCAGGTAGGCTAGACCGGAATTTGCTCCAACAGCCTCCCTATCTAACTCCCTAAATTTTTTTCCGGCCAAAGCCTCCCCAAATGTAAGTAGAGAAAGCTTCCTCCCATTTTTTTTTTTTTTTTTTTTTTTTTTTTCCACTCCTCAATTGAAATGGGTGGTCAAGATGAGTCCACATCCTTCATATTCAATGGTCCAAATTCAATGTAAGGAAAATATAATGAGCCATTTTTTCACTCCAATCCATTTTTAAGGAGGCTTGTTGGAGTGTTAACTCCTTATATGGCTCATTATTTATAAAAAATACAATAGACTCTCTAAATATAAGGAAAATATAGGGAGCCTTATTGGAGATGCTCTTATCTCCCATCATGAGATTAGATATTCGAATCGCACATGTATTTTTTATCTCAGTAGGTTCCGCACATGTATTATTTGATGTGAGTCAATTATAGTATCATTGAGTTGGTGTATAACAAAATCTTGCAATAGATTTACTGCGAATGTAATATGTGGTCATTTAATGCCCAAGCGAACATATCTATGTGTATAACTGTATAAAGACAGATTTGTATTGGTCCATATTTATGGAAAACATCAAGAGATGTCAGTGTTTATTATTTATTTATTGTTTTGCTAATAATAACAAACCATATATTCCTATCCAATAATTAATTGTGGGTATTTTTTTTTTTGACAGGCTGCTACCAGCAGCAAAACAATAAACAACAAACCAAAAGATAAAAACCAAACAAAAACTTAAAACAGACAATTCAGTCTCCACCAAATCCCTAATACACGTGGGAAAATCTTCCATCCAATTAAAAAGTGTTCTTCGAGATATCCAGAACATGGTTAACAAGTTTCCGAGCTACCCGGTTAGCAGAACAGGGGATAGCAGTATAGCACAAATGTTCAGACTAAGAGACTGAGACCTAAGATCAGCAATCTCAGAGATAATAGAACCATAGCTAGCATTCAGGAGATTGTTGTTAAGAGCAAGATCAATCGCCTCAGCCTTGTCGGATTCCAAAACGCAAGGAACCAATCCACAATCTTTGTGGGTCAATCTTTGTGAGCACGATAATTGTGGGCATTGTTTCGTACCCATACATGTTATTGTCAAACCATAACTTGTTGTAAATTGACTGTGAAATATTGTACCTATTTAGTTGATTGACAAACGAAAATGAAGTGCTATGTAGTTGATATATGGATACCGACTTTCTAATGAAACTCTAGCAAAAACCAATCCACTATTTTATTGAAATTCGCAATTTCTTGGTTAAATGAAATGAGGCAATAATTCTTTAAAAAAAAAAATCACTAAGTTCTCTTAAAGGGAAAAATGTAATGTTAGTTATAACTTGTTAAATAACATCTTGACATATATATACATTTATATATAAATTTAAAATCATAAGCATGACTCGATCAATTGGGAGTTTTCTAGGACCCGTTGAGATTAACCGCTACAAGAATGACTCCAAACACAACTTCCATTATAAGAAAAAGATCTCTACACACTTTATGATTTTATAAATAAATACAAGATTTTAATGATTTTTATCATGAATGTGTATGAACAAGCTAATAGACTTGAGATATGAGCCTATGAGTAGACTTGCTTATTTGATTTAAAATTTAGATATGTAAATTTTTTATAGAAAAATGTAAAGAAACTCGTATTTGGTTGAGTATTATGAATGATAAAATAGAAAGATTGTTACTTGTCAAAGTTTATATCCAAATAAAAAAGTTCAAAACATAACCTCAATTATTCAAAATGTATAAATGTGTTTTATAATTTGGTAAAACAACAGTGTATTCTTATTCTAATTAAAGAATCAATTATTTACACGATTACACCTATCTATTGGGATGTCAAAATTACCCATTGATTCAGGAACCTGTGGGGACCTATCTCGATAGGGATGGTTTTAACCGTATCATTTAAGTTGTGGTATGGGGATGGTATTGTTTTCAATCCCCGATTTAATTTCAGTACGGTTACGGGATTTCAAGTTCCCGCCCCGCCCCATCCCCGTACCCAATATATATATATATATGTAAACATAATTTTCCCTCATATTTTTCCCTTCAACTAACATAATTTTCCCTGTCTTTTTTCCCTTTTTTTCCCTCCATTGAAACACTACTCCATTCCAAATCATGATATATAATAGGGATATTATCATTTTCCCCCCTAACGTTTGCCCTATTAGAAAGGTGAGGACATGGTTTGCTCATCTTGGCTAGTCTCTCCACTCAAATGGATAGAATGTATGATATGCCCATTCTGTTACCTTTTCCATCTATTTTTGAGTTGACCGTCAATCCTCATGATCAAATGACCGTTTTATCCTTCGGTTTGCTCCATATTTAACCCTCAAGATATTCATTAAATAAAAAATATATTTAAAAAAACAGAAAACAAAAAAATAAAATAAAAAACACAATTAAAAAAAAAGATGGATCTCCACCGTCCATCTCAAAGATAGACGGTGGAGATATCTCTTTTTTATTTTTTATTTAAATTTAATAATAATAATAATAATAATAAAATCTTTACTTCAATATATATATATATATATATATATTACCTAACAAAAAAGATTTATTAAAAAAGAAATTAATGAATAAAAAACATATAAAAAATTACAATTTCATTGATATTCATCCCATTCCAGAATAAAAAACTCACACCAAATCATTCATAATCAATCCCTTCCAAATCATTCATAATCATCATCTTCCAAATCATTCCCAACACCCAAACCCTAACCTAATCAACAACAACTCACACCAAACCCTAGCCACCACCCTAACCCACCGAAATCACCAACTACTACCCATCCGATCGATCTCCTCCTCCCAGCCAGAGATCGAAGCCAACAAAACCAACTCTTCCCGCCACCGCTTGATCTCTTACAACCATGGCGCCGCTGATCCCTTTCTCTTTCTTCCCATCTCTTTTCTCCTTTTTCTTTCCCTTGACAGAGGGGTGTCCACTATGGCACTCTATCTCTAGTGGCCGATCTCGATTTTAGGGTTTCTGATTTGGGTTTGGTTTGAGGTAGTGGTGGTGGTTTGATTTGTATTGGTCCATATTTATGGAAAACATCAAAAGATGTTAGTGTTATTATTTATTTATTTTTTTGCTAATGATAGCATACCATATCCTATATTCCTATCCAATAATTAATTGTGGGTATTGTTTCGTACCTATACATGTTGTTGTCAAACCATAACTTGTTGTAAATTGACCGTCAAAACATAATTTTCTCTATCTTTTTTTCCCTTTTTTTCCCTCCATTGAAACACTACTCCATTCCAAATCATGATAAATAATAGGGATATTATCATTTTCCCCCCCTGACGTTTGCCCTATTAAAAAGGTGAGTACAGAGTTTGCTCATATTGGCCGATTTCCCCCCTTAAGTGGAAAGAATGTATTATATGCCCCTTCTGTTACCTTTTCCATCTATTTTGAGTTGACCGTCAATCCTCATGATCAAACGACCATTTTATCCTTCAGTTTGCTCCATATAATTACCATTTAACCCTCAAGATATTCATTAAATAAAAAATATATTTAAAAAATAGAAAACAAAAAAATAAAATAAAAAACACAAATAAAAAAGATGGATCTCCACCGTCCATCTCAAAGATTTTTTTAAAATATTGATTTATAGATTTTTTTTTCTAATTTAAATATTGATTTAATATATATATAATTAATGAAAAAATGAAACAGGGTTATAAAATCATGTCTATTTTAGTCATTGTAACTAATCTCAGCACTTTTGTAATAAAATTACTATACATATATATATTGCTTTTGAGCTATACATCAGTTTTAAAAGTACAATTAACCAAACATCTGCTGATTTACTTCATATCTGATTATTACTTCATCACAGCTAACATTGATTATAAAAAAGTTACAACAATACTAAACTAGCCCTAATTTAACCTTCGAATTCTATATATTATCAAGTTTGTGAATTTTTACACCTTATACACATTTGAATAACTTCTTCTACATTCATATTTCTCATCCTATATATATATATATATATATATACAGAAATTCTATTATCAGTTCGAACTGACAAAAGTTATATCAGTTCCTTGCATGTGGGCCACTGAATTTAAATACTTTGACTTGGCTGTATGCACTTGTCAGTCAAGTATTTAAATCCAGTGGCCCACATACAAGAAACTGATATAACTTTGGTCAGTTCGAACTGATAATAGAAAGATTGTATATATATATATATATATATATAATACTTCTCTAATCAGGACCGTTCTGACTTTATAATTTCAGGACGTCCAACCATAGCCACACATTCACAGTGGGCCCACAACCCCACATTAATAAATACCCACACCCAATATGAATGTGTGGTTGTGGTTGGACGTCCTTAACTTATAATTTCAGGACATCCTTATTAGAGAACCACCACATATATATATATATATATATATATATATATATATATATATAATTTTTCTATTGTCATTCGAACTGATATAAAATATATCAGTTCATTGCATGTGAGCCATTGGATTTAAAGATGCTTTAACAAAATGAACTGATATATTTTATATCAGTTCGAACTGACAATAGAAAGACTATATATATGATACCATTAGCTAGTTATGTTTGTTTTTTTGGAATTCTGGGCCTCTGTGGTTTGTTTTCTCTTGTTTTTGGGGTTAATTCTTCTTATTAATAAAGATTGCTATTTCAAAAACAAAAACAAAAAAACAAAAAACAAAATGATACCAAAACGTAGCACTAACAAATAAAATAGAATGCACGGAATAATATATAGAAAACTAAGTAGCATAAATGGAATAGATAAAATAAGACTATGATACTTACAAAATTAAAATAATAAGTCTGACAGCAATGATAACCGAGAGATATACAGGAATGGTCGCAAACTTTATTGATGGTAGGTACACAAGTGTTTTTTACAGGAGAGATATATATATATATATATATATATATATATATATATGAAAATCCTAAGAGTCTGAACCTGTTTCTCATAGGATACACAGATCCTTATATTGAGAGAAGAGAGAAGTAACTATAGTTAATGTTACCATGGTAAACATAGCTGTGGTAATTGACCAATAATACAAATGTGTGATTGTCTTTTTGAATTATTATCTTTTACTGTTGGAGAACATTGGACTATCTGGCCATGATTGTTGGATACTGCTGAGGAATAGTGATATGTCTGGTACTGTTCTTGTCTTAATATGCCGACGGTAAGTTGAAGGGATAAGATCTGAGTCATAAAGGAGCCTTGGTAGGACCTGCTTATCATAATTGATATGATGTTGTCTAGTGAGGCTAAAGCCTCTAGTATGGTGATAAGTCATGACCGAAGTAACTGTTTCCTTCGGTGGGTAGGGTCATCATCATCATCTAGAAGATCATCTTCATCCTCTTGATTTTCTTATTCTGAGTCCTTTTGGGATATGCTGGTCATTGTCTTTTCATTTCTTCAGCTATTCTCATCAGTTCTTCTGGAGTGCTGGTAGTAGCAATTATGGCCTAGTTTTGAGATTTGGCCATCAAGAACTGGGATTGATCAGATGATTTGTTACAGAGAGTAGGATTTTCTGTAAACCATTTAGCAACCCTATATTTGTCATGATCTACAATATTCATGCCACTCCACCATTTGATCTTTGTTTGTTGGCCAAAATAGGGAATATTGACATTTCCAATCAATTTGTCTTTGGTCATGTATTCGAGCATTAAAATCCATGTCAAATTAAAATGCTTGAAGAAGAGCAATAAGTCTAGAATGAAATCCCATTATATTGGTTTTGAAAGATAAGTCGTCCAATGAATATATCCTTCTTTGATAAGATGTAGAAGGAAATCAATAGTTGGACCATATTTGTCCCACCACTCAAGAAACCAAAATGGGATTTGGAGTGGAAAGTTTTTGTCAAAATAGATAAACCAAGACAAGGAGTTGCCTGGGTTTTAGCCATACAAAACATTTGTCCATGCATCTATATAATCCCAGTATGAGTATTTAGAGACATGGAATGGTCTAGATTTTTTTTCTTCTATTTGGATCGCCACCCCATTGATCTAAGGTGATGATTTTGCAAAAAAATTATTTTTCCGAAGATCAATTTTTCTTTGTCAGTTTTGTTAAAAGCATCAGAGATGTAAATAGAGTCTATGTCTATCAAAATGAATTCATAGAATATATGTCATTTTGATAAGTCTTCAGGGATCCTACAAAATAGGGGATCAATGATTGCATTCGCAAGTTTCTTAGGTTCCTTGAAATAATAGTCAAGTAATAGTAGTGTTTCCATCAAGAAATATATGTCAAAATAGGGTTTAAAATCAAACATGGGTAGTTTTGATAATTGACTTTAGACAAAGCATGTGAAGTAATCTGTGATTGTTTTTCTGTGACTAATTTCGAATGAGGGCTAATATGGGATGAGGTGATAGTTTTGAATGATGGGGATTCTGTTTTTAGTGGGGAGAAACTATTGGACACTTGTATGGGGTTTGCAGTAGTAGGCATAGGAGAAGAAGATGCTCTAACATGGCTTGGTGATTTTGGTGTACTTGGTTGGGGCAATAGGGTTAGGGCATATTTGTCTTTGTGGCTTGGTTTTGGGCCTTGAATAGTTTTGGCAAGGTTATTGTCATCTTGATAGGTCACGGCAATGGTATTGTTACCACGATAAGTCATTAATGCTCTATTATCTAGCAATAAGTCGGATGATAAGTCAGATCTAATAGTGGGTCTGGGACCCTGGACTTCTTTCTTTCTACTGCTACTCATGATATCTGCCCTGCAAAAATTCTTTAGTCAAGAAATTTGGAAGGCTGTTTTCTGAGCCTTAAATATGTTTAATAGTAAAATCAAAAGCAGAAAGCAATGCTTGTCATCTGACAAAGATTTGTTTTGAAGCAAGATTTTTGACATTTTTTTTTTAAAATGAATTGCGCCGATTGACAATCTATTTCACTTGCAATTAGTGAATGGCTGTCAAAACTCAAAAATAACCGTTAACCGTATCAAAGTGATGAAAAGACAAAACTATCCCTAAATCCTAAATTAAATAAATAAATAAATAAATAAGCGAAAAAAATTGATAAACTGAAAAAAATAATAATAATCATTTTTTAAATGGATTTCCGATGGTGGAGATCAAATAAAATTTAAAATAATTAAAAACATAAAATCCAAAAATAACAATTGAAAACTGAGAAAAAATCCCTTAAAAAAAATGGATCTCCAATGCCCAATGGTGGATAAAAATAAATAAATAAATAAATAAAAACAAATGTAGATCCATATATATGTAAATACTGCAATCATTTTTTTCATAGGATCGCTTTTGTTGCTTGTATTTAGATTAAATTATTAATCTTAGTCCAATTTATACTTATTAAACTCGGGTCTCAACGGTTTCGGTTTGAAGCTGAATACGTTGAAACAACACAAATGAACACTTAAATTATATGCAAGTTTTTTAGCCATTTTTTCATTTATTATTTTTTCTGTTTATATTTACATTAAAGTTTTATTTTTAGTCCAATTTATACAATTTTTTAGTAGCTTAACTTTGAGAATCTAAATTTCAACCGATTTGGTTTGAAACAGAATCCGTCGAAACTACAAAAATGAGTTATTAGTTTATAACTTTATATACAAGTTTTGTAGCGAATTTTTCGTTTGATTTTTTTATTGCTTATATTTAAATTAAAGTTGTGTTCTTAGACCAATTGATACTCATTTTTTGAATCTTAACTACGAGAACCCAAGTTTCATTGATTTCGACCGATTTGGTTTGAAACCGAATCCATTGAAATTGCCAAAACAAGTTGTTATATGCAAGTACTGCAACCATTTTTTCATATGATCGTTTTTGATACTTATATTTAGATTCAATTAGTGATATTAGTCCAATTTACACTTATTAAACTTAGGCTTCGACGGTTCCGGTTTAATTCTGAATATGTCGAAATGATATAAATGTGTTCTTAAATTATATGCAAGTTATTAGCCATTTTTCATTTGATTATTTTTTCTGCTTATATATATTCTCATTAAACTTGTATTCTTAATCCAATTTATACAATTTTTGTTTAACTTTGAGAATTCGAGTTTTGACAGATTCGGTTTCGATCTGAAGCTGTCGAAACCACAAAAATTAGTTCTTATATTATATGCAAGTTTTGTAACGATTTTTACATTTGATTTTATTTTTTTTATTGCTTATATTTACATTAAATTTGAGTTGTTAGCCCAATTGAAACTCATTTTTTGTAGCTTAACTACCAGAACCCAAGTTTCGGCAATTTCAACGGATTCGGTTTGAAACATGTTCATCACCACAAAACTAAAAAGACTAATTGAGATTACATAATTACAAAGTAATACTAATTAATTATCTATAGGTAGCTAGTAGAATAGAAAATACTATTTTCCCTAGTAGTATTATCTAAAGGTAGCTAGTAGAATAGAAAATACTAAGAAAATACTATTCATTCAAACTCTTTCTCTATTTTCCCTAGATCTGCTTATGCAATAATCAGCTGGCTGGTTACTACTGCCGTGCCTTGGAGAATTGGTCTGCAAATATTCTTGAAAGAATCCCTGGTTCTCTTTAAGTAACTCTTTCCACACTACAAATTAAAACCACCACACACATGAAATAATTACATTCTCCAAAACAATCTAGCTAGCTCACTGTGAGGGGAGTGAAATTAAAGAGAAAAGAGATCATAGAGAGAATTTGTATATACCTGTAAGAGTGACAACCGGGTCGATACTAGCATGCTTGGCAAGAGTGTTGATACAGTCATTTCTGCTCATGTTAAAGACCAGGCATCTCTCAATCAAATGTTGAACCTATGTACATATACATATATATATACATATATATATATATATATATACACAAATCATCAAATTAAACAACATGAGATGAGACAATTAATGTAGAAACAAATTACAAAAGATATATATACACACAAATCATCAAATTAAACAACATGAGATGAGACAATTAATGTAGAAACAAATTACAAAAGATATATATATATATATATATATATATTTGAAGTATCCCAGTTTTTGGGAGATATATATATAGTTCCATTACCATTCTAATATAATCTTGTGGCTGGCATTGCAAACAAGGGAATTGATGATCATGATGTCCAAGAGCCATGATGATACATGTAGAGAGAATAAAAAGAGAGCTAGCAATGAAAAAAGTGCAAGTATGTATATTGATTTTATGGTTAGATATTTTTTAATGAGATATTTTTGTGTTGGATATTATATGCAGTTATCCAAGAATATCCAAGTGAAGGGCCACAAAAGAGCAAGAGAGATCCAAAGAAAGGGCTCACCTCATCTCATATCCAAGCAAGCTGCTGATAGATCATAAGATCCTTAATTATTCTAGATATTTGAAATGTTGATGGTGACCTCTACCAAAAACCTATAAATTCATCTTTAATTAAACATTTTGCATGCACTTTCTTAGTTAATTAATTAAACCAAATTGTGCTTCTTTGATTATTCCATTAAGTCAATCGATTTGGATTTCACATAATTTACATTTTACTTGGCATGTATATATATATATATATATATATATATATATATATATATATATATATGTATGTATGTATGTATGTACTAGTTTATGTGTACACCAATTTTGTACTAGTCCCCTTTTAATTGATCAATAAACTATATATGATAAGAAGCTTGGGCGGCTCAAGGGTAGTCGAGGTCTTAGACGAAAATTTCAAATGAGGACTTGTGATTCCACATTTTTTTTTTTTTTGGTTACTGGTTATAAATTTATCAAGAGCCCCTTTTGTGATTCAAATAATTTTTCTATTTTTTTTTTTTTTTAGTTTTTAATATCCGGATTCGTATTTTCTACCAGACATATCTAATATCCGATTATCAATTATTGAAGCTTAAAAAAACAAAAAACAAATAATTTTGTTAAAGTTGAAAACAAAATAAATAAATAAATAAAATTAAAGTAATGGAGTTTTGAACAATTGAACCTGGAATGTTTATGAAAGAGTACGTAGAAAAACAATGAGAGGGTTTGATTGCAATAGGAGGGTTTGATTTTATAGTAGGATAGTTTGATTGAATATAGAAGAAGATATAAAATAATAGATTTTAGTGTGTATATATAATTAAAAAAAATTAACATTTAAAGAAAATGAATAACATTAATGTGTAATTTTTTTTTAAGAAAACGTTAATGAATAAGTCCACTTAAATGTGTTTTACTTGAAAATATGAATCTTTTACTTGAAAATATGAATGAAAGGAAGAGATATTTTTAAAAGAAAAATATTGAATATTAATTGTTAAAAAATATATATTAATAATGAAAATATGGGGCCTTAATTTGAGGTGGGTCCTTAGGCAACTACCTCAATTGCCTAGAGGTTCAGCCGGCCCTAGTAGATCATAGATGCTTGAATTTGTCTCTCTCACACCCAATGGATCAATTTAATTTGTCATGACATGTGGTGAGGAGCAATGTGTATGGTAATTACGGGAAGAAAAATAAAAGAAAAGAAAAGACAAATCATGAATTTCATCCGTTATTGCAAATTACACCAAAACATTAATTCAAATAATGTATCAAGTGATTTATCATTTTCTTATCATTTAACACATCATTCTATGATTTACATGGTAATAATAAATCACCCGCTGCATCATTTAGATTTGTTTTGGGATTATTTTTTTTGAGTTGTATAGTTACAAAATTCCTGCCCCAATTCATGATATATTTTTTTGTTGGAATAGTGCATTTGGAACTCTTGTTTGTTATTATGGATACTATTTTCAGGAATCAATGAAGTTATTAAATATCAATATATTCTGAAATATCTTACAAAATATCCAGAAATATCTGGATTCTGTATATGTCGGCATATTGCAGGTACATATTTTGGAATATCCAGTATATACATAAACTTTAATTTATTAATGAAATTAGTTTTCATATGGGAAATTAAAGCTTGAAAGACAACTCTGAACCTTATATATATAATTTTTATATTATCAGTTCATCCTGATATATTTTATATCAGGACGAAGAATGTGAACCATTAGATTTACATACTTTGACTCAAAATATATGTACTTGTCAAAACTTCTCTATAATCTGTGGTCCACATTATTCGTTCTAATATAAAATTGATAATAGAAATACTATATATATATATATATATATATGTATATATGATAGTTTTTCTATCAGGACGATCAACCACAACCACATGTTTAAATAAAAGGTTCACATGTTTAAATAAAAGGTTGATTTTTTTTTTTTTTTTTAACAAACATTTGAACTTATTAAAACATATGGTTGGTCATTATAATTTCAGGACGACCTGAATATCTATATATATATATATACAGTCTTTCTATTATCAGTTCGAATTGATATAAAATATATCAGTTCCTTGCATGTGGGCCATTGGATTTAAAAGATGCTTTGACAAGTGCATGCAGCCAAGTCAAAGTATTTAAATTCAATGGCCCACATACAAGGAACTGATATATCTTTTGTCAGTTCGAACTGACAAGTGCATGCATAATACAAAGAAAGGATTTATGACTCACACATAGCTATTAGCGATAGGGTCAATGATTGGTTGAGATTCTCAAACACAAGCCTCACAACCGAACTCACACAAAACACTAGAAACTAAAGAAACAACACTCACAATATGCTGTCAAAGTGCAGTATTTTTCTATTCAATAATTCAAAAGTTCCTGAAATAAAATTACAAGCCTTGCTTAAATAACATTTAAACCTAAATAGATTAAGGAAAGTCAAAAAGAAAAGTAACTAGCAAGAAATCAGAAAATAAACTAGCAATCAATCAGAAAATAAAAACTAGCCTAAAATTAGGAAATAAAAAGATACACCAAAATTAGGAAAGCTAGGATTATTTTCAATAATAACCCTTTAAGTTAACTTGGGGCTTTAGACTTTCTTTTGGGCCTGTTTGATAACTCATATTCGGACTTTCTTTTAGGCCTGCTTGATAACTCATTGGATGCTCCTGCATCAGACTCCCCAGGTTGGAAAGGACTCGTCCTCGAGTCTAAACCAACAACCTCGTTCCCTCCATGATAAACCTTGTAAGGACATTCACCACGATCATGCAACTTGTCATATTTTCCATGTGGAAACCGCTCATTCCTCAAATTTCTCCGCACTCAGTCACCTTCTTGAAATTCTGTATGGCGACGATGTTTATCACCAATCTCCTTGTATTTTTTTCCCAATAGAAAATGCCACCAAACATTGTTGATTGGCCACCACATCGTTCCCGTTCTTGATCCATGAAAGCTTATATGATTCTGGGCTTCTCTCAGTCTTCAAATTGAGTTTATTAACCATCTCTTGTGACACAATATTTTCACAGCTACCACCATCAATAATAATATGGCAAACTTTTCCACTAGCGGTGCACTTAGTGTGAAAATTATTATGCCTTAGCCAATTGGGGTCATCTTCTGCCTCTGAATGACTAGTGATTCACCATGATCACTCCAAGTAATCTCTTCCTCCTCTTCTTGATAATTATCAAAGATAGGAGGTTCATCAAAATTGATTTTTATTTCATCTTGCACTTCCTTGTAGTCAAAGATTCGCTCAACATGATTCAACCAATCAATAAATTTGTCTAGCTGAATTTTTCCCTTGAACTCCAGTACATCCATCTTCATGTTAAAGTAACAAGCCGTGTAGTTGTTAAACAGTCGGCCCCCTCGTCCCCTTTCGTCCGACTCACCCTACGGAGCGCGGTGATGAAAAGGGTTATCCTTCTGCTCCTCGTCGAAACTCTCATCATCCATGTTTCGAGTTTCAATGCGAGCCATTCGATCCATAAGTTGTTGAATCATCCTCTTAATTTCCTCCATGTCATTGTTGTCATTGTCACAACCCTCCATTTGAAAACCTCTTCGACCACGCCTGTTGTGAGCTATGAAATCACCTTGACTCCGCCACACAGCAAACCGTGCTCTAATACCAAATTGATGGGTTGAGATTCTCAAACACAAGCCTCACAACCGAACTCACACAAGACACTAGAAACTAAAGAAACAACACTCACAATATGCTGCCAAAGTGCAGTATTTTTCTATTCAATAATTCAAAGTTCCTGAAATAAAATTACAAGCCTTTTAAATACATCTAAACCTAAATAGATTAAGGAAAGTCAAAAGGAAAAGTAACTAGCAATAAATCAGAAAATAAACTAGCAATCAATCAGGAAATAAAAGCTAGCATAAAATTAGGAAATAAAAAGATACACAAAAATTAGGAAAGCTAGGATTATTTTCAATAATAATCCTTGAAGATAACTTGGAGCTTTAGACTTTCTATTGGGCTTGTTTGATAACTCATATTCGGACTTTCTTTTAGGTCTGTTTGATAACTCATTGGATGCTCCTGCATCAGTCAAGTTAACATTTCATATCATGGTAATTATGATGGCTACTAACCCTAATTAACAACAAATGTGATATGAAATTTCTTTGCATGCGAATAATATTCTCCTACTAGATAAATTCAAACTAGCCGATTTATAGATTAGTTATAAGAGGTAAAACAATTTGCATGTGTCATGTAAATAACTATTTTCAAAATCATATAATTAAGCATATTTTTTTGAAATATTTATGTTTAAATCAAGATATAAAATTACCTTACGTAGTTTTTAAATCAAGATACAAATGCACCTTATTTCTTTAAACCTTTTTTTTTTTTTTTTTTTTTTTTTTTTTTTGAAAAGGAATTCATTAAGCAGAGAAAGATTACAAGGAAACCGGGCAATCGCCCAAGACCAGACTTTCCACAGACAGAGGACAGTCTTCCAACCAAACAAACTCACCCCTAAACTTGAGAGCAAAATATATATATATATTGATATTTAATTTTAAGATACGTAAAACAGTAGAAATGTATGACTGAGTTTCAAAATTAAAAAATTACATCTATGATTGAACTATTTATTAAATATTTAATTTTCTTTGTACGGTATAAAATGTTGTAAAATAGTATATTATTCCATTAAATACTTAAATTTAAAAGTATATATACCATTGTTGCACGATCTATGCACTCTATTCTCTATCCATTATAATTCGTAATGTGAACGCTAATTTATTTTTAAAATGTAATTCATTTCATATTTTCATGCATTCCCATTTGTTTTAATTTATTCTAATGTTTCACTAAAAAATTTAACCTTTAAAAACAATTATGCATCGTTTTTCAATGTTTTCCCTTTTTTTAGAGAGAAAAAAAAAAAAAAAAAAAAAACAAGAGTCGATATTTCCACCACTATTTTTATAAATTTGGAAGCCCCAATTACCCAATGAATTTGGGAGTTGGGACATATGATAAATAGGGACAGTAATTTCATTCGGACCTGTGGTATCCACCTGAGTCCGAACCATGTGAGTTGGGTTTGTGTTTTAATATTCAGGTCACGTGTCAGGTTCAGTTGTTATAATTCAAACCCAAAGCGGGTTCGGGTTCTATTGTGATAATCAAACCCGCGGGTTCAGTTGTTATATTTACTACTAAGCCATAAATATTAAATATACTAAACATAAAATCATAAATATTAAATCTAAGAATAAAAATACTAAGCATAAATATTATAAATAAAACCTAAGCACAAATATTAATATTGAATTAATAACTACTAAGCATAAATTATAAATTTAAAATTTAAAATTTAAAAGAAATTACTTTTGTTTGTGGTTGTAATTCATAGAGAAATGGTGAATTGGTGCCTTGGTGGATGGTAGAGACTAGAGAATGAGAGATTAGAGATTATACTATTGTAGAGAATTAGAGACTAGTATTAGAGTGTGTAGAGAAAAGAGGGAGTTAGAGTAGAGACACTAGAGAGAGATAATGAGAGGAAATGTGAAATTAGATATTAGAGAGAGTAGAGAAAGAGATGTGTGAATTTTTTTGATTTGGAGGGTGGTATTTATAGAAAATTTGAATTGGGGGATAAAATGGTAATTTTAAATAATTAAATTTTTTTTTTCAAAAATTGGACGTTTGACAACTGTAATTTTTTAAAAAATAAAATACCGGCGGCCCACAGGCCGGCCCGCTTTGCAGGCCTTACAGGCCTGGCCGGGCCTGTGGCCTATGCAGGCCTCGGCCTGGTCTGGCCCATTTTGCCTCCGCTAGACGTCTAGACCTAAAAACAATCAAAACCCCTCCTACCACAACATCACATTCATTCTCCTCTGGTTGTGTTTTATTTTTCAACTAAATCTTGTCGTAGTTGCCAGAGCCACTGCCACTGATTCAAACTTTAGCATTACCATTGCTAGTTCTGGTTCTTGTTCGTTGAAGGACACCTACTTTTGATGCCCGACTAACTTCCTTTTAACAACACCCGTGACTGCTGGAAAAAAAAAAAAAAAAAACTCTGGTTTGGTGAAGTTCTCTTTCTCTGGACTGCGGTTTCTTTTCGGGTGAGTTTCAATACAAGCGCCTTGCTTTTTCTTCAACTCTGTTTTGCTTTTGATAATCACATGTTGCAATTAGCTTACTCTACTTCTATGTTTTTATTATCAGTAAGCTACTTTGTCATTGTGTGAATAATTTCTTCAATTCCATGACTAGCTATACCTTTTGTAACCACTTTTGTTTTTCTGAGATAGATTTTGACGCTTTTATTTCTTGCTTGTTTTTTTTTTTTTTAATCGTATTCATCATTACAAAATATTAGTCTTCTATGGACATGCACAAAATTGATCAAATGATACAATGAAGAAGAAATCAAAAAGTTAGCTGTACCTTTGTTTGGTGATTTGATTGCAGTTTTTTGTAATCCTTGCAGTTCCCTGAGATACTCATGCTAATTCTCCATGAAAATTATATTCTTGCAGATAATATAGCTTATATTGACTCCGCATCGAAAAATCCAATATTTTAAGGATGTTGCCAACTGATCCCACAAAAAAGATATCCTTTACTCGGTGCATTACAGATGGGGATTTGGTTATTGTCTATGAGAGGCACGACGCTATGAAAGCTATTAAAGTATGTGAGGATTCGGTACTCCAGAACCGTTTTGGTGTATTTAAACATTCAGACTGGATAGGCAAGCCCTTTGGGTCCAAGGTTTTTAGCAACAAGGGCAAATTTGTTTACTTGTTAGCCCCAACTCCGGAATTATGGACTTTGGTTTTGAGCCACAGGACTCAGATTCTTTACATTGCGGATATTAGCTTTGTGATCATGTACTTAGAAATTGTTCCTGGTTGTTTAGTTCTGGAGTCAGGGACTGGAAGCGGGTCTTTGACAACCTCTATTGCAAGGGCTGTAGCTCCTACAGGACATGTCTATACATTTGATTTCCATGAGCAAAGGGCTGCCTCAGCTAGGTAAAAATGTAGTTTTTATAGTGTAGATATTCTTATGTTGTTAGTTAATGTTTAATATATTTGGTACTCAATTGGTATTCACGACATGGGATCTTTTTCTATCTTTACTTTTTGTTTTTAATCTAGATGTGAAAATTTCAAGTTCAAATACAGAATTTGTAAATAAGTTGGTATTTAAAGGAAATTGTTACTTGTTAAATTCGGTCTAAGTTTCAAGTGTTACTCATTGTCAATGAAAAGTTTAGTCGTTATTTTTGTCACAGAAAAATCAAATCACGTCTTTTGGGTCCATCAGATGCTAGTCCTTTGTTCAGTAACATACATTACTTTGTCTTTTGGTGGGTGATCAGTGGAGGAAGATATACAATGGATGTATTAAAATGTTATCCTGATAGTATTTTTTCAACAGGCAGGATTTTGAGCAGACAGGAGTGAGCAGCTTAGTCACTGTGGGAGTTAGAGATATTCAGGGTGAGGGATTTCCTGATGAATTTTCTGGGATGGCCGATTCTGTATTTCTGGATCTACCCCAACCTTGGCTTACTATTCCGTCAGTGGGGAAAATGTTGAAACAAGATGGGGTTTTATGCTCCTTCTCACCATGTATGGAGCAAGTGCAACGCACATGTGAATCTCTTAGATCAAACTTTACAGGTAAAACCAATCAAAACTAATCTATACGTGTTTAGCTTCTGCAATGTCTTCGATTAGTTTAGTTCATCCTTCCTCTTTCTTTTATTCTCGTTCTCCCTTCAAAATCGATGTTTTATTTTTCATACGTACTTTTATTTGATGAATTTACTCCTTATTCCTCCTTTGTCATTACATATTTGTTCATGGATATTAATTTACATGTATCCTGTGCTGGTTTCTAGATATAAGGACATTCGAGATACTACTTCGCACCTATGAAGTTCGGCAAGGGAAAATGGACGGTAGCCGGGACAATGGAGGTGGTTCTCTTCCATGCAAGAGGAAGCAGCATTCAATTGAAGGAAGCAATGAGCAGGACAATCAAAGTAGTGCTGCTGTCATGGCTAGGCCCTGTGCTGAAGCTAAAGGTCACACTGGCTATCTAACATTTGCAAGACTCAAATGCCTCTCATGAAGTTTTCAGGTTATAACTGTAATTTGCACTTGTATTTGACTCATTCAGGGCTGATGATTTATAGGAATTCTATTCAACTCATTGAATTTTGAATTATTGAAAGACAATCTTATCAGTGACAATGGAGAATGGCATTTTCTAGTCACTTCACTCGCGCGTTATAACAGGTCATTAGACCCTCGTGGCCTGAAACTACGACAGCTTATAGAACGATCTTTAGAGAGAGGTGAGTTCTCTGGTAAGCTCGTAAAATATGACCGAACTGGAGCAAAAATAGTTACTTATATCCCTAATCTTATGCTTAATTGCTTAGCTAGAAAGTACGAAGAATCTTGGTTGCAACTTGCAAGTACATTATCTATATCCATTTTCTTGATTTTATAGCAGACAAATCGTGAGAAGTTTCGCTCTCCAAAGTTTATGATGTGGAAATGATAGACAGCATATTGTTAGCCATCCAAATTTTCAACCCTTTAACTCTCAGCCTCATTTACCGAGTAGAACTATTTTGGCTGCATTACCCCCAGAAGTAGAAAGCTGTTTGAAAATGGATGAAATCGTGTTCAATGTGGTGGTCCTTAGAGTTCTCTGCGAAAGATATTAGTGTGAAGAAGGGGCACTGCATGCCACATCTTTTGTCTCAGCCAATTTTGTTCACATGACCATTAAACAAATGCCATCCATTCATTTCCAGCTTCCCAGCACCAGCTAATCACCATTAAACGCTAACAACCAAACTTTAGAATGTCTAATGACAATTATTGATGCATGATTCACGTTTCAAGGACCCATTTTCGAAAGACTTTTGTAGATAAGACCATCATCAACCGTTGATCTCATGCATCCTAACTTCCTTTAATTTAACCATTTGTTTACTTCATACATCAATTTCGAATTGAAAATAACACTAAGATTACGTTTGGAAGAGTTTCTCAAGCATATATTTTAGAAGTAGATCTTTTAAAGATAGAACTTTTAAATAAAAGTCGTTGGTTATTTGGGTTGCCAATTAAAAGAGAGTTTTTTTTAATAATAGAATTACCAAAATACTTTATCAAATATTAAATTATAGGGTTATATTGGAGATTTTAGTGTTATTAAAAAAACTCCAAAAGATCTACTTGGAAAAGCTTTAAATTTGGGCTTCTCCAAGTAGACATAAAACAACTTTTTTAATCATTTAAAAGCTCTACTGGGTGACAACCAAACGATACAAAAAAAATTGAAAAGAGCTTTTTTAGTTAAAAAGCTCTTTTAGCCAGTAAACAAACTCTCCCAAACGGACACTAAAACTTCGTGTCCAATAAGAATGATGTAGGTGTCAATTACATATCCAAAGCAAGACTAGTCTGAGTCTGGCTTAGACTCGCAAACAGGGGCTAGCTTAGTTAGTAGATGAACGAGCTTTGGGTTTGGGCAAATGACTCCCAGGTCAATGGCTCGAATCCTACCAATGGCGAAAGTTTTTAAAAAAATATCTGGTCCCGAATTAATAGATATTGTCAAAAGAAAAAAAAGTCTTAATAGAAAGTTGAAGAAGAGAAAATGCAGTGGTTTTACAGTGCCAAAGTCCGTATTTCATGCAACATTAAGATTACATTAAACTCTTTATCTCCTCTTTGATTTTGCAACCTTCCAAAATGCAAAGCTCTGCGCTTGCTTGTTTTTCTCCTCCTTCAACCCCATTTCTCGTACCTATTAAAAACAGCAACACCAATCCCATATTTGATCTTGGTCTTATTCATCGAGTTTCATCATCATGTCAAAATACCTCACGTTTCGGCTCTTCTTCACGCTTGAACAGAAGAATCTCTTCTTCTTTTTTATGTTTAAATCAAAGGTTTGATAATTTGAAAGTTAGAGCAGCTTCAGCTCCTGATAATGTAGACGACGTGACCAGGAAATCAAGTGCTTTACCACACACCTTGCAGCTTGTAGGGATGTTCGGACTCTGGTATATTTTGAACATCTACTTCAACATTTTCAACAAACAGGTTCATCGTTCTCCGTAATTGTCGACCACTGTTTATTCCATTTTTGTTGCTTCACTTTGATATGCTTGTTGAATGCAATGCTTATTTGAAATTATGAACCAAGTGAACTTTGAGTGATTCGTTCATATTTTGGAACCCAAAATGAATACAACATAAAGTATCTTCTACTCTCAATCTCCAGTATTTTCAGCATTTCCTGTCTCAAGTTTTGAGCAAATTCTACAGTATTTCTCTGTTCTAATCATGTCAATTTTATTGATCATTTTAGAAGTACATGGTTCTCATCAACTAAATGGTAGAACCAAACATTTGACAACCATGCCGGTTTTTTTCTTATGGTCTAATGTTACTTTCTGTGAATAGGTCCTTAAGGTCTATCCATATCCAACAACTGTTTCAGCATTCGAATTTGGTTGTGGAACTGTGATGATTATCTTGACGTGGACATTTAATCTCTACCCGCGGCCTAAATTGAGTCGTTCGCAGGTACTTTTCCTCTCCATTGAAACCAATATTTCATAGTAAAGTTGTTTCTAATTTAACTGTAAGTGCTAATGAATCATGATATTGTTTTTGATATATTAACTTTTCAGCTTGCAGCAATCCTGCCGCTGGCTGTGGCTCACACGCTGGGGAATCTTTTGACCAATGTTAGTATAGGAATGGTTAACGTTTCATTCACTCAGACGATCAAAGCTATGGAGCCTTTTTTCACTGTCTTACTAGCTGCCATATTTCTCAGTGAGGTTTGCTCCATTTTTGTTCGCTTTTTCTTTAAAGGATTTTCGTGACTGAATGTGATGAATGCTACGGATCTATGGTGTTGTATAACTAGATAATCTATGTTATTTAAGTCATTTGACTCAGTTTTCATCAGTCTTTGCATACAGAGGCCGAGTTTGTGGGTAGTTTCTTCCCTTGTGCCGATTGTAGGAGGAGTAGCATTGGCATCACTCACTGAGGCCTCTTTTAATTGGTAATATTCTTTACTTGTGTTGTGAGTAGCACCGCAGATTCGATCCTGCTTTCAATCTGGCCTCTTAAATAATTCTATTTTGAAACAACCAGGACTGGTTTTATAAGTGCAATGGCTTCCAATTTGACTAACCAATCGCGGAACGTACTTAGCAAGAAGTTCATGGTTAGGAAAGAGGTAACCAGATAATACAAAAATTCAGTTGTTTTCACTTTTCATGTTTTGTTAAGTCATTTTCTACACTTGTCAAAAAACATGTTTTGTAATTGTTCCTTTCAACAGGATACTTTGGACAACATCAATCTCTTCTCTGTAATAACCATCATTTCTTTTATATTGTTGGTTCCTGCTGCTATTTTCATTGAAGGCCTCAAGTTTACCCCTAGACACCTTCAATCTGCTGTGAGTATATAGTAAATGTTCAAAATTAGAAAAATTGATCATAGTTGATTGTTCAGGAAACATATTGCATGAAACTGCTGTGTTTGACCTTAATTCTTTTTCAGGCAAGTCAAGGTTTGAACATAAGAGAGCTATGTGTGAGATCTCTAATGGCAGGGTTCTGTTTCCATTCTTACCAGCAGGTGAGGTTTTACATGTTGCGCAGTATTAGCAGAAATGTTCAAATTAGTGCGCATTGATATAACTTCGTCAGTGCGCACCGATATAACTTCATCAGTGCATTGGATGTGGACCATTAGATATACATACTTTGACTCAAAGTGTATGTACTTATCAAAACTTCTCCATAATCAGTGGTCCACATGCATTGGTACCGATATGAATGAGACCGGTAATATTAGAATTTAGTAAATAATCCCTCAATTTTTCATTGGATTATTTTGTATTTGTGGGGCAGGTGTCTTACATGATACTACAAAAGGTATCACCTGTGACACACTCTGTAGGAAACTGTGTGAAGCGTGTGGTGGTGATTGTCTCCTCAATCATATTCTTCCGAACACCTGTTACCCCAATCAGCTGTCTTGGTAATTATTAGTTAGTTTCTGACCATTGGATTGCATTATCATTTTCTTCTCTACTTTTCATTTATGGTTTTTGTGGGTAATATTTATTTTGAGAGCAGGAACCGCAGTGGCTCTAGCTGGAGTCTTCTTGTATTCAAGAGCAAAGCTGATCAAGCCAAAGCAAAACACAGCCTGATGAGCCAGTCACTGCTTGCTAGTTATTTTGTGATGGAAAAACAAATGCACTCTGTACAAATGTATAAAGTTTAGTGAACTCATCAAATGTTATTGTAATTAAAACGTGCATTAATTGATTGCAGCACACTCTTTGGCAAAGCGGTTTTGCGCACTTTCCCTTTACTTGTGTGATAGTGGTTCGGATTTTACATTTGCTCATTAAATCGCAAAGTGTGTGTAATGTTAGATTAAAAAGAATATATGTCAAAATGCATTTACAAATAAAATTTGATAATATTCATTAAACATATTATTTCACAGGAGGTGTGGTGTGGGAGAATGCTTAATAATCTAAGAAAATAAAAATCAACCCATATCAAAGAAGTGAGGGTAATATTTATTATTATATTCCTACCAAGAGCTCAAATTGGGCTAAAGAATAAGTCGGAATTATGGTACTAAATACCCCCAATAGTATTTTCTAACTACAGTCCCCTTTAAATGTACTCATTTTAATCTATAAAAAAGTATGTAAATCGGTTTTGGGTAATAGACGGGGGTCCTTAGAACATCTCCAACAATCTACCTTAGAGACTCCCTTAAATAAGGGTGAATGTTGATGTAAGGGGCCATTAAGGGAGTATGTACTCCAACAATACTCCCTTAAATGGTCCCTTTAATAATTTATTATTATTATTTAAATGTTATATATTGTGTAATAAATGTTAGATAGAGTTTATAAGAAATAAAATAATCTTAAATAGGTGGAGCCCATTTTAAGGGGGTATAAAAACACCCCTTAATTAAGGGAGTGAACTCCACTTGAACACAATTAAGGGAGTCATTTAGGGAGTTGTTGGAGTTGTAAAAATACACATACTCCCTTAATTAAGCTAAGGGATGTCATTAAGGGAGTCTATTGGAGATGCTCTAAATCTTTATTCTAAAAATCTATTTTATAAGTGGTAAAGGGTTTAAATCCCACCATACACATTTTACAAATATGTGTGGAGAGTTTTCTTCCCGGGTTGTGAGAGTAGTTATCTCCCGTTATATGAGTAGATATCCAAACCGCACATGTATTGTTTGATCTCGGCATGTCTCGACAGTTTTATTGTAATAATTCTTGTAATGCTTAAAAAAAATAAAAAATAAAATAAAATAAAATAAAAAATAAAAAATAAAAAAAAAAAGTGCTTCCTCTAAATTTATTTAACCAAATTTTGTAAGAATTTGTAGAGATTAAACAATGAGTAGAGTGTTACACGGTCCAAAAACTTCATAAATCAACAAAATAATGTGTCGCATGTGCTTATTTGTCTTCATATTATATATATATATATATATATATATATATAGTTGGTAATTACAATTATAATTATGATTTTTTTTTAATCACAATAATAAACCCAAAACACCTCTCCATTCATATGTGAGTGGGTTTAGTTACGAAAGTTGATAAAAGATAATTTCTTGATGAATAGCAAGTTTTCATAAATACAATAATGGATTAACATACTTTCATATACTATACCAATAAATATATTCATGAACACAATAAATTAACATACATAAAATAATCTTGATGGGGCATTGAATCTAGCCTATCGCTCATGATCGGGTATCCCACTTACGTGTCAATCAAACGTTCGACGCTTCTCTGTTGTTGTCTATTGAGACTTGATCCGTTGGTCGTTTATACATTTTTCGACATACTAAAACCTGTTTGCTTAAAGTTGATCAAGCCACATACATTCAATGTTATTGAAGATGGCTTCAAGTTCTCTAAGCTTGGAGCAAAACCTGCAAATACAGTTTTTTTATTGATAAACTATTAAAAATCAAGGCCTATAAAGACTTACTACTATACCTGATCACATCACAAACGTCCAACAATCCACAAAATTCGCAAACCTGGAATACAAGTGATATCCTGTAGGGCACCTACTGCAGGCTACAGCCAACAAATCCACTTATTGCTGACATCAAACCAATTTTTGAGAGAACCTGAGGGCTGAGAGCTAGAGTGAACCAGACTAGCTAACAACATCGAAGCATCTGATTCCTATACATGTGGTGTTACACCTGTTTCGATGGCGAGCTATGCACCTCTCGGCATAGCAAGAGCTTCCGCCTCTGCAAAAAAAAAAAAAAAAAAAAAAAAAAAAAAGAGGCTTGCAGGTTCTGTACGTAGAAGGCCATGACCTGACCCTAACTGTTATAGATAATCACTCCTAAAACCGGTCTCCCTCTTCATTAAATCCAAAGAAGCATCAATATTCGCCTTATCTAAATTGCCATAAAAAATAAAAATAAAAAAATGAATTCAATAATAAGAAGGAACTTTCAACGTAATATCACTACTAAAACACCAATTGATACATACCCTTTTGCCCTTCCTCAAATTAAACCATTTTCAAACCAAGGGTAAATATACATCATTTAAATGAAAAAAATATGTTACAGATCCTTAAAACGCAAGTAAAATCAACATATATTTAGAATAGCTTGCCCATCAAATTTATGCTTAGATGGTCCACACAATTTCTATCCTAGCAGTCACTTATAAGAAAAGGTAAGATGTAACTATAACCGGTAATTCTTCAGCCTGGCTCAATTTAGCTACAAATTTGGGGAGTAACTTTTTCAGGACTGTACAGGGCAAAGAATAATCACAAATGATTATCATCATTCAACTATAATTATTCATTGATTGTTCTAAGTTTCCAATACTCTATAATGTATACTTAGTAGGCAATTAAACATTATCATAAGAAAGATCAAACTAAGCACTGTTCTAAGCAAAAGCATAAATAAGATAAAATGGAAAACGTACATGCATTATTCTTTAGAACCAGAAAAGTTGATGAGATTCCCAGCGAAGTGTTTAATTCCTCCATTGGTTTGGAGAACTAATCTCCAATCCGTACCATAATAAAATATTAGACAAATAGCAAGATGTAAAAAAAAATATCAAGGAAAGACAACAGTGTTGAGGAACTTATAGATAAATGTCAAAATAAAGTGTTGAACGAAGAGAGAAAAAAAAAAGTCAATCTAAAACCAAAATCAAAGTAACCACCAATTTTTTTCTTAGAAAAATCAAATTAAAAGTAAGTTGTTTGACCACTTGTAAAAAACAAAAAACAAAATAACTCAATAAATCCAATTCAAACCCATTATGTTTTAAGTGGAAAAAACAAAATAACTCAATAAACCTAATTCAGACCCATTAAGCTTTAAGTGGAAAAAACAAACGACACATAATCATCTTTATCAATTCAAAAAATTTTAAAAAATTTTAAAAAAAATGTCATCTCTAATTGAGAGATGGAGAATAGCCCAGATCATATCACCAAACAGCCATCAGTGCCATTGACTCGTGTCCCAACATCTACCGCCGCGAGTCACCCAACACAACCAATCTAGAAAGCTCTACCGGCCACCGATCACCAAACTCTAGCCATCAAATTTGTTGATATGTTCGTTAGAATCGTGAATTGCGAAGCTCAACCAAAAGCGATGTTGATCTCCATCTCTAGAGATGAAGCAATGGCGCTCCATCACTAATGAGATGGAGCAGCACCATTCCATCTCTAATGGAGAGATGAATTAGCATATCTCAATTTCCATTATAGATGGAGAATATCTAGTTATTTGATCTAAAAGACCATATTGCCCCAAGCCATTTGGAGTTAACAAACCCCAACTAACGGTAGGGGATATTTGTGTTAACATTTTTCAAAGGTTAAGGGAAGTTTGTGAGTATATGCCCAAATGTACCATAAATATCTGTGTAATCTTTCCAAACCCCATGGGATGTTTATGCAATTCGCCCTAATTATAAATCTCATTTAAAGTTCAAAACACATGAAAAAACACAAGATCGGTCCACATTTCGGTTAGGGTTTGCTCTCTCTCTATCTCATTCCGATAACGAACGAGCTTTGATTAGGGTTCTGTTTTTTCGTAATTCCATAGGAGAATCGACGTAGCTAAGACTAGTATTTCCCAAAGCGGAAGAGCCATGTACGGATCGAGAGAGGGTAAATTGAATAATTTCGTTTTCAATCGTTGTTGTTTTTGATTTGTTCTGTTTATTTGCGATTTGTGTAAACTGTTTTTTTTTTTTTTTTTTTTTTTTTTTTTTGAATTGAATTGAATTGAATTGAATCATGTTTTCATTGTTGTGTTTTTTGATTGTTTTCGGTTATTAATGTTTTCAAATTTCAATTAAATCAATTAGAAGAGATTTAGTGATGTGAATTTGAGTCTTACCTAAAATAATAGGCACGTAGTTGTTATAGAAACCTGAATTGGTTTCTTTTAGGTGAGATCATTTAATCTTTATATTGGTAATTCTTCATTTAAAAGGGATGTTCAGAGAAGGTGATGCATTATGGACTAAATTGATCTTGAAAACAAATCCCATTGAAATTGGTACAGAAAGTTGAAAATTTTGGTTAGTTTATGTCTTAAGCTACTAGTTATTTTTATTAAATTTCGCACAAACAAGCAAATCGTGTTGGTGCAAAAATCTTGTATAGAATCTTTTTATTGTTGAAGAAAGGGCCCAACCAGCTGAAGATTTGTTTAAGACATCCAAGTTAGCATGAAATCGAAATAGCCCATGTATAGATTTTTAGAAATTTATAATAAAGAGACTGTGGGCGAATGAAGAATAACTTTACTTTCTTGATGCAAACGCATTATTATTAGGGTTATTGGCACATTTTTCCCCTAAATTATATACGAGTTTTTACTTCCCCCCCTGAACTTTTTTTTTTTAGGCGTTTTAAACCCCTAAACTCAAATAAATTGGCAATCAATGACAGAATGGGGACGAAATCCTTATTCTGTTTGCTGACCTAGACATGTGCACTGTCAAATGACTAAGGGCAATTTAGTCATTTAAAACTGAAAAACTATTTATAAATAGGCTAATTGGCACTGATACCCCCTGAACTATTCCCAAATTTGCACCTTATCCCCTAAATAGAGAAATGAAAAAATGAATTAATTTAACAATTATTTAAATTATCTTTTTTATTTAAATATCCCTAAATATAAATCCCAGATGAATATTTAAATTATTTAAGGGAAATTATCATTTAAATTATCTTTTTTATTTAAATATATCACTTGTTCATTTACAATAACAAAGGGAATAATAATGTCAAAAATAAAAATAAAATAATAATAATAATAATAATAATAATAATAATAGTAATATTATTTTTGGATCTCCACACCCATCAAAAATTTTTTTCTTGAAACAATAAAATATAATAATAATAAAATTATTATTATTGATTCACAAATACCCGACCCGCTGGTTTTTGGTGGGTCAGGATTTTTTCCATCCCTATTATAGATCTAGATTGGATGGTGAATCAAAATCCGCTCACTTTACAATCCTTTCAGATGGACGGTGGAGATCCTGGATCTCCACACCCATCAAATTCATTTTTTCCTTGTAATTTTTTTCTTACTATTATTATTATTATTATTATTATTTTAGTAATTTGATCACCACCATGAATATTTGAGATTGATGGTGGAGATCAATCTAAATATCTACCTAATTTTTTTTAAATAATTTATTATTATTTTAATATTACTATTTTATTATTATTATTATTATATTTTATTAATTTGTTATTTTTGTTTTTGACATTATTAATCCCCTTCTTATTGTAAATGAACAAGTGATATATTTAAATAAAAAAGATCATTTAAATGATAATTTCCCTTAAATAATTTAAATATTCATCTGGGTTTTATATTTAGGGATATTTAAATAAGAAAGATAATTTAAATAGTTGTTAAATAAATTATTTTTTTTATTTCTCTATTTAGGGGGTAAGGTGCAAATTAAGAAATAGTTCAGGGGGTATCAATGCCAATTAGATTTTCAGTTGTAAATGACTAAATTGCCCTTAGTCATTTGACACGTGAGGTGCACGTGTCTAGGTCAGTAGACGGAATAAGGGTTCCATCACCATTCCGTCACTTGTTGCCAATTTATGTGAGTTCAGGGAGTTTAACGTCAAAAAAAAAAGTTTGGGGGGAAAATAGAAACTCATGCCAATAACCCTTATTATTATTTGCATTGTACGATTTGTACCTTCTTTTTTTTTTTTTTCCTTTTTTTTTTTTTAATGAAGTACGATTTGTACCTTTGTATGTGCATTTTTGTTCATAAGACGATTTAGGTTAATTGGATTTTCCCTCCTTTTAGACGTTTAGTGATCAACGGTAATGGATTAAGTTTTTCTTAACCGTAATGATATGGATTTTCATTGTTGTGTTTTCTGATTGTTTCGGTTATCAAAATTCTCAGAAACTCTGTATAGCTCCGAGCGCTAAAAAAGCGTTCTTCAAACTCGGAGTTTCACTTTCAACTGTGTTGTCTGAGATCGATTTGACGATTTCCCTCCTACTTCAATCAACTTGTCCGATTCTTTTCTTCCCCACCACCACAATGTTCAAAAAGTAACCCTTCTCTCTCTCTCTCACTCAGGGTCTTAATTGTTCTTTATTTATGAATTTTTGGTTTGGTTTTGATTGTTTTCTCTTCTGGGGTTTTATTTATATGTTAATTTCACTTGCAAAATACTGTTATTTTTTTTTGTTTTTGATTGTTATCATGAGTTCTAAATTGGGTTTTTTTTTAATCATTTTATGTTAATGCTATCTGTTAATTTACTTGGGAAACAAAGTTGTGGCTAATTTAAGCTTTTAAAATTAAGGTGGGTGATGGAACTTCATGAAAAAACTTGAAACATGCTTTCTAATTGTGTTTGTTGTGATAAAAAAGCTAATTGCTTGTTGCTAGTTGAACTTGTAATACTATTTCTAGCTTTATTTTTGGCTAATTGGGGTGATTTGTTTTGATGAGGGATTCTTTTCGTTTGGTGTTTCAAATGCGTTTTTGTGGCTAGTCCTACTGTTGAGTTAATTATCATCTCATGCCTTAAACGCATGCTGAATTTCACACTTACCTGTTAGCTAAAACTCTTTGAGATGAACACATGTATTGTGGATCAAACACTCCTACAATTCAGTGGTGTATTTTGTGTAAGCACGTGAGATTTAACAGAATTTATTGTGGGGATCGGTATCTCATTGAGTGAAGAGGGTTTATAATGATGATACAATGGTGTGAGAAAGAACTCCTTACTGATTTCTTCGTCATTTATTATGTGTGTCCGCATTATGAATGTAGTCCCATGTGAATTACTTTTATGGGGGGAGTTGAGGTGAATGGAAATGCTAAATTTTGCGTTGTTAGGCAATACATTGATGTTTATTTTCTATATTGGTAGAGCTAGATATAACATGTGAAGATATATGAAGATTTCTAACAATCATAACTTTGTAAGAGGAGATTGTGGCAAACATAAGTTGTGGCAAACTGGTTTTTTGTGTTTGGAATTTGGTTATTCCATCCAACGCGATGATTTTTTAGTTATAAATAGTAACCTAACATGCTGATATATAGAACACCTTTCAACCATAATATTTCATGCTGGCTTGCTGTTTTTCAACATGACAGTGGCTGTAACCTTCGGTTCATTTTAAATCATTGTTCACCACAAGTCCACAACTACTTATTGTATGTGTTTGTTCATTATCTTGAACTATGTATATTATCTCACAGGTTTTCTTCCGAAGAAGTGTCCGCACAGAACCAAGTCAAAGCATCTGTCCAGCGAAGGATTCGGCAAAGCATTGCAGATGAGGTTTGGATTGAACTGTTCTGGACTTTATTATTATTTTTTTTCTGCTCCTAATAGTTGAACGGTTGAATTCTAATATTACTTCATCTTTCTATACAATAAATGTTTTTCTTCTGGTGCAGTACCCAGGACTTGAGCCAGTGATGGATGATTTGCTTCCCAAGAAAGTACCTCTAATTGTTGCTAAATGGTATGTAACTTTGTTGCTCCTGCTTCTGTGGTGGACTATTAATTTAATTGTTCCTTTTCATAATACTTGTTTTCAGAACATCTGAAACATGTTTCTAACATTTCTCCCCTCATTCATTACAGTCAAAATCATCTAAATTTGGTTCTGGTTAATAATGTTCCTTTGTTTTTCAATATCCGTGACGGACCTTACATGCCTACCCTGCGACTGCTTCATCAATGTAAATTGTTGCTTTCTTGACATTTATCTCATTTCTTGTTTGCATCTTTTTTTTTTTTAATTTTATTACTTTATGATTGATTACTGAGCTTTTTCTTCAGTTACAATATGACTAATTGTCATCTATTTGGATGAAGTTTTGAGTGAATTATATGGAGGAACTTGTATACAATTCTTCTTGCTTCTCTGTCTATATATACATACAACATATGTATGATGTATGGTAATATTTTGATAATTGGGTATATTCTTTTTAGGTTGAGTTGTTTTTGTTAAGCATTTTCACCTTTCAAATAGTTTATAAAATTGTTCGAACAATAAAATAAGCGGGATATTTATGTCGTCAAGGATTGGGGTTCTCAGCCCAGTCATCCCATACTTCACTCCATCATTCTATAACCGAGATGAAGAGCCAAACAAGGATAGTATGAATAAGATACTTGAAGGAAGAGAACCCATATATGTTTTCACCCTCGTCTTTCAATATGTGAAACAGTAGCAAGTGGCAACCATATTCTTTTCCTCTCCTTTCCATCCATTAAAAATGAAGGATGAGTTCTTTTGTTTTGTTTCTCTTTTCCTTTTGCTCTACTCTTCTACCAAGTATAGTATTAAGTTCAGACATTTCTGCTGTGTTGCTCAAACTCCAGCCCAAACTCTAAAATATGGGCTTATAAAACCCACCAACCAAGATTGGATTTTCTTACACAAGTATTATTGTAAGTTTATTTGTACCATGTCATGTAATATTCTGCCTTGTGAGTGGATCTCGCTCTTCAAAATTCAAAAAACTGGATATTAATTGTTCTGTATTCTTGGTTTTACAGATCCAACTATAATGAAAAAATTACAAGTAGATAGGGGTGCCATAAAATTTGTCCTTGCTGGAGCAAACATAATGTGCCCTGGGCTTACATCTCCTGGTGGTGCTTTGGATGATGAAGTAGAAGCAGAAACTCCTGTGGTATGAACTCTCTTTGCATGCGTCCTTGTGCTTGACTGTTTTCGCAATGTTAAAGTTTTACCTGTTCCAAACTGCTTAAAAGTTTTGCGATACTTCTACTTCCTTTCGTTATGGTTGATATGGTATGAGCGTATCAACTTTTCTGAAGTGTTTCTGATATACAAAACTGACACTCTCAGGCCATAATGGCTGAAGGAAAGCAAAATGCTCTTGCTATTGGGTTCACAAAAATGTCGGCAAAGGACATGTAAGTTGTTCTCTGACTTGTTTCTTTTTAATTAATTTCCGCTAATAGTATGTCAAATTGGTAATCAGAATCAAAGACCCTATTTTCTTTTCCTTTTACTAATGGAGCTGAACAAGACCTTGGCGTCAAACATGTCTGTTTACATTCGATTTGTGTTTTTTGTTGTTATCAACGGATTGGAAATTTTCTTTTCGTTTCAAACCAACCTTCAGTTTCCATTACCTTTTGACTTGTAGTCTGATAAGCTGGATCGATTTGTTTGGTTTACAGAAAGACAATTAACAAGGGAATTGGGGTGGACAACATGCATTATCTCAACGATGGCCTATGGAAGGTATTTCGATTCTTAATCCATTTAATTCTTTTGTTATTTATAACAAATTCAGATGTTTATACATTTATTATGTACTTCAGATGGAGCGTTTAGATTGAGGATGTGCCTCGTGCAATTGCAACACTGTCTGTGTACCACGATTCGTGCTGCTGCTGCTGCTTTTTTTTTTCTCTCTCTCTGCAGTTCAGATCTGGTTGAAGGAATCCGGTGTTGTTTTCATTTTGCTCCCAACACAGTAGAGATTAGAGAAGATCCCTTTTTATCATATAGTTCAGTTCCCTTCTAATCAAGTTATCATGCAACATTATATGTAACTTGATGTGAAAAATCGGGTTTATGTCACAAGTGCACGAATCAAAGATTCGTATAGCGCAAAGGCAAATTCGTTCCACAGGGATCGAGAAATTATCGGTTAAAACTAATTAGAACTAGCTATGTGCAGAAATTTCAATCTAGTTGGTTTTGGGAGCAATTAAAATTTAACTAGAACAATGAAAATGAAATTTAAGTAAGAAGATGTAGAGATATGGTAAGAAGGTATTAGGGTCATTTAGGGAAGGTAAATCAACTTACTTTCTCACTCATTAGAACTTGCAATCAGGATCTATGTTTAAATAAATCTCGATCCCTCATGTAATCTAATCTACAGATCCATGCCTAGTTGTAATCTCGATCTCTCAGGATTAAATAGACTCGGCCATTTTGACTCGGTGAGTCTAGTGATGAAAAGTCAAAGTTAATTTTCGTGTCTCGTTGCGCCAAAAATTGATTTTGGTTCCAGGTAATTTGAAATCTGTTTTGGACGATGACGGTGGAGAAAGGCGGGACGGTTTTATAATGCGCGTGGTGCGCACTGCGCTCATCTGGAACTGGAAGTAGTTTATAACTCAAAGTCAAAAGTCTCAAACCAGAAAATTCAAAATTTATTTATTTGTATTTTCTTATCAGAAAAATAAATTTGAGTGACGTGCCAGGGCACGTCATGTTGGAAATTTGAAATTGCTGGTGGATCAAAATCGAAGTCGATTGGGCTTTTAAACAGCCCAGATTTGTATTGACTCGGCCCAATTACGATTTTACAGTCTAACAAGAGAGTAGAAACTTGAGAGTAAAATGTCGGATTTTAGCTCATAATGAGGTGGGGGAAGGGGGAGAGACTCGAACCCACAATCTTGTGGTGTGGGTGTGAGGCGCTTTACCACCAGACAAACCTCATCTTGTCAAACCCTAATATCATCTTTAGGGAAACTGTGATGCATCGACTGTTTTCCCAAATTCAGTTATTAAGGCTTTCGTTTTTTTTTTTTTTTTTTTTTTTTTTTTCTTGAAGTGTTTGTCTATTACATGATTGATTTAATTAAGAGTGTGTTTATTAATCGTGAATTCTTCTTAGATGGGAAAGAAAATTTAATTTTTAATGTGTGATAACAACGTTTACCAAAATCATTTGGAATCAAATTATGTTGATCCCCAACACAAAGCATGAATTAAGTAAATCAAATGTGTCATAAAAGTTAATCAAATAAAATCACTTTATATTATATAAATTGTATTGAAAACAAACAGAAAAAAAGAAAAAAAAAAAAAAAAAAAGATTTTCGTTAAAAACTTGAGATTTGTCAATTTAAAAGTAAAATTTGAATAGTTTAAGTAAATATAATGTAAAATAAAAAAAAATGAAAAAAAATAATTAAGTGAATATACGAATGCAATTAAATAAAAAATTTTGGTAATCGGATCCATGACTAAAACTTTGAAGATATTCGATCTCTCACCATTCATGACTTGTCTTATACATGTTTGGTCTCTCTCCAAAATCCAAAATCTATATACTATGCTTAATAACCAAAATGGTAAGGCATGAAGCCGTGAATGGCAAAGCACCTTCATGCTAACTTTTCAAATAATTTTCTATTTATATTGAATTATTGATAGAGGAATATTTGGGCTTCTTAGAAAATGGTGACAAAAAAAACATCTCAATAATGATATCCAAGCAATAATTTTTTGTAAGAAACATAACAATTTTTGTGTAATCATATCCTATTTTCTTACGATGAACTTTCAATTATATAGATATTAGTTTACATTTGGTTAAAATTTAATGTTAATTAATTATTCATGTAAATTTCAATTAATTATTCTTTAATTATACAATTTCAAGTGTTTTAAATCAAAATTTTCAAAGTTTATTTGAAATTAGGATTATTAATATTTTATGATCGATTTTATCACCGGGTAGGAAATTAAGAAGGCGAAAGATACAATGGATTCCTCAATATATTTTACTAAAAAGAATTGGTCTTATGCCATCTAGATAAAATATTATTCACCCCTATAATTCAATAAAAGTTTGTACTACTACATTATATATATATATATATATATATATATAAGAAAAATTAGAAAAAAAGCAAAGATACTCTTCACACCTATAATTGCTTATATAGATTTCTCAGTATTATAAGTAATTCCCAACCAAATTATTTACTTTTCCCTAAAAAAGCAATGTGAGTCTGTGACTACTAACTAAAATGGTATAGCAATTTGAAATTTGATTTTCAAACTTTTTCCATTTTATAATTGGTGGGGTTGGGAAGGTGGGTTCTCTTCGAAGGTTGAAAAGTAATATAGATCACACCTAACTAAAATTAAATGGTGTAGCAACTTCATAATTTGATTTTCAAAATAATTGGTGGTGGGGAAGTGGGTTTCTTTACAATGGTTGAAAAGTAATATAGAGTTGTGATACTAATTTAGGGGCACTCATTCAGCTTAGCAATGTCTCAAATTCGATTCGTCACACCGCATTTGATATATATATAAAGTGAGGAAAAATTATGAAGAAAAGATTGTAATTAACATATATATATATATTATAAAAATAAAAAAAATAAAAAAAAAAAAGATGAATAAAAATTATGAAGAAAAGATTGTGACATATTAGTGTATTATTGAATCGTTTTTTATATTCTATCTTAATTTTTGTTTGAAGCATATTCTATCTTAATTAACTTGTAATTAAAATTTATATTTCATATATATGAACTCTCTTTTTGGTCATGAAATTTCATAAAACAATTTGATATGGTGGACCTTTTACTTTCTATCCTCTTTGGCCTCTAGTATTCCAAATGTTCATCTTTTACCAAATTTATCACAATAATGCAATATAATCTTTAAATATGAACACCCTCGTATGGAAAATTCTAGTACATGATATTCTACCAAATTTTTTTAGAAATTGATAACTTTGCTTTTTCTTTGATTGTTTCTCTTATTTATATATAAACAAGCAAAATCTTTATAATTAGGAGGGCATATTTCACATGAACCCAATGTGCATGGATAATATACAAAAAAATCTATGAAAACGTTAACATAAAAAAGACAGTGTATGGTACGAACAAAATAATAAAAGAAAAAAACATAAGAATGGTAAAAGCTTATCAAAAAACAAACCATGAAGTTGTTATACCATATTTGTTATTAATAATAGTAAAATTGAGAGAGTAAAATTAAGAATGGTAATCGGATCCATGACTATAACTTTTAAGATATTCGATCTCTCACCATTCATGACTTTTTTTTTTTTTTTTTTTTTTTTTTTTTTTTGAGGGGAGCACCATTCATGACTTGTCTTGTACATGTTTGGTCTCTCTCCAAATTCCAAAATCTATGCTAGCTATGCTTAATAACCAAAATGGTAAGGCATGAAGCCATGAAGGTACTCTAAGTCTAACTACCATTATAGTTATTAAGCATAGTAAAGAACACAAAGCATAGTAAATAACATAGAGATATTAACAATATGTATTCTATAATATACTTAATAACTAAAATGGCAAAGCACCTTCATGCTAACTTTTCAAATAATTTTCTATTTATATTGAATTATTGATAGAGGAATAATTGGGCTTCTTGGAAAATGGTGAAAAAACTTCTCAATAATGATATCCAAGCAATAATTTTTTGTAAGAAACATAACAATTTTTGTGTAATCATATCCTATTTTCTTACGGTGAACTATCTATTATATAAATAAAATAATACTATATAGATATTAGTTTATATTTGGTTAACATTTAATGTTAATTAATTATTCATGTAAATTTCAAGTAATTACTCTTTAATTATAAAATTTCAGGTGTTTTAAATCAAAATTTTCAAAGTTTATTTGAAACTAGGATTATTAATATTTTATGATCGATTTTATCACCGGGTAGGAAATTAAGAAGGCAAAAGATATGATGGATTCCTCAATATATTTTGCTAACGAGTAATTGGTCTTATGCCTAGATAAAATATTATTCACACCTATAATTCAATAAAAGTTTGTACTACTACATTATATATATATATATATTCTTAAGAAAAATTAGAAAAAAAGAAAAGATATTCTTCACACCTATAATTGCTCATATAGATTTCTACGTATTATAAGTAATTCCCAACCATATTATTTACTTCCCCCTAGAAAAGCTATGTGAGTCTCCCAACCATATTATTTACTTTTCCCTAAAAAAAGCAATGTGAGTCTGTGACTACTAACTAAAATGGTATAGCAATTTGAAATTTGATTTTCAAAGCTTTTTCCATTTTATAATTGGTGGGGTTGGGAAGTGGGGTTCTCTTCGAAGGTTGAAAAGTAATATAGATCACAACTAAATAAAATTAAATGGTATAGCAACTTCATAATTTGATTTTCAAAACCTTTTCCATTTATAATTGGTGGAGGGGAAATGGGTTTCTTTACGATGGTTGAAAAGTAATATAGAGTTGTGGTACTAATTTAGAGGCACTCATTCAGTTTAGTAATGTCTCAAGTTCGATTCGCTACACTGCATTTGATATATATATATATATATATATATATATATATATAAAGTGAGTAAAAATTATGAAGAAAAGATTGTGACATCTTACTGTATTATTGAATCGTTTTTGATATTATATCTTAATTTTTGTTTGAAGCATATTTTATCTTAATTAACTTGCAATTAAAAGTAATATTTCATATATATGAACTCTCTTTTTGGTCATGAAATTTCATAAAACCAATTTAATGTGGTGGACCTTTTACTTTCTATACTCTTCGTCCTCTAGTATTCCAAATGTTCATCTTTTACCAAATTTATCACAATAATGCAATCTAATCTCAAGTAAGAACACCCTCGTATGGGAAATTCTAGTACATGATATTCTACCAATTTTTTTTAGAAATCGATAGCTTTGCTTTTTCTTTGATTGTTTCTCTTATTTATAAACAAGCAAAAATTTTATAATTAGGAGGGTATCTTTCACATGAACCCAATGTGTATGGATAATATACAAGAAAATCTATGAAAACGTTAACATAAAAAAGGCTAGTGTATGGTACGAACAAAATAATAAAAGAAAAAGCACAAGAATGGTAAAAGCTTATCAAAAACAAACCTTGCATCGGTTCTCTATAAATAGAACCTCAAACTTCACCAATATCACACATAGCATTCCAAGCAAATCTCTCATCTTCTATACTTCACATTAATTCTATTTTCCTTTCTCTCCAAAACCATTTTTTTTTTCCTCTATCAACCCAATATCATAACTCTATGATCTATCATGAACGCCAATATCCTACAAAATTCCAACGTCCGAGTAATCGGCGAGGAAGATAACTATCTTGTGCTTGGTCATGGCATAGGCACTGATCAATCCATATGGACAAAAATCCTTCCATATTTCAACTACGGTATTTATCGTATGGTCTTCTACGACCTTGCCTGTGCTGGCACAGTTAATCCTGAATCATACGATTCCGAAAGGTATTCTACGATCGACGCCTACGTCGATGACCTGATACAAATTCTCGATGCCCTCAACGTTAACTGTTGTGCATTTATCGGTCACTCTGCCTCTGCCATGGTTGGAATATTAGCTTCCATACGCTGCCCGGATCGCTTTACCAAACTCGTTCTTTTCGGTGCTTCCCCTAGGTAAATGATCGTATATATTATCATATCTGAAATGGTAACAATATTTAACTAAACTGAAAATTTTACAGGTATGTGAATGACGATGGTTATAATGGGGGAATTGAGATACATGACACGGTGCACGTGTTCCAAGTAATGGAGTTGAACTATCCAACATGGGTCCATGGCTCCGTACCGGAAGCCGTCGGAGTAGACATGCCTGAAGCTATACAGGAATTTACACAGACTCTGTTAAATGTGAGGCTAGACATATCACGACATGTTCTCAGTACTATAACTGGAACTGATATACGTGGTGTCCTCGGCCAAGTAACTGTACGCTGCTATATAATTCAGATGGCCAGAGACCTGTCGGTGCCATTATCAGCGGCTGAGTATTTGATGCAGCATTTAGGTGGGCGGACCACCTTAGAGAACTTGAAGACTGAGGGTCACCTTCCTCATTTGACTGCACCGGCGCTATTGGGTCCAGCTATATGGCGAGCGCTACGCAGACCATGAAATTCGAGAATAATATATATATATATTGAAAAATGAAAATTTTGTTATTGTCATGGTTTTGAGTGTGTGCTTTTTGCATTAATCTTCCCAAGCAAATTGTAGCCGTAGCGTAGGTGAAAGATCAAATGTCGTATCGTTAATATCCAAAATGTGTGACCTACCACTTGATGGTTGTCCCAAGCACTTTGTCCCATTTTCTCAACCCCACATTTAACCTAACTTTCAATTTTCAAAGTTACTTTCATGGGTGGTTCTTTGATCAGGTCGGTTGTGAAAAAAATATATTCAAAATCAAAGTTTAAGAAACTAGCTAAACACTAGTTTCGTAAAGTTATGGAACTAATTCCAGAACATTACTCAACTTTGGTCTTGAAATTTTTTTCATTGCCAATCTAACTAGAGAATTATTATAGTAATCATATACCTCTTATAAGTGTATGCACTAGCTACTCTCCTCTACCACGTCAAGTGAATCAAACTTGGCAACATCCATGTCTTGTGAAGATTCCAGAGGGTTGCCATGTAAGTATGTATGTAAGCAATATTGTTTAGCGCCAATATCATCACTTTTGTGTTAACTGATGATGACTCGAATGGGAGATTAATTAAGACTAGTGATTGAATTGCAAAATTTTCATTAATTGGTTGATTGAATATAAATTTTTTAGAGAGTTTGCTTTTCATCAAACGCTTCTCTTCTTACATCAAAAAATTTCATTAGTTGGTTGATTGAATGGAAGCATGTTAACTCAGGCAGTTGCTTAAATATGCACTCCTTTGTTGTAGTATATATCTCTCAATTGTACGGGTTCTGAGTTCCGACAGATCTCTGATCCATTTGGACAACAAGATTCTTTTGCATTATGAGTATAAGTTCTTCACAAGCACGCAGTTTACTATATTTTTTCAAAGAAAAATATACCTACACTAGTGGGACAATGGTTTAGGTTTAATTTATAGTCGCTACTTTTATCTTGATGAGTCACTATATATGTAGTCAATTTTGATGTTGGTGGTGTCTTTACAAAAACCCACTCGTATAAAATGGGGTTAGATGAAGGGTAAATTTGGAATTAGGTAATAGATATTCGCTGGGTTCTATTAGAAAGTGGGTGGGGGACATTTGAAAAACAAACTGTTTGGTTTGGTCTTCTTTCTTACTGACGTTTGGCTCCTTTCCTGTTTAAGAACATGAAGGATCATTTATTAAATTTAAGAATAAATTGTAATTGATCATAATTTTTAATGTAATTTTTTTTTTTTATAGGATTCGAGCCGCTGATCTGAGAGTCATTTATCTAAACCCCAAGTTCGTCCATCTATCAGTTGAACTATGCCCCTATTGGCATTATACTATATGTAATTATAGCCTATAGGAGTGACAAAATAACTTTAATGGGGGACCAAGAGCACTGCTTTAATTGGGCATGAGAAGTTAAAATAGTAATTTGATTAGTGGGCTGCTAAACTTTGGATTGAACCTTAATACATTTATTATATTCATATGCTTAATTTTTGAAGTATGAAATACTAAATAAAATTGTATTTTTGTTTATTCTTTAAAAAAGGTTTATAGAGAATAAATACATTTAGACGAGGTAAAGGTTTTTTAAAAAAAAATTATGTCACGTTTGACTGACAACATAGAAGCATCGAATGTTGGACTGACACGTAAGTTGAATGTTTGACCACCAAATCAACCTATAAATTATACGATAAAGACAAATCACTTGTAATTTCATTTGAGGTTGAACTAATTTTTTAAAATTATACAATATTACTCTTATATATATATATATTTGAGAAAATTACTCTTTTAATTATAACATCAGAAGCTCATGAATAACTCCTAACAAGCAATGCAAGCGTTTTGATTAGGGATGGCAATGGATTGGATTGGATATTTAGATATAGATACCTCAATATCCATTCCCGTATCCGTTTGAGATATATATCTTCATCCCCGCATCCATCCTCATTTCTAAGTGAGCGGGGTGGATTCAAATAATCCACTAATTAAGATAAAGATATCTATCCACGCTCCGTTTATATCCGTATCTGATGAAAAAACTTTAAATTTCTATAGTTTACAAGAGAAAAATATAACTAACATATGTAACAATACATTTTATCCTATTTAAAGAGAAACAAATGCATCCAATAAAGTTCAAATATAAAAATTAATAATAACTTATATAATTAGAATTAATAATTAAATAATATATTTTAATATTTTTAAAATATTAAAATCTATAATGGATCCGGATGGAGATGGATATCCATAGACGATATCCATCCCCATCCCCGAAAATAAAATAGATATTAGGATGACATCCATCCCCGAAATAATAGTATCCATTTCTATTTTAAATAGAGCGAATTCTTATGGATATCCGTATCTGTGGATAATTTTGTCATCCCTAATTTTGATTCAACATAATGTGAATTATATTTACCTTTTAATCTATAATTTGCATATAAAAATGTTGTCAAAAAAAAATTGCATATAAAAATATTGAATTTTCTCAATTAAAAGTAACACATGAAGAAGCTTCTCCCTGATTTTAAAATCCACGAGTTTTTATTATATCAATTAACTTTTCCCCTTTTTATAGAAAGGTAGAAATTAAATTCTTATCACGTCTTATTATATCAAGTTATCAACAACGGCCCTTTTCTTTTTTATTTTTATAACAAAATTAGGGTAATGGGAGTACCACTTTTTTTTTTTTTTTTTTTAGTAACAAAACTAGTGTGCAACCCTTGCGATACACAGGTTTCGTTAAAAATATATATTTAAAATACGTTGTGTAATATAATTTGCATACCAAACATGTTTTATATTCTTAGAGAACTTTTGGGTAAACAATGTAATACGACAGGTTTAGTTATTATATATTACATAAATATTTATTGATATTTTTTGGGGGTATTTTTGTGAAAGGATGTAATTTTATTTCATTATACACAAAGTAGAAAATTTTTCTTATTATTACAATAATATAGGAAGTTGAATTTTTACACTTACAAAAGGATTCATTAGAAAAATTTCATTCAAAAGTTCCATTCATGTCAAAGTTGGATTGTTGGCACTTATGAACCTAAAAAAAAAAAAAAAATTATGAGTTGTTTAAATTGATCAACTTATACATAACGCGCATAAATATATATATATATATTATGACAGTCTTTCTATTATCAGTTCGAACTGACAAAAGTTATATCAGTTCCTTGCACGTGGGCCACTGGATTTAAATACTTTGACTGACAAGTGCATACAACTAAGTCAAAGTATTTAAATCCAGTGGCCTACGTGCAAGGAACTAATATAATTTTTGTCAGTTCGAACTGATAATAGAATTTCTATATATTACGAAATACATAAATATATATAATTACCAACTGTAATATAACCTTCATGAGTAATGTATCAACTTCTCAAACTATAATTTACAACCAATTATATATAATTACATGTTACTTATGGTTGCCCAACAACCAATATATACCCAAACCTATACCCAAACCAATAAAATTTAATAGCAATCTAAATTGCCTATGAAATGACCTTTGCATCGTTTAAGATCTGAGCAATCCTATTAAGTATCCTTTCTGATAAATGATCTATAGTTGTCACTGAATTTCGTTCACGTTTTCTACCTGCTTTAGAAACCTAGAAGCCAATTCACCATTTATGCGTTGATCTTTTTTTTTTTAGTCAATGAAATCTTTCGTATTTATTTATGCTTTCCTCTAATCGTGGATTGCTTGATATTGTTTTTTAGGAAAATGAATAGAGGATTACATGAGTAATTATATATGTACATGAGGCTGTTGAGATTCTTTTTCATTTATAGTTAGATTTTATTTGTGAAATAAATATTGATGATCCCTAATGTAATTATTTCAAACACAACAAAAATTATATAAAAGGTAATTAAGAAGAGATAATTGAATATGAAAGTTTTTTTTTTAAAACTAAAACAAAAATTATATAAAAGATAATAAAAACGAGATAATTGAATATGAAAAAATTTTAAAAAATTAAAAAAAAAAAAAAAAAAAATTTGTTACTTTGAGATTATTATTTTTTAATTAATTATGTGATTGACTCTTGATTTTTATGTACTAATTAATAAGAATTTAATAAAATAATAAATTGTATATAAATATCAAGTGTCATTCCTATTATTAATGGTATAATGAATAAAAATCAAAACCAAGTTCTCGGATAATGAAGAAATGCTCTTAATGAACCAAAAATAAAATAAAATAACTTACCAAATATTATAATATATATTATATAGATAACTGATTAATAATACTTAAAAAACTAATTAATAAGAATTTATGGCTCATCTTTTAAACTTACCAAATATGATAATATATAAATAATTAATAATTAAAAATCAATTATATCCCATTAATTACGGGATTACCTATTGATTATATTGATTTTAATTAATAAAAATTTAATAACAAAGCTCGTAATTGAATCGTAAAAAATAAATGTAACCAATAGAAGTCATTGTAGGAGATGATAGGGAACTACTCCTTGAATGGCTCGAAAAGCCTAGCATCCCTGTTTTGTTAATTAGTACACTGAGAATGCCAATTTTTTCTTCTGAAAAAAGAACAAATTTAGCTAATGTATGAGAAACAGTTCAAATACCCAAAATTGGAAACAAACTAAAAGCATCTGTAGAATTTCTAATGTCACTTTTTCATAGCATCTCTAATACCGCATGCAGTAGCAGCCTACAGACTTTGTAATCCATCTTCAATAGCTCTAACCCAATGCACAACACACACCAAATGAAAACCGAAGAAACAAGCTTCACATATCAAATCAATCAAAAGACATTTAAAAAAGGAATACAATTCCAATTTCCAACCATAGCTTTGAAGTTTGAAATGAAGTAAGACAATAGATGACTTGCCACCAATGAATCCAGACTAGTCTCAACTATATATATATATAATATCTTTGAGCTGTTATAACTGTAATTAAGGCAAGTCGTAAAATTACATCAGCCACTTGTTATGCAGCTTAATCCTAGCTTTAATTAATACCTACACCTTCCATATTTGCCTATTTTTCTTTTACCACACCAAGAAAAAAAAAAAAACAAAAACTGCTAACCTCCGATAAATTTATCGATATATGGATGCCCTAGTTGAGTTCAAAGTCAGGGAAACATCCAACAAAAGTTAATTTCCATACCACCTTCACCCTTTGTTACTCCTACATCCCCTTTCCATCCATCCAGCTACAAACAAAATCAAAAACCAACAAAAACAGGCACCCTCCCCTCCATAATCATTCTGGATGTATCATGCCTTCCTCTTCTTCTTCCCCATAAAACGAGGAGCGAGGTCCATTGGCATATCCTTCACGTCCACCATTGCCAAAAGGGGACCGAGACCTCTCACGACGGGGTGGAGATGATCTGCCTCGTTCCATCATTGCCTGGTGAAAGCTACGTGCTGGGGAGCGTCCACGTGCAGATGGTGCCCTGTCAGGGCTTCGACTGCTACTACGTCCCCTATCACGCCCATCATAGTACCCACGGTCATGCCTGTCCATACAAATCATACACATGCATGACCTCTGAATGCTTAGCATAAAAATAAAATCACAATGCAATTTGCCATGCAACCATATGTAACAACTCACATCCACTTAACTTTTATGCACTTATGCTACTGTGTGTCTATTCCCACGTAAAAGTTCAGAAATCTCCAATACCTTTATCTTATCCAAAATGTTACCAACAGGAAACGGCAGAAAATAAAATTTTGGCAGGCATATAAATATCCTATTACAGGCAATAAAATATATTTAGCCGAAATCTGGCGAAATTGAAATTTAGCTTTTCATGCCAGGAAGACATGATGAATCTGAATACACAGAATACGATTATAAGAACTAAACTAAAAGGAAAAAAAAAAAAAAAAAAACTAGACTTTAAGGACAAATTGCAACAAAAAAATATATACAATGGAGCTAAAAATATATTATAATGAAATTTCTTCAACTCAAGTAAAAGAAATTATAAATAAACCTCTTTTCAGTGATATGAAATACATAATAGAATTTAACTATTTCTAGCAAATACAGACATTGGTGATCAGACATAAAAAAATATACACAATAGAAATAGTCCTTACCTGTCACGGTCATCTCCACGGCCTCCACCTCTTGAAGAGGAATCAGAGATACCCCAACTACCCCTCCCACCATCCCTTCCCCCATAACTTGATTCGCTACGTCCACCGCGGCCCCCATCACGACCACCAGAAGCAGGACCCCAGCGTCTAGGCCTTGCCATCCCACCACCACGTGAAGCCAGATCACGAAGTTCAGGAGGAACTCGCTGGTTAGCCCCTTCCAAAACTTTGATAAGTTCAGAAGCATACTTTGTATCTTGGTCACCGAAAAATGTATAAGCCAGTCCACTGGCACCAGCCCTGCCAGTCCTCCCAATTCTATGAACATAATCCTCCACTCCAGTGGGAAAGTCATAGTTGACAACCACCCTGTGACAAAAAATTTAGTGTGTAAATATATGCATGACATTGTTCAATTGAAAATGATAAATTTTGGGAAACAAAGGGGAGGTGGGCACATCAATGGCTTTCGTGAAATAATCAGAACAAAAAAAATGGTTATGCAGTGTATAATAAAATTATAGTCACTGGTGTTCTAAGCCATTGCCCAAAATTCAAAGGGAGAATAAAGTTCAAAGAAATTTTTATGGAATGGACTTTTCAGTAATGCATGGCATACCCATTGCTAATCTTCAACAATTATATAGAATAATTAATTACAGAATACTAAGAATCATCAACACTGGTAAAAAATAACTGAATGATTCATAATGATTGATTCTAAACAGAAGGTTCCCCAACCTGATGTCTTTAATGTCCAATCCTCGAGCAGCAACATCAGTGGCTACAAGCACTGGAGACCTACCAGTGCGAAACTGATTCAACACATGATCTCTTTCACCTTGAGATTTGTCTCCATGAATGGCAGCAGCACCAAATTGGCGAGTAAGATTTCGAGCAAGTTGATCACACATCTTCTTAGTCGAACAGAAGATAATTATCTTTGATCCTGGTTCTTGAGAACGCAATATCTGCTCCAATCTTCTGTGTTTCTCCATGGGCGCCAAAACTTCTATATACTATAGAAAGGTCCACAAGATTCATAAATTATCAAACATTTTTACTATAAGTCTATAATTATCAAGTAAATTCAAGAACATCCATCTTGTTGAAATATATAAAAAGGGTATCCAAAAAGCCAACTATGATGAAAAAGATAAAAAATAAAAAAAATAAAAAAATAAAAACTAAATTAACATTTAGGTAGTTAATTCTTATTTAGTTAGGGCTAATGAAGATATTATAAAAACAGAAAAACGTTTGGGCTAATGAAGGACAGTAACAGTGAACTCCAAACCTGTGTTATGGCCTTGTTTGCTGCAAGCTCATCAACATTGCCAATATTAACCTGAACAGGATTCACCAAAAGATCTGCTGCAATTTTTCGAACTTCCTTCGGCCATGTTGCTGTGTACATGAGGGTCTGACGACGAGCAGGCACCTCATTCACAATCTTTCGTATCTGAGGTTCAAAGCCCATGTCTAACATACGATCGGCCTCATCTAGCACCAGGTAAGAAACTTGATGAAGGCTAATTCTCCTCATCTCAAGAATGTCATTCAAGCGACCAGGAGTAGCAACCACAATATCCACTCCTCTATCGATATCTTTCAACTGAGGACCCTTTGGTGCTCCTCCGTATAAACACTTCATAAAAGAATGTGAAAAGCAATATCAAAAAGAAATCATGTAATACACAAACATGTCTAATTATACCTATGAAAATTCCCCATGATTCAATTTAACATCTTATGAGCAGCGATAAGGACAAAAATGATCCAAATTTGATGCATGAGTAACGCATAAGAAAAAAATTGAACATATTTTTCGGTCACAAATTGACCAAGTATAGACTATGCAACAAAATCACCATATGCACAACTACCAAGATTACATATTTCATATCACAGACTGGGGAAATTGACTGTTAAAGTATTCGTGTAGAAAGGCATTTGCCTCTTTACATGTGTGCATATGAATCAGCAGACACCAATAGAAACTACCAGAATCTGCAAGGGAAAAAACATTCGCTGCCTGGGACAGATGCCCACATATACAGACGTGCATGATAAAAGATGCATATATTTGAATTCAGCCATAAGGCAACATACCGTGCAAGCAAGTCTTGACGATTTCCCAAACTTCACAGCTTCATCTTGTATCTGAGTTGCCAACTCCCTTGTTGGTGACAATACCAACACAGTCGGACCCAGTTTAGGGTCATTGCGGCAGCGCTTGAGATGCAGAAAGCCTGGAATTAGATAGCCCAATGTTTTTCCGGATCCTGTTTTGGCAACAGCCACTATGTCTCTACTTTGCAAGGCAATCGGCCACGACTGTGCCTGAATTGGAGTTGGGGCAGAGAATCCTGCACTGTATACCTGGAAAAGCACAAATCCGGGAACCCCTATGAGCAGAGGTACTGGCATCAAGATTTCTGGTTGGTTTTCTTTTAGGACTTAGGAGTGGAGTGACTAACTCCAGAAGAAGCATCATCCTCCATACGCAGCCGGTCAATGCTTGCTGATGCAAGCTTGAGCAGGAGGAGACCTCTTCTTCCATTTGGACCGAGTGGCAAACTGAATCATCACCAACAGCAGTCCCGGTCATGAAATTGGGTGATTCGGAAAGCCCTTCCAATAAATTGGTCCACCGTATAAGGGCACTCCAAATTTTATGCAAGGCCCCCACATAGAGGGCAGCACAGCGTACGACATTAGCTCCTCCCAGGAGCGAATATCGCACCTGCGACAAAAGTACAGATGGCAAAAGAATTAACATGAGTCCAAAACTTAACATTGGACCTCCAGGAATTACAAAATTTAGCACAAGAAACACTCACTTTACAGGGTTTAGCTAATTTACAGGAAATTTGGGCCACCAGGACAGCATAAAGACAGAAGGCATAGAAGAAAAGCAAACATTCATACCTCCCTAAGAAGCTCAGAAGGAAATCCAGAAGCTTCAAATGATATAAAAGGTTGGGGCACTCCATCACCCTAACAAGAGATGCAAAGCAAACAAGTCATCATTGGGTAGCAAAGAACGAACCAAGCTACATATACAGATATGCAAAGCAACAAAAAACCTAGGCTATATTAAACACAAATCAACAAGGATATCATGAACCATGAGTAGAGATACAAACAAGCATATATGTATTCATAAAAATATAAAAAATAAAAATGTGACAAATTACATACAGGTCTACAAGAGAAGATGTTAACACCCCATAAACAATCAAGTTAGATTTTATTTAAGTGATGGAGGGGGAGGGAGGGATAAAGAGAATAATTACTGTCTACTGACTTACTGAACGGTGGTGCTGGCAAAAACTGAGCCATTCACTTCTGTAGAACGTGTTACAGACACTGTAATGAAAATAACAGTACAAAAAAAACGATCAAAATACTCACAATAACAGTTATTTCATGCCGCCGACGATAAGCCTCAGCAGACAAACCGGTTCCTGCATCTGAAGATCCATAGACTTTAGCAGATGCTCCTCCAGGTCCCGCAATTGTCCCATTTGGAGCATTATGAGATTGGACCGGTCCAGCCCTAGCACTCTTTGGCAAATCAAGGGCATAATAACATTACTTCCAATCCAGGAGAAAGATAAAATTTTGAATAAAACACTCATTGGTTCAACACGATTTTTGTGGATTTAGTGGCGTGAGAAAAAATACTACACTGTTTCTCAACAGCTTCTAAGCTAAAAAATAGTGGAAAATAATAATTCAACTTGTCAATTATAGAAATCTATAGATTATTTTCAGAATTAAGTTAGTTATATAGATTAACAAGTTGAAAAGCTAAATGCAACATGTCAGCATGAAGCATATACATATATTGGTAAACAAGAATCAATGAATAAACAGAACTCAATTCTCTTATCGGATGAGATTTTTGCAGACGTTACCTACAACCAACAATTTAGCAACTAAGACATCCATAAGTTTTTTGTAGAACATACTTAATGCACATGCAAAATGGGGAAACTTTTGCGAGTTAAAAACAGACACCAGTATAAAATTGAGCCTATCATCAAAACAGAGATCACACCAATGAACCACTAAAACTCTTAAGTAACAATTCCAGGGACAAGTACAACATCTACCTGATGGCCCTTTGTGCCAGCTTCAAGTTTCGCTCCAATATTGTTGCCTCTGCCATACCTACCATCTTCCTTTTCAGGACTATACCCACGATGTTGTCCTTGAGAAGATTGTTGAACTTGAACTGATGAGCTTATAGGGACTGAAGACTTAGTTAGAGGAGCTGAGGTTGAAGGTTTTTCGTATTGGGTGACGTTTGTCTCCGGATTCCAAAAGTAAAGATACCCAGTTCTACCATCTACTAGGCCTCTCCATGGTTTTGGGAGAGAGGGGTCCTCTGGTGCATATCTTACACCAGCAGAAGAGGCAGTTGCAGTGGCAGCCATTTCAAGCGAAATCCAATCACTTAAAATCACAAATACAAAGGAGAAATAAGCAATCATATTTGAACAAAAAATGTAAGTAACAAATCAGATAAAAATAAATAAAAAGTTCAACTTCAAATGTTAAGACGAAACACTTTCTACAAGCCTCTACAATGTAACTCAGCACGAACAAAAATTCAAGACAATACTACTCATATCTTATGAGGGAATAAACACCGAAAAGAATGAGAAACTGATTCCAAATAACCAATAACAAAGTATAATCGGGCATTGTACAGTAACAAGTTATATCTTTTATATTTTTTTCCCAACTGGATAAAAGCTCAAGTTTGAGTAACATCTTTGTTTCTCTGTTTCTTATGAAGAAAATAAGTATATTAACATCCTTATTTTATGTTTTGGTCACATAATTTCCAGTCGAAAGTTTAATCCTGTAAGTGAACACTTATTAAATTGTCAAACTCACGAAAAGCCTAAAAACCGAGATTCCAAACAATGCAACAACAATAGCAGCAACGTCTAAAAAGTGATATGAATTCATATCCTAACAAAACAAAACAAGTAAATCCTGCATGAGACATTAAGAAATAAAAATCAATTCTTAAATCTTCTCATCTACACTTCTGTTCCCAAAAGCCAAAACAGCATCTAACATTATCGCAAAAACCTAACATGCAATGTAATTTTTTCCAGACTTTTCTCGTTAACCGAACAGACACGTATACCAAAACGACGAAATAACACATCAGAAACAAAACCCTAAAATGACACACTCGTCCAATCATGGTATGAAAATCAGATCTGAGATATTTTTCAAAAAGAGATTTTGGATCGCACCTGACGACGTCGTAGATTGAAAAACAGCGAACAAAGAAATGTTTCTCGATTGTAAGGAAAAAAAAAAAAAAAAAAAAAACCAACAACAACAACAACAAAACAACAGCAGCAGCAGCAGCAAAATTTGGTGTTTTGAATCTCTCTCCCTCTTTTTCTCTCTTACGCGTACGAAGCTTGTAGCTAGAGAGAGAAGTAAAGAGAGAGAAAGTGGGAGGAGAATCTTAACGTGAGGACTGGAATGGATATTTATATTAACAAAGAAATTAATAATAATAATAATAATTCAAAAGAGGGTGGGGTGGTTGGTTTGCGTATTGCCGTATTGTATTGACCATGTTGCGCTGGCGCACTCACTGAACCAATTTGAAGAAAATATCAATTTGAACCAAATAGGTTGGGTCTCCACTGAAGTCCACTCTCCAACACCTGATAATAAATTTTATTTTAGTTTTTTCAAATAATATTTTCAGTTCAGTTCGTCCTAATATAAAATATATTATGATAAAAAATGTGTACCATTAGATTTAAATACTTTAACTTAAAGTGTATACATTTATCAAAACTTTTTCCATAATCTATGGTTCACATTCTTCGTCCTAATATATTTTATATCAGAACAAACTGATAGTAGAAATGTTGATATATATATATATATATATATATTAATATTACGTTTTTACATAAATTGGGGTTTTTTGTGGAAGGTGAGGACTCATGACTCGAACCCACAACCCCATGGTGCAGGGTCAAAGACCTAATAATAATTAAATAAGTAAAACTAGTTACTAATTCCTTTCAAAAAAAAAAGTTACTAATTATAATTTCAATCTGTAACTAGCTTCTAAATACCTTACGTGAAAAATAATATATCAAAAAAAATCGACACGTAAAATTGAGCATCTAAATTTAAAATTTTTCAATATATAAAATTGTTGGAGATTGAAATCTAGTTTAGTTGAAGACCACCAACTTTTTCTCTTTTCTAATTCTCTGCTCCAATTTTCTTTGTAATTTCCTCTCTCTAATTTCTAATTTAACTTATGACATTTTTTTCTGATAGCATCTCCAATGCAAAAGTGGTTTGTGAATCACATATATATATATATATATATATATATATATATGATGTCACATAGGATAAATTGGCCGTCTATTAAAAAATGTATATCCAATGCAGCTGTGCATATTAAACCTTACGCTAATATGGCAAAATAAATATTAGATATTGTCAACATGATCATCTACTTTTAGACAGCCCTATTGCATAGCTATTTTTTCGGTTGACTCAGCATGTATTTAAAATTGGCATTAATTTTTCATCTATTTTTAGTGAGGAAATAAAATAAAATAAACTAAAATAAATTGGACATATCATTAAAATAAATGTGTTTTAAACAAAAGCATTGAAGACTATCTTTATGCTATATAGTAAACAAGTTTCTTGACATTGTTGCCATGCCAACGATTTTTGGTATGTAAGCCACTTTTGCATTGAAGATGTTTTTATCTCCCTCTAACATTCTCCATCTATTTATCTCTATTGATCTCTCAATCTAAAGATATATATTCTCTCTTCAGTATGTCACTAACCTATCTTTGATTTTATATACTACAACTCATTCAATAATAGATGAGATGAGGTTGGTCCGATGGTAAACCCTTTACACCTACACCGTGCGGTTGCAGATTCGAGTCCTCTTCCTCTCTAAAAACCCCGAATTTTACGTGATATTGTAATAATTTTTTTATAAAAAATAAATAAATAAATAAATAAAACTCCTTCAATAACATTTTTTGTCCACAAAATGTAAATGGTGAATTGGTGATACAAATAATAAAGTTATTAAGTATGGTTAAATTTATAATACCTATAATTTAAGGGCTACTAGTAGATTTCACTATTAAGTTCAAAAAAACAATAATAATAAATTTGCGCCATTAAATTAAATTTTCTCCGAGATGGATAGATGGGATTGATATTTGAACCTTGATTTGAGTTCTAATTAACTTTAATTAATTGTGATCCGCCAAAATTACACACAACCCGTCAATTCGACCCAAATTCACCGGTAAAAATGGTTGATGGATCTAACATTATTGGGTCACGCCATAAGCCTAATAAAAAAAAAATCAATTTTGACTATAGAGTTGTTTGTTTTTTTTTTTTATCTAAAGTCTTATAAGACCTTGATTTGTTAGACCTATAGATAAGTCTTACAAATTAAGGTACCATGATGTGTTTGTTTTTTCATTTTAGATGACTTGTTACAAATGCAAAAATTTTTACTTTTTATATTTATAAAATTTCAATATCCTTTGATATTTGTAACAAAATAATTTTTATTTTTTAAATTGACAATAAAAAATAAAAATAAAAAAATGAATGGGAGGATGGTGGTCGGCCTCCTCCGATCGCAACAGGCGGCGCCTCCTGAGTTGGTTAGGTTGTGTTAGAGTTTTTTCAAAATTGGGAATTTTTTGAAAATTATTTTTTAGGATTTTATTATATGTGGATAAAATTATAAATATATAAATTGTTATAAAACATTTATGGAAATTTACTTAAAAAAAACTCTACTGTAACACTTTTTTTAATAAGATAAAAGTCTTTTTTTTTTTTTTTTCTAAAAGACATATATATCTTAACATAAGTTGGAAAAACAAACAAAGTGATTTATCTTAATTTAAGATATAAGAGGCAATAAGCCTTACAGTGAAAAAAAAAAAAAAAAAAAAAAAACCCTATATCTCTTAAATTCTATTAAAATCCACTAGAATTCATTCAATTTATTTATTTATAATTTGTTTTAAAAAATTGTACTTACGAAACAAAATCCTAAAATTCCTAAATCGATTAATATTAAAAAAAAACATTTTGGGAAAAAAATGCTATTGATAATTTCCCAAAGTTCTCCGACTGTTGTTGCTTATTTTGGACATTTTTAAAAGTCTTTTAATAAAAGTATTCATATATTTTATTATTTTGTTAATTTTCTTATTTTTATAGTTTATTTTTTCTTTCTTTAATCAAATCAAATTATTAATTACTAAAAATAAAAATAAAAATAACAGATTAGATAGATGTGGTTACCCATTAAAATAGCACGAATTTGTTTTCATTTTCATTTTCAAACCCAATAAATTAACGGTTGGTTTGGATTGAGTGAAATTTGAGTCAACTAATTTATAACTCTTATTCGATTCGACTCGATACCCCTAGTAATTATGTTCTTAAAGTTCTAATAATAATAATAATAACTTGGAAAATTTAGATAATAACTAGTAATTATGTTCTTAAAGTTTTAATAATAATAATAATTATAACTTGGAAAATTTAGATGATAATTTTATTAAAGGGGGAATGGCACAAACATTCCTCGAGATTTGATGAAATTGCACAGATATGGCAGTTTTGGCCATATATACACAAACTTCCCTCAACATTTGAAAATTGTTGCATAAACATCCCCTGCCGTTAGATAAATCCGTTAGTCAATGGTCAAAAGTGTAAAAAGTCTAAAATACCCTTTATTTTTATTTTAAATAAACTAAAAAATTAAAAAATAAGATAAAAAATATAAAAATATATATATATATATATGATAACATAAATGCATCTTAAATCTGAAACCTGGAAAAAAAAAATCATCTTTACAAATTAAAAAATAGTTTTTTTAAACAATTTAATAATAAATAAATTTTAAATTTTAAATTTATTTAAAATCAAGGGTGAATTGCACAAACAATTTTTTTTTTTTTAAGATGATTTTTTTTTTCCAACTTTCTGATTTAAGATACATTCATATTTGCTAAAAGATTTTTTTAAAAAAATTTATCTTATTTTTGAATTTTTAATAATGTTTAAAATAAAAATATATGATATTTTGGACTTTTTACACATTTGACCATTAACTAACGGATCTATTTAATGGTAGGGTATGTTTGTGCAACAATTTTCAAATGTTGAGATCAGTTTGTGCGTATATGGTCAAAACTGCCATATTCGTGCAATTTTATCAAACCTTAGGGGTTGTTTGTGCAATTCCCCCCTTTATTAAACTCCCTTTCTAACGTATCAAAATAGTGGTAAGATAAACATATCTTAAACTTTTGGAAGTTTCCAAAAGCTTTCTGTAGAAGTTGTAAAAAGAAAAAATAAATAATCTTTCTGGTAAACAATATTGCTAACACTATTTTGTAACCCACTTTAAAAGTGTCATGTCAAGCATGCCTCTTCACATTATTTATTCGGTTTCTCAATCTGTATAATCAACATCTAAATTTTGACTGACAGTAAAAACTTCAATAAGCAGAGGACACCACCCCAGATTTTATTTCACAAAAGTTCCGTATGCCTTAAATGAACCGATGTAAGTTACATCTACCCCAAAAAAAAAAGTCAGATATCAACCTCTTGACGCCGAAAATTACAAATTAAAATCAAAATCCAACTCATTTAGCTTATCTATCCTAACTTTCTGCTTCGCTTTCGATCCAAATATACAAAATCAGATCAAAATGTCATCACAGAAGTCGGAAAGAAAGAACCAAAAACTTAATCATCCCTCGACTCAATCTTAAGATCATATCATATATTTAACTAAGAGCTAAAACTAAATAAGAACTGTGTTAAAGTGCATAATCACTTTTTAATTACTGGTTCATCACTACGAAATTCTGAGAAAAACAACTGCCCAGAATCCTGAAACAGTAATATATGCATTCCCAGCTATCCACATTCCAAATAAATTCTAAGCAGAAGAATTGGGTGACTTACATGTCACTTGACAGAAACTCCTCCTGACAATATCACCCTGAACAAGATTTCCTGCTGCTACAACAACAAATGAATGAATGCTAAACAATGCGGGAAATTAAGAAATTTCTATACAACGACGATAGGATGCAGCATTCTCATGTAGGCATACTGCAGTGATGATGAGTAAATAATAAAACTAATCATGAAAAATATTCAAGCAATAATATCATCACAAATACAAATAATAGAAATATGGAAAAAGTTCTGAATTCATCTTCCTTTAAAATTATTTGCCATTGTTCAAACATAGCCTCAAAACTGGAAGCTGTGTATAGCTGTCATGTTTAACCAAAAATTATAAATGAGGCTAAAAGTCTTAGTTCAGTATCCAGGAAATAGGATTAATTATATTAAACCACTGGTTTTTTCTCATTGTACACTTGTGCCCAATTCTTCACGATGTCTAGAATACGAAAATAATCATAAAAAAGAGAAGAATGACTACCCTCAAGGCCATCTCGAGTGTATCTGTTGCTACCAGCAAGATTGTTACATGGACTACCTCCAACAACAAGATCAAATCCACCAAACGAATCCATTAGCTGCTCCAAACGGTCACTATTAAGATGTTGAACATCAGCCATATCAATCAAATTCCCTCTCTGGTTGGTTTGTTCCCACCAACTCCGAACAATGCTTCTATTCACTTCTGAGATCTCAACTGACACAACATTCTTCAATGGGATACCAAGCCGGTGAAGAGCAACTTCTGCACCACCAATCCCTGAGAAAAGAGAGAGAAGATTGATGCCTCTTGGAAACATGTCCTTCAAGACTGATAGGTGGTAGGCCACTGTGTCAACTTGGAAGGAGTTCCCAAGAGATTTATATCTATCAGTCCTACTAATTCCCCCTCCCCTTGTATGGTTCCTCGGAAACCCCAAAAGCATTTCTACTTCATCTGGTTCCAGTGGAGCTAGCTTATTCCTTCCAACCCAAACTAGGTTCCATTTTCGACACTCGTCCATAACATATTTTTGGACACTATAGGGTGGTTCAGTTTCATACTTCTCCAACGCCTTGCGAATCCTCTCTGTCAATTTTGCACTTGCAACACAAGTTTGTAGGCAATTCAACTTGGTCCTAGTGTCCCATGCAGGCCACCACCTCCTAGTTAAAGGAAGTGCTTCATATATGGTGTTGTGAGGAAGCGGAAGAACAGGGAATCTGTTATTGATTGGCAAATTGTGCACATATCCCCTTTTCCTTGCAGCAGCGCAAAAATACTTGGAGTCCACAAATTCTGGCTCCACGTCGTATAAAAATCTTGAAATAGTGTCCCAAACTCCTTTTGGAGCAAGAGCCACATTCTCATAATAAAAGTAAGGAGGCCCAACAGCTGCTTCCGGAAGCTTTCGATGAGTTACACAGTCTGGATCACTCGGGGTACCAAACCCAATCATTGGATTTGGGAGACGAATAGCCTCATCCTCTCTAATCACCTGGTCCAACATTCTCCTCTTCTTGTGTTTATGGTGATCATTGCATAACTTCTTTGGCCTTACCTGTAAAAATGAAGATTAGCACAAACATTCAGTTATAGACACAGTGAACTAAGTGTGAGCAGAATCAACATCATACAACAGTTATAATTCATTCGCAATTACAAAGTTTGAAAAAACGAATACTTTTTCTTCTATTTCCTCTAGAAGTGCATCATTTGCCTTGGCCATTTGAGCAGCACAAATGAAATCTGTCAAGACAGCAATAGTGGAGTCTGACCCTGCAATGTTTGAAAATGAAGAATATGAATAAGAAATACAGGCTACACACATTCACTACAATTACTAAGACTGAAGGTCTGCATAATCAATAACATAAACAACCAAAACAGAAGACAATGCCCAAAAACGCATGCAGAAATTATAGTTGTTGTTTGACAGAATCCAAACACAAAAACAGTATCCAGTCAATTTGATCTGCTTTAACATAGTTTAAGCACAACAAGATAGAAAAAGTAAAATCATCATTCAGTGAATGACAAAACAGTCAAATATGCATCAATGCACGTCTCATTTAATTGGAAACACCAGTCTTGGCATTTTGGTTTTTGACTTTTAAAACAAATAGAAAGGGAACATATTTGGAACAAGTATTGCAGACAAATATTGCAGCAGGAGGAACTGCAGTTGTAATGAAGCATTGCTATGGTTTAAAGCATACAATAAATACTATTGTATACCTCTGATACAATAGTATCAAAGTTCACCACCTTCATTGAATAAATGCTGGAAAAAGTAAAAGAATGATGCATCATGAACAACGAGAAAATATATTTACCAACGAGTACAGCATAAGTTGTCATATAATGATAAATTAAATTGAAGAATGGAAAATACATGAAAGGAAGAAATAGATAAACAGAGATCAATATAATTCCAAGAATCAGACACAAGAAAGCTAGATTATTTTTGTATTCAAGGATTCAAAACAGAAGCACAACCATGGGAAGGGGCAACCAAACTCTTCTTTTTACACTTTTTACTTTTTTCCTTTTCAATTACTCAGTAACATTTGAACAGAAGACCTGCCACCACCCCTTTACCATTTGCTTAAGCCCAATGGCTGCACCCATCATCTCAAAAGTATCAGAGGGATCCCCTCTGGTGAAAAATAAGATAAGAAGAATTCTTATACCAGAAACTTATAACTTCCTTACCAATTAATAACAAAATAGAAAAGAGGGAGAAGCCAAAGGGACATTAATATACTTATAGCAAAATACTTTACTGGAAACTTTTGCCTGCTCAAGAGTATAGCACTGAGACATAACTTTTGAGATTATATTAATATCATCAAGTATGAAGCATAAGCAATTGCCTTGAACATATACAACACCCTAAACATGATGAAACCACTGTAAACTGGAATACTCACCACATCTCTCCATGGCTATTGAAGCCTCCTCCACTGTGTACCCCATGCTTGCTAAGGACAACAGTTTATTTTCTTTATCAGAAGCACAATTTGTAGTTTCCTGAAGAATCAAATAAAATTTTGCATGCAATCAGCAAGTAAAATGCAGATACTTCTGCCAGACAAATAAACAACTAGCATCCAATATTTTAAATATCCGGTACATACAATCGAATGCACCAGTGGTCACACAGCTTTAGGTGATTTTGTAGAATGTGCAGCTAGGAATATAAATAACATGGTATTAGTTGTGCAAAGTAGATCTTTGCTGATCACCACATTTTCAGTAGAGTATATCATATAAAATCACTGCTTAAGTTTTCCATAACAAAGATATAAGTATTATGGCCGAAAAATCAAATTACCTCACTTTCAGAGAAACCATCAATATCTGAGAAATCATCAAGAAAGCTGCCTTCATATTCTGAAGAGAGATCAGAACCAACTTGATTCTGTGCTTGAAGAGACTTTTCAACAGCCTGCCAAACATTAAATAAATAAACAGTAAACAAGCAAAACAAAAATAGAAGAAAGGTAAAAGAAAAATATCCAGATTAAATTTTTCCATAAAGAAAAACAGCAAATTATTAATCAGAATTGAAACTACTTTTTCCTTACAAAAGCAGAAACAACAAACCCATCTCAGCTGAATAAGAAAAATAGGTGAAACTAACATTTCGGGGTAGATCAATAACAGATCACAGAATGGCCACCAAAGGTAATTTTTGACTTTAGTGTCTATTATTAATACATGGACAGGGTGGCTCAAAACAATGTGGGAGTACCAACGGAAGAATTTCAAACCGCAACTTCAACAATACATTTCAGAAGTCAAACCCATGTATCAATACAAGATTAAGTCATTTTCGGAATTTATAAACCACATGGACAACCAGGGTAAGAAATCCAAGAATTTAATTTTTAAAGTAATTAAATAAGAATCCACTCTTCAGAAACGATCACTGAAAATACTCGGTACAACCGGTTGCTTCTTGCTTAAAGTTACCACACCACAATAATGCAAGTTTGTTACGCCGCCAAAATTTGTCAAGCGAGCCTTCTTAGCTAGTTAGTACCATATCCACTCACAAAAACTGATATTCCCTTGTATCAGATATGACTCAAACAATTGATGCAGTGAACAATATACTATTCATTATATTTGAAAACAGTGTGCAAACCATCTGAACCATCAAAATTTGGAAATGCGCACCAACTGCAGTGGCAAAAACAAAAAATCGAGGCAAGAATTAACTCACTGTGAAAGTGAGGAGAGTTTCCAATATTGAATCTGTATTTTCGTCACCTGAATATTAGGCAAAAGGGATTATAGATGAAGCTTCCGAGGGGAAAATTAATGTACAAGGTGAGAAAAAAATGGGCTTTACCATTTTCCTGAATCGCTTTGGCAACCATTTCGTCAGAAAACCCCATCCCTACAAAATGATCAACCAACTTGGAGTTTGAAGAGCTTGCTGATGAGCTAGCCTGGAAGTACAAAGAGTGTATACATACATATACATGCATTAAGCTAGTGCACAAACGTTTTCATATACATAATTATGAGATGAACATGAGAAGTGTGTTTTCAAGATTTCATCAAGCTATAAGCATTTTATAACAGAAAATGAAGTGGACATCAACTCACAGAGTATTTGAGGAGATTTTCAAGTATCGAATCTGTATTTTCTTCTCCTGGATAATAATCAAAGCAGAGTCACAGATGAAACTTTCAAAGTATATCTTAATGCTTTCATGGTGATAAATCATAGATAGAAGCCATACCACATTCCTGAACAGCTCTGGCAACAATTTCTTCGGAAAAGCCCATTCCTACAAAATGATCAATCGTCTTGGAGCTCAAAGAGACTGCTGATGTGCTCGCCTTGACAATCTGACAGGGAATTTTAGCATTAGTTTCATGATGAATATCTAGAATCGAACCTCTAATCAGTACATACATACATATCCAGAAGTGAGGGCATTCAGAAAAACCAAATCAGTCTAAACAAATATCTAGAAATCGAACCTCTAATCAATATATATACACATACATATCCAGAATGTGAGTGCATTCAGAGAAAACCAAGTCAATCTAAGCCCTTCACTACTAGAACAACACCATAATGTAGAGTAGAACAGGCAAGGACGTATTCATATATTCCACATTATAAACACAAGGTGGCAAAGAAGAAACAGCACGAAAAACTCTGACAAGTACTGCAAAATTTTCCAAAAAGGATATGGCAGTAAAATGCTACTTTACCATGAGAAGGTTGAGTGTGCAAGATCTTAGTATGTATGTAACTTAACAGTACATCAGTATTTAATTAATCTGCATATGAACTCAACAACTAATTGACATAAACATATATTTTTATGATAACCACAAAATCTCCATTAAGCACCATCTTTACAATCAGTCAACTGCAAAAACATGTACCTCAGTTGACCCTGCATTAATTTCTCCAGCTGACTCTGAATTAATTTCTCCACCGCGAAGTCTCATATTTGAAGATGGTAACCCATAGCTTGCAATTTCCAGCTCATCATCAGTATTCCAGTCAATATCATCACCCTCCCCACCAGATGAGTTTGCACCCTACATAGATTTGTACATAAATTTGTGTATACGCATCAAAACAACAAAGAAAGGTGCATTCTATAATAGATAAGAATGGATTCAACAAATAGCTTCTTTTTCTATTCACTGGCAAGCTAAGTACAACTGATTAACTTAATAAGAAACTACTTAGAAAAAAAAAAGAAAAAAAAAAAAAAAACCTTAATAAGAAACTATAATTATTAATAAACAGTGATGAATACAATAATAAGGTACAAACAGATAAATAAGGAAAGAAGACGTACCATGTCTTCGTACCCTCTACTTCAGCCAAAGAAAGGTTTTCAAGCTGTTCAAGAAATAAATGTATGGATATAAGTTCCAAATCAAGTTAAATAAATTTTAGTTGATTTCAGTTACCTCACACATTGTTTGGCTTAAATACACAGCCACCACAGGTATAAAATTTGTCACCGACCTCCACTACTGTTAATCAACTTTATAAGTAGATATCTTACTTATATGGACCACTGAACACCCAATTTTACCGTTATATAGGTTTAAACAAGGGGACTGTCTAATCCATCCCTAAATAAGTTGAAATTACACAAGTGACTATATTAACATTGGTTCACTTTTTAGTCCATAATCATAATATAAAATTCCGGAATAAATATTTCATTATTGGAGGGAACTGGGAAGCGCCAAAGATTGTCACTGTTCCCATCAACCATAACCTCCCATTGTTCATCCCCTATGAACTGTCAATCAAGACAATACAAACCTCACAATCTTATTTGACACATGATCAGTCATCAACACCAAAAATTTACCGAACACAATAATACCAAGCCTTGGACAATACTTTATAACACTCTAGAGTCTAGACCTTCTTAAACAGCAACCCCATCTTCTCTTCACTTTCTTTCTCAACAATAAATTCAGTTATCGCTTTCTCAATTTAGACTACATTTTTCACAATTACTTCTTTGGGTAATCATCAAACATTTCCTACCGTTTACACTAAACCCCTTTAAAGCATTAATCATACAATTATACAAACCCCAACAACTAACAGATTTTCCCATTAATTTCTAAATTTCTTATAAGTACTTGCTGATTCTCCTATAAATCTCATAACATCTTGGTAACCAAACACAGCACACTCAACCTGCTCCAATTAGGATCCAGACCCATTCCTAACCTTAAGTCAGCCAGAATCACTCTCAACCATCAACTTAATCCTTGCTCAATTAATAGAGACACGAGGCACAAAGGCACCATGTGAGGAAGGAAGAGAATTATGGCCCTTGCTAAAATAACCTTCACTCATTAGCAAAACTATGGAACAAATTAGTATCTTCTAAATTTGAAATCCGAAAGAAGCATGCAAGAGGGATTTTATTTCCCTTTTGTCCCCTTAACACGGCATTGTCTGGTGGTAAATGGAGGTGGAGGTTACAGGCAATTTGGCACATTTTTGGTGCACAAGTTTCCAAATTTACTTTTTAATTTAAAGCAGTTGTCAAAATTACTTTGATACCTTGTAGATGCTAAAACTAATAAGCATTAATTAATAGCGGGGAGGCTAGTGACAAATCCCTAAACCTTTGGGAGTTGAGAGTGTATTTAAGTTAAACCATAGTTCTAGAGGCGCAAGGCGCGCTGAGGCGCAAAGGTCCCCTTGGAGCTTAGGTGCAAGGCGAGGCACACGTCAAAATAAAGCAAGGCACACTTTTTAAAATATTAAAAAAAAAAAAAAAAAAAAAAGTGCTTAATAGCTTTTTATGAATTTCCCAATGGGAATAATTCATAAAAATTGTATTAACCTGATTAATCTTACAACTTACAAGTTACTATGCAAAATGTAAGATGCTAAACTATCAATTACACAACATAATTCATAAAGCAATTAACATGTAATCATCATATTAACAGCAAAATAGCAAGCGCAACTCAATCCAACTCTAGCTGTTTCAGACATCCTTTTGGTCACCATTTAAAGTGAAAGAAACAAGTTTTTTGACCATTTCATGTCTAAAAGGAAAATAATTTAATCCAATTCTGTCACTATCAAAAACTCATTATGAGTCAAAATAGTATTTACTTATGCCAAGAAATATGTAAAATAGTATTTCTTTTATCCGTGGCGGATTATCAGGAGCATTTAAGTCCTGGAAAAATTCAACAGGTCTCCCATTACAGCTCCCTGAATTCTTAAACCTAAACATTTGATTTCATAGGTTACCTAGAAAACTAAGCTATAGAAAGGAAAAACATTAGTCCGAAGCAAATGATAAGTTACCCTTCATTTTGTTTGCTGAAAATGAAGATCTCACTCCAATTAATAATCTTCAATAACATGAGATTAAAAAAGAAATGTAAAACTTCAAGCTTTTCTGTCAAAATTAAAACACAAATTCTTGCTTTCAAAGGCAGGAGATAAAAAAATTTAGGAAAAAAGAAAACAGCTGTTTGATTGGATTATAATTAAAAGTATTTTTTTTCCATATAATTATAAAAACTAGTTCAAAATTTGAGATGGTATTATAATTAAAAGAAAGTTGTTTTACTTGTTTATAGTTTGTATGTAAATCGTTTTGAAAAACTCTAATTCACATTCCAATATTGAGAAACTATTCAACCACAGATGAAATACCCACTTTTCTACCCTCCATTTGCTACTATTTCTCAGAAACCAAACAGAAGAATCCCATTAATGCATGTACAAAACGCCTAAACTCACACCAAACACAAACAAAAAAAATAAATAAATAAATCACTGCAAACATGAAAAAAGAAAAAGTAAAATACCTCCTTTGAACAGAGATTACCTTAGCAAGTTGACAGGAACTCCACTGAACCTGAAACCCCAAAATAAAAAAATTAGTCAATTAACTAACAACAATAATGTACCTAGTCTCTGAAAAAAACCTGCAGGTAAAAATCTTCACCTACAATTGTTTCTCACAGTTTGGGACTAGGTTGAAGAAGAGAAGAGAGAGAGAGAAGAGAAAGAGAAAGAGAATGGTTAAATAAAGAGCGAGATTTCAGAGAGTAGAGCCGTTTCGAAAAATGAGTTTGAAGAGAGGACCAGGACCAATTTTGGTATGGAATCTGGATTTTTATTGAACCGTTTTGCAAATGAATTTTAAGTTAAAAAATAAAAATAAAAATAAAAATAAAAATCATTTCAAGGCGCCGGGCAGCGCACCCTCGGATTTTTATCGTGTACTCGCGCTCGCGGCTTTCTTGTTTTTGTACTGCTTTTTTTCTTTTTCTTTGCAGCTTTTGGTTCGTGACCGGTTTAGGGACTGCGTCGGATTTCTCGGCACAGCCCCGAGAGTACCACGTCATTATTCTTCCATTTATAATTTTCATTTAATTAAAATGTCGCCGTCTAATATAAATTTTAACAAATTTCGAATGTAATTATATTTATCTGTTAGATTAATTACGATTTTAATCCCTTCAAAGTAAAAAAATTACGATTCTAATCCCTTCAAAGTAAAAAAATTACGATTTTAAATACAATAGCTTAAGATAAAATTTCAATATAGTTTAAAAGAATAATTAATCTTGAAAGAGAGTATTCAAAAATTTTGTACTCTCAGATGTACTGATTTGGCATCAAGTCTTATTTCATTATTTCTTGCCTCATATGGCCTGTTTGGCATTAACCCAATGAACAGTTGTAAAGTTAAAAAGCCAAACATGTCCTTAAAATCTCTATGTATTCACGTGACTGTGTCAGAGTATATGCTTTATTATATTCTTTAAATTTTCAGGGATAAAAGTGTAAATGACAATTTATGGATGAGTTGGACTCCACTATATAGATATCTGTGCATCGTATAGGATAAAATTTCATTCACCTCTCCTAACTCAACTAAATGATATAAATATTATAAATAAAGATTCATTGTTTTATATGAAAAATAAAAGGTTTTCATTTAATCCTTTTGTAACAGTTTATTTGGTATGATTTAGCAGCTATTTTCGGATTTTAATTTTAATTATTATTTTGGCACCGATTGATTTGTCACATTATATAGGCATATTAGGAGAAATTCAATTTAAACTTCCTTTTATATTATATATATGACAAAAAAACAAACAACCCTAAGCCATAACTCATAAATTTTTTAGTATAATCCTATATAAAAATATACACAACATGATTATACTAATACTAGTGGAAGATGGTTCAACGGAAGTGCGAAATTTATAGCATTGAACTTTAAATATAATGAGTGGGTCTCTCATGAAGGATCCTTTATTTTAATTTCAGTAAGGACCATGATGAAAACACATCGACTTTAATGAACTTTAATCTAAATTTTTTGGTGGATGATGATTTTAATGAAATATACATATGAACAAAATTTGAGAATTTTCCAACTACTATAACTATTTATCCAAATTTTGCTAAATATGAAGACATTAGAAAATAGGCGAAATATAGGAAAATTCAAGAAAAATAGTTTTAGTATTCGAAAAATTCTCAAATTTTGTTCATATGTAGATTGCAATAAACTCATCATCCACCAAAAAAAAAAAAAAAAAAAAATCAGATCAAAAATCATTAAAATCGATGTATTTTTATTAAGGTCCTTACCGAAATTAAAATAAGGGATCTTTCATGAGAGACTCACTCTAAATATAATATATATATATATATATTTGTATACATTAATAAAAATTTATTTACAACATATTTATAATAAAAAATTGTTAGTACTTCTAATGTTGAACTTGGAGTTCTTAATAAAACATGTCTATTAAAGTTACTTTATTATTATACAGTAAAAAATATAAAATAAACAATAACATTTATGATTGCCACATATCGCTCCCACAGACCCATATCAGAAGTATGAAAATAGGCTATTAAAATTATATTGAGTAATGCTAGACTTCCCAAAATTCTTACTAAATGATGTTTACAAGTGACGTGTCAACATCTTACCACTCACCAAATAATTTCATGATATATAAGATGTTGACATGTCAATGGCAAACACCGATTGTTAAGAAATTTGGGAAACCTAACATTACTCAATTATATTATATATACAATTAAATAATATCGGCAAAGCATCAACAATATATTTATGTTCTTCATCTTTCTTAATTTTTTTTTTTACTGGGTTTGTCGAATTGAATCTTGATTTTATAGTTTGAAAGGATTAAAAATAGAAAAATTAATTAAAAATCTAAAACAACTAAAAATATGAATAAAGAATTATTCAAATGGGAAGAAAAAAAAGTTTGTTATTGTTGTGTTTTTAAAGGATTTTGAAATAAATAACAAACAAATATCGATATTTCTCTTCTTCTTTTTTTTTTCTCATCACAATGATGAAAATGGAGAATTTATAAAAGTGAAACAAAAATCAACTAAAGATTAAAATATATTTCTAAAAAAAAACCCTAAAGATTAAAATATAGATATAATTACAAATATATATATATATATATATATATATATATATATCAACAAACCTATATGTGATGCCTCTATTCCAGTACCTATTATATCCATTAATCAAATATTTTTTTTTCTCCTTTTCAGTTTTTATTTTTTTTATTTTTTTACCGACTCACTCTTCTCTTATCTCAATCCCCATTCTTTCTTTTATTCTTATTTTTCCACCGCTTCCCCTCCACAACCTAGCAACCTAACATAGGTTTACCACCTTCAATCCCAAATAATATAAGAAAGAAAAGTTAAAAGAGCAAAAAAAAAAAAAAAAAAAAAAAAAAAAACAAGGCATGTGCTTGATTTGTTGCATGTGCCTGATTTGTCTTTGTATTATATATTTTTGGGTAATTATAATTATGATTATGATTTTTTTTAAAAATTTATCACAATAATAAATTATATAAATCCAAAACCCCTATCCATTCAGATATGGGTGGGATTAATTATGAAATTTGATAAAAGATAATTTCATGAGTATCAAGTTTTCATAAATATAATAATGAATTACCATACTTCCGTATATTATATCAATCACTATATTCATGAACATCACAAATTCACTATCTACATGGTTTCATTATTGAAGCAAAATAATTGTGATGGGTTGGACATTGTATCTAACCTATCGCTCATTAGGTGACCCACTTACGTATCAGTCAAATGTTGACACTTCTCTGTTATCCGATGAGGGTTGGTCTGTTGGTACGAGTCTTATGACCCCCACACCGGGTACAAATATGATGCACGTACTATAACTATACATTGAAATCAAAATGATTAATATAATCCACTCTTGTGTCAAAACTACAAAGACATCTTTTATTGTTTGGTACAATTTTTTTTAAAGAGAAACACAACTCTTTCAGTTCAGAAGTGCCTTATTTGCAAACAGGACAATTTTTTAAAATAATATCTCTTATTCTAAAATTCATTTAATCCAATACTACTTAGCACCAAACAAAAAATATTACTCTTTCATTTCATTCACAAACTTAAATTTCAGTTCATCTTGTGCACCAAAAGCATGTTTAGTGTTTTTTTTTTTTTTTTTTTTTGAATTGGGGAAAAAAACTTACACCACAGAACCAACAGGAAGGGGGTTGGGGTCCAACCACAAACGCTCCCTAACAAAGGAGAAGGCTACCGAAGCAATTGATCACACCATAAATTGCCCTTTTGAAAACTTAAGGCATTTATATATATATATATATATATATATATAGAGAGAGAGAGAGAGAGAGAGAGAGAGAGAGAGAGAGAGAGAGAGAGAGAGAGGACAAGTGACACTATTACGTGTATAATTGTATTAGAACTAACATGTAATAATAAACTATATTCTCCTTTATTGATTAAGTCCTTATTTATAAATTTATACAATAATTTAAGAGATAAAAAAAAAATTAAAAAAATTAAAAAATTAAGAGATAAACTAGCAACTATTGTTATAAATAATAATAATAATAAGCCGGCAACTAGAAAGCTATAAAACAAGTTATTAGATCAAACAAAGGAATAAATCAAAACTAACCCCTAGAAATATCAATGATTTATTCTTAATCACATATGTAACCGTTTATAACTATGTTTTTATACAATTACTGAAATACCCCCATTCAAAAACACTCATCAAATTCTCCCTCCTATCTTCCGCCTCTTTCACGTCCCACCCCAATAGTGCTTTCGCTGCAGATGGTGCCCCGCTTGGGCATGCATCGCCCGACAAAGGCTCCATCGAGAATAGGAGTGCCTAGGCAAAGTCAACTAGGGAACATGAGACACCAAGTTTTTCTACAAAGTTTCTCGTGAAATCACTGAGTTTCACGTATAGGGGTAATTTTATAATTTTAGCTATGTATTAAAGATAAATTTTGAAATGTAATCATTAACGGATAAACTCGCGAATGTGCTTAAAAACAAATTTTACATATTTTATATGGCTATTTTTAATATTCTCACTAAAACAAAATTGAAATTCCAACTAATGATATATAATCTTATGCTAACTAAATGGATGATCCTAAAATTAAATTAAATCTATTGCTAACGGGGATATAACTTAACCGGTAGATGGACGAACTTGAAACTTAAGCAAATGACTCTCAAATCCTATCAATGGCGAAAGCTTTCAAAAAAATACTTTATCTAGTATTAATAGATATTGTCAAATAAAAAAAAAATAAAAAAAAGGCTGATCCTAAAATTAAATTAAATCTATTTACTTTTATTTTTGAAGTTATGGGCTTGCACATCAGCACATAACAGGCACAGCACTTGGATGAACGATACATGCCAGATGAACAATAAATGAAACTAAATGCTTCCACTGAAATATCCTCTAAGCATAATTTCAAGGCCTTGGCAGTTGGCACTTTGGCAGTGTCATTACTCATTAGTTGCATGATGCGCCTGTGATCAGTTTAAACATTTTTGGTGAAAATTAAAGACTAAAAAACTGGGTGTCATCATTCTTTCAGATAGCATGAACACACAAACGTAGTACAACAAATATACTCCATTATCTATCAACACTACTAGTAATGCTACAATCTAGAAACCGAGGAAGGGGCATTGCTTTCGCGCATGTACTGGTATCAGTTTGGTTAAGAGCTCCAAAGTTGCTCCTTTTAGCTCTGCAAGTGTGTTCCAAGGCATCGGATCAGTGAGTAATAATTCACATACAGATACCAAAAGAGTGAGCATGAAAGAAAATGAACCTTGAGGCTTGAAGTTGAAGAGTGGAGGCAGCGGACGTCCATTAGGAAGACGAGCATTTGCATCACGAAGTTCATCAAAAAATGGATGTATACAAGCCTCTAACTGCAAAATAAACATGAACATATACTTAGGATATAATATCTTATGAGTGTTATGGCTACAAAGGTTGTAGGATCGCTTTTTAGAACATAGGGAACAAAGGTATGGTTGGGGGGAATTCGGGTATCAGAAAAAAAAAAAAAAAAAAAAAAGGGTTGATGGAGCGGGAATAATAATGTTCAACATATTTCAGGATATCTTTTCATATAAGTATGAGGATATTTCATGATGGAACTGCACGAAGCAGGCGGGAAACACTTACAGCAGTGCACCGTAGATTGGGAGAATACTGGAGAAGTCTCGAGACTAGATCTACTGCTTCAGGGGGCATGCGCTTGTGGAATATCTGTGCCCAAAAGAAAACAGTTCCAGATGAGTTTGCAATGAGCACAGAAGCATGAGAAATAAAGAAAATACCAATGAGGAAACTAGTATGCTCACTTTGTGCCAAGGATGAGCCTTGATTTGTGGGAATTTAAACTCTGTATAGTTTGGATTCATGCATTTGATCTCCTCGCGAGTTGGTGTGCCAAGTACCTTAAATACAAACGTCGTCAATTTAGTTCAATTTACAGAAATCATAAGTTCAAATATCAAACCTCGGAGATATTGACATTCTTATTCAGTGAGGCTTAGGAATGTTTACCTTAATAATCTCAACAAGCTGATCCACTCCACTCTCACCAGGAAACAGAGGCTACAAAATTTGCAATTGCCACAAAAGAGAAAAAATCATATTCAGTTCACTCCCCTTTCACATATCAAGTAAACAAGAATTTTCAAGCTTGAAATAACCTGTCCAAGAAGCAATTCAGCAAGGACACAACCCACGGACCATATGTCAATGGCAGTAGTGTACTCGGTTGCCCCGAATATGAGTTCAGGAGCTCGATAGTAACGAGAACAAATGTAGGATATATTTGGCTCGCCTTTAACCTGTTACAAAATGATGGATGAAGAAGCAAAGTATAAGCTTTACTTCACCAATTGAACTAACATATTGGAGAACCCTTAACCATGAAAGGAAGCCATTTATCTAGGCTCTGAAGATGAAAAAGAGGAGTGGGGTTGAAGAATAAGCAAAATAGGCAGAAAAGATCAGTCAAGAAGACCATACCAGAACTTTTGCACTTCCAAAATCACATAGCTTGACCTGATGGGTATGGGGATTAACCTGCAACAATAGATTTTGTTGTCAGATAAGCATTTTTTATGATAAAGTTGGATGAGATCTAAGCTTCAGAAACAAACCAAAAGATTCTGAGGCTTGATGTCCCTGTGGCACACTCCTATACCCCCATGAATATATGCCAAAGCTCTGCAAATCTGCCCAAAGTTCAACAGAAGCTTATAATCTTATATTACATAAAAAAATAATAATATAATAAGTTTACTCAACAGGAGAGGCATGAAAGGAAACAAATAAAAAATTTCTCAAACTTAACCCTTATACATGCCTTTTCTTTCTAGGTTTTCATATATAATATTTTACTGCAATTATTATGTAAATTCTTCATTGATTCAAAGTTTGCTTTGATACAGATAATTAGTTATGTATGAAGGAAAAAAATATGAGTATTTCCCAGACAACACATATTGAAATGATAGCATAAATTACCTGATATGTGTAGAGCTTGACGTATATCAGAGGCATCCGCTGATTTGCCCTACTATAGTGCTTAGATACACGATAAACAGTCTCGGGTACATACTCAAGGACCAAATTGAGGTAAAGCTCATCCTTTTCAGTTGTTGAAAAGAAGCAGTGTTTGAGTGAGACAACATTGGGGTGATCAAGCAGACGCATTGTTTGTAACTCACGGTTTTTATATCTCTTATCTTGCAAAACCTTCTTGATTGCAACAGTTTCTCCGGTCTCTAGACACTTAGCCTGCAAATTAAGACAAACAAGGCTGCAATTAATAAAGGGCACCGACAAGCAAAAAAAAAAAAAAAAAAACACAAACATCAGCCTCTAACATTGAAGGTTAAGAATTAGATTTTAAAATCACCTGAAATACAATTCCAAACGAGCCTTGCCCAACAACCCGCTCTGCCATGTAACTTATTGTCTGAGGGAAAGATAAAAGAGTAATTAAACATGCAATCCATTTTGTATATATTGCTTGAATTTTCAGTGAGTTTTTATGCAGCTTCAGAGGTTAACTTTTTTAAGGTATGATTGTTTGAAACTTGCATCTCTCTCACATGATTTTCAAAACAGAACTATAGAGTTATAAACAGTTTTACGGCGAAGACAGCATTGCAAAAATAATGCAAAAGGAGACATTTATATGTTATTTTGAAGTGTAGAACTTAACCACAATATAGTGATTTGACAGAACTTACCTGTTTGGGTTGACCATTTTTACCACCAATAGTTGTCACAATGATATGGCCTGTTTCAGTTCCATTTCCATCCACCACTGCTGCTTCCATTTCCTATCACAGAAAAACTGTCATTGGCATATAGAAATATAATAGAATCCTGAATTCACTGTAATAACATCATAGATTAACACCTTTTCAACTTTTTCATCCTTAATCTTCATTTCATTGATTTCCTCCGGAAGCTTATCAACAAACATTGCATTACTACCAGGTTTTCCAACAGCCGAAGCAGGTGCCATGTCACCAGAGGCCATAGTTGGGGAATGAAAATAAACACAATATACTGCAGTCACCAAGCATATAAAATATATGTTAATGGTATGCAGGTTCATAAAAACAATTCAAAAGCCATTCATAAAAAAATGTAGCATAAGAAATTCAATGCCAATAGTTATCAGCTAGCAGTCCAATTTGGAACCAGAAATACAGCCTCTGATGATAGCATTATAAACTGATTACAAATTTTCATTAATTGACTTCTCTTGCATTGCATGCAGCAGCAAAATACATTTACTTTATGTGAGAGTTCAGTTGACAAATGCACACTTCACTCACCCAAAATATTATTCTCCACACCAATTTTTTTATTAAAAAAATTATGTTATCAATATATGGATGAACATGAAGTAGATTTATTTAGTTGTAAACACCTTTTTTCTTCTTTTATCACCAATCACATTATCTGGTAAATGACCACTTCTGTCAAAAGATCTTATACTATTTTTTTTTTCTCAGTGGGGCGACTCGAACCCGTGATTCATGAGCGTCATTCTAGACCAAACCACGTTGTCTGGTGATTACACAAAGTCAAGATAGAAACTAATTTTTTCTTTGCATTTTCTAGATAGATATGTTGACTCAAAAATCAAATAAGCCAAAAAATTCTCCTTATTTTTTCTTAGTCAGTGTCACGCTCAGTTGGAAAGTTGCAAATTTGCACATGCTCCACTAACTAATTAACAGAAAACAAGGGGGGTAAAACACAAAACAAAACCCCAGTCACGAGTTTCTCATTTCCTCAGAACCCAGAATTTTCTTTTCCTTTCCTAGAAACCAAACAGAACATTAAAGCAAACAAAATAAGCTTACCTCAGATATCGTAAATCTCTCACATTATGCAAATCCTTCGATCCAAACAAAGCTCCAGAGTCCAGACACTCATTGAGAAGGAGAGCTAAGAAACTAAAGCGAAACCCCCCCAACAAACTTACTTCCAAAAAAATCAAAAGCAAAATAATAATAATAATATTTTCTTAAAAAAAAAATAAAATTTTTTGGGTCTTCTCAGTTTCAGAGAGATTTCTCACAAAGTTAGACTAAAGCGAGACTGAGTTGTTCTCTCTTTGGATGCTCTGTGCTTGCTTTGTTTTCTGATCGAGCAGAGCGGACCCCAACGTTGTTTTCATCAAATCCAGTTCAAATTTAGTTTTGGCGTCCGCACTGAGTAGTTGGGTTCTGTCACGTGGCAGTGATTGGTTGGACAAGTTTTGGACTTACGTCACGGTGTTGACCAGCTTTTTCAGACAAAGGAAAAGCTAGCGTACGTGAAGGTTAATTGACTTGGTAGATCTGAACCGTAGGATTGTTTGAAATGATTCGTTGAGATGATCAATTTCTTGATTTTAACGTCGATGATGGTAAGGACTAAGGAGGAGCATTGATGTTTCTTTATTTTATTTTATTTTTTCAACTATATCTATTAATTTAATACCATGTATTTTTTTGAAAGCTTTCGCTATTTGTAGGATTCGAGCCGCTGATATGGGAGTCATTTGTCTAAACCCCAAGCTCGTCCATCTACCAACCGAACTACGCCCCTGTTGGCTTCTTGATTTTTGTATAGTACAGTAAAACCCCTATAAAATAATATCGATGAGACTGGAAAAAATTATTATTTTAGAAGGATTATTTATTTATCAATAAATGAATATTTATTAATTTAAAAAGTGTTCTTCTATTATGACCGTGTCAATCATATTACAATTCTATCTTGTTTTGACATAATTATATGCAATCATAATGATAGAATGTTCTTATTATTATTATTTTTTAATCAAAATATATGTATGACTTATAAATAATAACCATAATAATAAATAATAATAATAATAATAATAATAATAATAAACAATGATGAGATCAAACTATAAAATTTGATGGATATTGAGCACATTTTGAATTATCCTAGTGCAAATGACACAATGATAAAATTGTATATGGATTAAGAGATTATTTAAGGGGTACTGAATACGTCTACTGATTATGATCGTGATCTATATGACAATTGTATTTTACCAATTGTTTCTCCAAAAGAAGTCTTTCAAGTAGCCGTAACCATAAATAACTATAAACAAAATTCAAATGTGGTGTATGCATTGCAAAAGATTAAGGATACTGTTTAGTTGAGTTTAGGTATAGAGAAAATACAAATGACTTTAGATGCACTTTTTGAGATGAGCTGAATTGAGAAAATATAAGTTATAAGCAAAGAGTTCATTAATATATATTATGAATTTTTATATGCTATTTATTTTATGTAATTAACCAATTATTAATTTATATATTCTTTGGGCCTTAAAGATTTAAAAATATATATATAATATCTTATGCATTTAACGAGGGAGGAGTGCTAGAATCACTCTCTTAATTCACTCTCCCAACCCACTCTCTCTTCTCATTTTGACACTTGTCCATTATTTATTTTTTTGAAATAAATTTTAGAGACATCATTAATGAATTGTTTTTACATATTATTTACAATTCAAATCATCATATCTTCCCAAATTACCCTTTTGTTTACACCAAATTGTCATAGACCTTCTCTTAAATGTTAATAATAATATTATTTTATACAGATTTTCTATTATCAGTTCGAACTAACAATAAATATATCAGAACGAAAAATGTGGACTACTAGATTTACATACTTTGACTCAAAATGTATGTACTTGTCAAAAGTTTTCCATAATTTGTGGTCCACATTCTTCGTCCTGATATATTTATTGTCAGTTCGAACTGATAATAGAAAGACTGTTATTTTATATACCTCTTTTTTATTTTCTAAAATATCATAACAAACACAATTTATACTTGAAAATTTTTTGTTTTTGTCTATATTATCATAAGTTCATCATATTTTATAAAGTAATTATTTTTACGCAATTTGAAAAATATAGTTAAAGAGATTAAAATTTCATTGAAAATATCAAAACTCAAATATACTAAAAAATGTAAGATGTCAATGTTTATTGTATTTTGATAAATTTAATATTGTTAACAATATATTTGCTAATTTTATTTATAAAATAAATTTAATAAATATTATTCATCTCATTTTACTTTCGAAGATTTTTGCTCACATATTTGGAAATGACGATTTGGTGTAAAAGAAGGACAATTTGGGAAGATGTGGATGATTTGAATTTTAAATGAGAGTCTCTTTTGACAATCCAATTTTTTCTTTTTACACTTCTTTTCTAAAGACAATCCATTCTCAAAATTTAAATTTTAAAAAATTCTAAAAACACTTCATTTTGTTCCAAAATTATCCTTTTTATCTTTTGACACTTCTATTCTAAAGACACTCCATTTTAAAAAATAAAATTTCTAAAGGCACTCCATTTATTTTAATACCCATTATTATTTTTGAGTTTTAATTTTAACATATAACAAAACCAAAAAAAAAAAAAAAAAAAAAAAAAACTAGCAATTTGAATTTGATCTCTTTAGTCCACGGATACAACAGTGTCACGACTCATTTTTGATCTCTCAGGTGTGCTTGTTTTTGCGACCCTTTTGTCTATTCTTTAAGTGGGTGTTTTAGTGGTTCTTTGGGTGCTCTAGTTGTATATTGTTTTTTGGCATTTTATGGCTTGTGAATAAAGTCTGAATTCTTCAAAATAATAAATAAATAAATCTTCAAGCAAAACTTGATCAAAAATATGATATTTCTTGTCGAGAAACAACAATTCAATCAAAGGGCACTAAAACAAACACAAATATAGTACAATATCTTATAATAAACCATTATTTCGACTTAACGTTGCTCTTTGACATATCAACCAATAAACCAGTTTCTGTTTTGTTAAACCTGCCAGCAAATGAATGGCCTTCAAAATATTATGCAGCTGCATGATTGTGTACCCCACAAACCACTTTCAAAATCCAATCATCATCACTTTCCAATTTCTGCCCCTTTAATAAAAATGGGCAACCACACTTTTTCGTTCCAGTTGCTTTAAGACGTTTTGGTGTTGTAGCTTCTTTATACTTGTGCAAGTAAGCACCACTTCTTTCGCATGCAAAATTCATCCGTGGCTTTCTTCCCTTTGCAGCAACATACGATTTTTTTATTACAATAACAAACTCGTTTCTTTTCCCGATATCTCAAGTCCATTCAATTAACGCTTCTCTATTCTTGAAAATCTAGACATAGTAAATTAAAAATTAATGTCATACTACTTGTCCATTTTTTTAATTAAAAAATGTAACAACAAACTCAATAAGTCATATACCGTTTTAGTGGTACAAGCCTTGGTGCAGTCGACAATGTGCAATTCATTTTCAACGATATGCTCACGCGTCACATTTTCATCCTTCACAATTGCAATAGAAAAAAAATGTTAATCAAGCAAAACTAAAGTAAGAAATTATTCCATATAAAATTTTTGAGGCAAACAGGAGACAAAAACAACAACAGAAGCCCTTAAAGCAAGCAAGCAACAAGCACCTATATGCAAGGGAGAAAACAGCAAACAGCAGAAAGCAACTAACTACACACAACACTGCAGCAAACAAAAAACAAAAAGACCATTTTTTTATTTTTTTTTTGTGTGACCTTAATGTCAAATTTACTACATAGATAGTCCTGGGGAAAGGTCAAACTTAACGCTCTCAAGAAATTGAACTTGCAAACTAAATTAGTATATCCACCAATGAAATAAAAACAATAACGTAAATCTGTCATCAACAACCATCTCTAAACCGTAGTGATTCTCCTGCATACTGCTCTACTTGAAAATTATCAATCTACAGGTTTAGGTTCAACTAAAAGACCTATCTCATTGACCTGTTTTTCTTATAAATAAATAAAAATTGATTACTATTCTCTTACTTCTAAAAAGAACAGCCGTGGAAGTGAAAATTTAATATCATCATTACTTCTAAAAAAGAACATTTACAGAAAGAGTATTACAAGAATATATTAAACTTAGACTACACCAATATTTTGTCAAAATTCTTAGAATTCAACAGGAAAACAAAAAAATTATAAGTTAAAATATAATTAAATATTTACTTCTTGATTATTGCTTGTTTCTTGTTGCATATCATTCTTTATCACTTTAGAATTTGTTTCTTGTTGCATATCATTCTCCATCACTTCAGAATTTGCTTCCAATTGCAAATCATTATGCATCACTTCAGGATTTTCTTCTGGTTGCATATCATTCTCCATCACTTCGCAATCAATAAAAATTTTAAAATATTGGAAAAGAAGAAGAAGATATTTTAGGGTTTGTAAAAAAAACACACAAAAGAAGAAGAAACGTTATTTTCAAAAGCAAAACTAGTTTGGAGTGTCTTTAGATTTTTTTTGTCTTGTTTAGTAATTTTAATTTAGGTTAAAATTGTCATTAATAAAAAAATTTAAATTGGAGTGTAAATGGATAATTTGTGGATTGTAAGGAGAAGCTCTCATTTTAAATAACATGCAAAAATAATTCATTAATGATGGCTTTAAAACTTATTTCTAAAAAGTCAATATAGGACAAGTGTCAAAAGAAAATAGAGAGTGGGTTGGAAGAGTGAGTTGAGAGAGTGTATCTAGCACTCTTCTTAACGAGGTTATTATTTTATTCCATTGGCCCAAGTTGGACCAGATTTTTTTTTTATTTAAACGAGGTTATTAATTTATCATGTATTCATTTATTATACTCGATAAATGAAAATAATAATAATTAGGGATTAAAATAATTTCAATCCCTAAACCCAAACATTTAAAAATAAAAAAAAAAATGGTAAAAATTGAAGAAAATCTCAACACTAATAAAAAGAAAAGAAAATATGGGAATCTTCAATTTTTACATGTGAACACTGATCACTACAATCTGTGCAGGTTGTTCATTGTCATTATGGTACATTTTATGGTTCAAGGGGGTTTTCATTAAAATCAGAAATAGAAGGATTGTTTTCTAAAAAAGTCAAATCTTGGGACGTTTTTGGAAATCTCCGATAAATATATATTTACAAATTACAATCAACTTGAGAAGAGAATCAAATGACTCAAAACCTCAATTGGTCAATTATTCAACCAAACCTTTAGAAACGCATGCACGTGTTAAATGCTTATTGTCGGTTATATTTCAGTACTTGTAGTAAACAAAGTCTTGATTAATTTCTTGATTAATTAGTATCTCATTATAAATAAACATACACCAATAAACAAGACACTTTTCGAATTTGTCGGCATGCCATGTTTTTATTTGACAAAGCGAATTTGTCGGCATGCCATGTTTTTATATGACAAAGCTACACCTCTATTTTGTTTTACTTTTATTTTTTTAAATGATTAAAAAAATAATAATAATTAAACCATGGGAAGGAGGTCCGTACAAAAGACCCCCTTTCCATGGAGGTCTGGGCAACATACCCCCTCTCTAAATTATTAATTTATGGAAATTATACTATACTTCCATATGCTAACAAACTTAGCAAACCGTTAACATTGCTAGAATTAAGGATTTGATACGGACAATATTCTCAATTAGTTATTACCTATATTTCTTCCTTAATTATAGGATATTTTCTACTCATTATTCCCTTAATTATTATTGTGCAATTACTAAGAATTATTCTGTAATAATTTCCTTTATTCTTTCCTTGTAAATGCCTTTTGTAAGTATTCTATATATTTGTAGAATTACAGTGAATAATATATCAAAAAATTATTTAACAACTGTGTTATTTTGATATGGTATCAGAGCCACCTTCAATCTCCTCTTCTTTACACTAGGAATTGAAGTTTGGTCATGTGTTCACAATTTTTATTTCTGTTTTTATTATTCCGCTGCGAAGTTTTTTTTTAGTGTCGTTACTACTATGACTGATTTAAAAGAGAGTGGTGGTGATTCTCTAAAGAAGATTGAACCTACTATATTGGTTGGGTTCCATATGCATGAATCTTCTTCTCTAATCACTCCAGAATGGCATCCAAAGGGAAAAAAGACGTCTCAAAATAAGGAGGAAGACACTAATCCGAAGGGGAATTTAGCCACAACTCCTGGATTTACTGCTAAGTTAAGTATGTATTTTACTGCAAATAGTGATTGGATAATTGACACTGGTGCAACAGACCATATGACTTGTGATCGTTATAGGTTTAGTCACTTATCCCCTAAATGTTCCAAAACTACCATTATCAATGCCAATGATGTATCGTCTCCAGTTATTGGAGTTGGTACAGTCCCATTATCCCCTACCTTAGCTATCAAAGATGTCTTATTTGTGCCATCATTAAATTGCAATCTTCTCTTTGTTAATCAATTAACCAATTCTCATAATTGTGTTGCTCTATTTTTTCCTACTCACCGTGTTCAGAACATTCATACCAAGGAGAAGATTGGCAGTGGTAGACAAAATGAAGGGTTGTACTATCTGGAGGATGGGTTTCAACATTCCAACAGAGAAGGACAAGCACACTTGGTGAATGAAGATTTGGTGAATAAGAAAAATGATGAAATCTGGCTATGGCATAGGATATTAGGACATCCCTCATTTGGTTATATTAGGAGATTATTTCCTTCTTTATTTAATGGATGTAATTTTTCATATTTTATTTGTGAAACTTGTGTAATGGCAAAGAGCCACCGTACTATTTTCCATTTGAGTGATAATAAAGCAAATCTTCCATTTTCTTTATTTCATTCGGATGCTTGGGGACCGGCACCAATTCAAACTCTTAATGGGATGAGGTGGTATTTAACCTTTGTTGATGACTGTACTCGAATGACTTGGGTTTATCAATTGAAGCACAAGAGCGACGTTTGCTTGATTTTTCGCTTGTTTCATGAAATGGTGGCTACTCGGTTGGGCATTCAGATTAAAGTCCTTCGTTCTGATAATGGAAGGGATTACTTCAAGCAAGAATTGACGAAATTCATGCACTCAGTGGAGATTATTCACCAAACAACTTGTCCTTAGTCTCCTCGACAAAATGGTGTTGCAGAGAGGAAAAATGGATAGTTATTGGAAGTTACTCGGTCTCTCTTGATTAGGGGTCATGTTCTTTCTCACTTATGAGGTGAAGCCTTAAATTCGGTAGTCTACTTGATCAACCGTACACCATCTAGTGTCCTCAATTTTAGAAAAAAATTAGATGCTCTTTTCGATCATTGTACTCTCCCGCAGATTGTATTGTTGGCTCCCTGGATTTTTGGGTGCGTCGTCTACGTCAACTTGCATCCACATCAACAGACTAAGCTTGAATCTCAGGCTTTGAAGTGTGTTTTTATAGGATATGAGATCAATCAAAAGGGCTACAAGTGTTATGATCCGTCTTCTAGGAGGTTGTATGTTTCCATGGATGTTATTTTTCATGAGAAAGAACTTTTCTATCTGCCACCTACTGATTTATCACTTTAGAGGGAGAATCAAGAAAAAAGTGATTAATCTTGAAGAATTACAAATGTTTTTTCTAAGAGATTCATACTTCTCCAGTATCCGGACGACAGGAAGTGACACTACCGATTAACCGGATAATCGGACACAACCATTGGCCAAACGTTGAAGATGATTCTCTCTATGATAGTACAATGTCTCCTAACAATCCGACACAACCATTGGCCAAATCTTCTCCCGAGACTCCTTTAGCGATACCCAATAATCATAATTCTATAATTGTTGATGCTGTTAATTTTGAATCTTAATTGTCTCAATATCGTCTTCCACCTCATTCTAACCGTGGCATTCCACCCATTAAATATGAGCCTGACTCTAAATCAAAAGCTAGATATCCTATTAGTGACCATGTATCTTCTCAAAAATTGTCCAATTCATATGCTTCTTATGTGCTATAGTTATCGTCTGTCTCTATTCATAGTAAAATGCAAGAAGTTTTAGTAGATGCTAGATGACCCAAGTTAGGCAGAAGAAATGGAAGAACTTGAGAAAAATGCTACTTGGTAACTTGTGCCTCTACCTAAGGGAAAGAAGATAGTGGGGATGTAGATGGGTGTTTACGGTCAAGCATAAGGCGAATGGAACCATTGAAAGGTACAAAGCTCGGTTGGTTGCAAAAGAGTATACACAATCTTATGGGATTGACTATCAAGACATTTTTGCACCAGTTGCCAAGTTTAATACGGTTAGAGTGCTCTTGTCTTTAGCGGCCAATTGGGATTGGCCACTTCTCTAGTTTGATATAAAGAATGCTTTCTTGCATGAAGATTTAAAGAAGTGTATATGGACTCTCCTCCGGATATAGAGAAGTACTTAAATACTACAATGGTGTATAGGTTAAAGCAATATCTAAGGGCTTGGTTTAGTAGATTCATCAAGTCTGAAGAACTTCGGTTATAAACAAAGCATCTTAGATCACACGTTGTTCTTAAAACACCAAAAGGGTAAAATTACTGCCTTGATGATCTATGTTGATGATATGGTGGTGACAGGTGATGATTAAGATGAAATTGAGAGTTTGTAGCGACATTTGGCCTCAGAGTTTGAAATGAAACAGCTTGGTGAATTGAAACAAGTATGATTGGATATAAACCTGCAATGGAACAAAATCATAAGTTGTTTCTATGTTTGAATGCAACTTCTACTGATAAGGCAAGATACTAGAGCCTTGTGGGAAATTGTTCTATTTATCTCATACTATATCAGATATTACCTATGAAGTGTGTGTAGTGAGTCAGTTTATGCATGATCCTCGTAAACCTCAAAATGGATGTCGTGGAACGTATATTGAGGTATTTGAAGATCGCTCTGGGTAAAGGATTACTCTTCACCAAACATAATCACCTAAAGGTAGAAGGTTATATTGATGTATATTGGGCAGGTTCAGCTAATAATAGAAGATCTACTTCAGGATACTTTACTTTTGTAGGTGGAAATCTTGTGACTTCGAAGAGTAAACAGCAACCCGTGGTAACAAGGTCTAGTACAGAAGTTGAGTACATAGGCATGGCTTTTGGTGAGTTACTATGGTTGAGGAACTTGCTTATAAAATTGGGTGTTGATTCTCAAGAAGCAATGAAGTTGTATTGTGATAACACTTCAGTTATAGAGATTACTCACAATCCAGTTCAACACAACCGGATGAAACATTTTGAAATTAATAGACACTTCATTAAGTAAAAACTTGAAGCTGGGATTATTATGTTTGCTTTTGTAAAGTCTGGAGATCAACTAGCTGATCTTCTTACCAAAGCTACAACCAACAATGTTTTTGATGACTCTTTATACAAGTTAGGCATGTGCAATATCCTTACTCCAACTTGAGAGGGAGCGCTAGAATTAAGGATTTGATATGGACAATATTCTCAATTAGTTATTGCCTTTATTTCTTCCTTAATTATAGGATATTTTCTGCTCATTATTCCCTTAATTATTATTGTGCAATTACTAAGAATTATTCTGCAATAATTTCCTTTATTCTTTCCTTGTAAATGCCTTTTGTAAAGTTTATTTATTTAATATTAATTTTGTAAAGTTTCACTTTGATACTATCAAGATATTTTATTTTACTACATTGGCTCCTGTACAATCAACAAGGGCTAGCTCAGCTATTAGATGGATGAACTTGGAGTTTGGGTAAATGACTCTCATATTAGCGGTTCGAATCCTACCAATGACAAAAGCATTAAAAAAAAATATATGGTCTCGAACTAATAGATATTGTTAAAAAAATAAAAAATGTTGAGTTTCTTTTCTTAATTTCTTTGCTTTTTCCATAATTAAGCGTTTTTGTCAAAATATTATTTTCGTCAATATTGGAGTTTGGAGAAGTGTGAAATTGGATAGGCAACCGAGGCCGCACTATGACAAAAAATTATGGTGTCCGAGAAATTCAAGCAGAAAAACACATTGAAACTTTCTTTCTTCTTTGATAAGGTATATTTGACTATATGAGTATGTACACATTAAGTCAATAACAGAATAACTGCATGGACGTTAGACTAAAATTCAAACATGATCTAAGAACCTAAGATAATAACCTAAGATTTAACGGCGCGAGCAACTTCATGGAGTTTTCCTCCATGGCTATGCTTGGTTCTTGGGTCAACAAAATCCCTTTTATGTGGAATTTATGGGCTGTACGTTATCTCGCGCTAAAGGTTAGTTTCGTCTTTTGGATCATGTGTGACTCTATGTCTCTATGTCGGTGGTTCAATGTTTTACCAATTTCAACATTCATCCTAGCTTCTTAGAGTTTTCGTACTCTCGTTGAAACTGTATCTCTGTGATATCCCATATGCATGTACATGTCTCTCATATTTTTATTTTTTAGAGAAGGTAATAAGAATATAAGATACGTAGCTAATCATTTGGAAAATATTGGTTGCAGTTCCCATTCTCTTCATTTGTGGGATAACTCTCTCTTCGAGATTCGAAAGGATCTCCTTCTCATTGTTTGGGGTGTTCCTCAATTTCGTTTCGTGAATTGACTTTTTTCTTTTTGCCCTTGAGCTGCTCTTTATATAATGGAAATTGTGAGAAATGACACTTTCTTTTTGATGAATTTTAAGAGCATCGCTAGTTTAATAAATTAAGTTTAAATGACACCAATTGACTAAAGTACCTTCAATTCATCTCCTTCTTTTATTACATTTGTGTCATTTTTAGGGTGTTTTTTTTTTTTTTTCTTCAAAAACTTTCATTGATGGAGGACTAATGGAGGTCTCGATAAAGAAGATTATTAAAAAAATTGGAAATTTTCATTTTTACTCAATAAATCTCGAAAATTATAAATATACCTAATAGGTCTCGGAAACAACAAAATAAGTCTCATAAATTAGAAATTAAGTCTTGAAAACACTAAGATAAGTCTCGGAAAAACAAAGAAGCGTGAGACTTATTTTTGTGAATGTGTTTTAAGGGTATTTTTATCAGATCCACACTTTAGGTGTTATTAAAACTTAAGTTATTAAGTTGGTGATAATCTTACAACTCACTCTTTAAAGAGTGTTATTAAATTTTTTAACCATATACTGTATATATATATATATATATATATATATATATAGCTTAGCCTTAATTAGCACATGTTAATATTTTATATATTTTTATTAGATATATTAGAGGGACTTTTATAAATTAAAATTATAATACATATAAGGTTTATATATATAAAAGAAAATTATCCTTGATTGATACCACACACAGGGGCGAAACCAGAAAAAATTTTCTGGATGGGCTGTGGATAATTTCATATAAATAAAAAATTATACTATATAATAAAAAAAATCATTTTGATGGCGAATATCGACGGTAAGAGAGAATTTTTATTAGTTAAAATAAAAAAGTATACCTAGTCAGGGAACATAATGAGTCGTACCCTCAAATACATATTCTAATCAAGAAAAAACATAAGAAAATAAAAAGGAAATACGCATACAATGTAAATACAATAAGATTATATCCTACTTAAATTTTGACTTCTAAGGCTTCAAAGAAGCAAAAGCATCTATTATCGAATCTAAATCAATTGTAAAAACAAGTTCTCTTTCAATATAACAACCATACAATTCTCAAGAAACTCGTTATCCATCTTGTTGCGCAAAGACGTTTTAACAAGTTTCATAGCCGAAAATAAAATTTAATTTTACAATTAATTTTACAACATAACCTTTAAAATAAAAATAAAAATAAAACTTACGCTAATGGTTTGTTGTTAAGGGGTTAAAATTTCTCAATTTGATTTTTGAGTTAGTAAATGATTAAAATTTCTCAATTTGATATTTCACTAGGTTAAGGAAATACAATGGGTTTTGATGAATTTAATGCATGTTTTTAAGTTATTGGGCTATTATTAAGATAATGAAAAATATGGTAAATTAAGTCAAAATCGGAATTGGACCGTCTTAGAATTAATATGTGATGTATTTAAAACTATTAATTTATTTTTTTCAAAAAGCTAGCCCACCCCAGCCGTGCCTAATTCCGCCACTGACCACACATTAACAATTTAATATAACTCAATAAAAATTATAAAGAAAAACCAACAAGTTGCATTTTTTTAGTACTAAAACTAAGATTTTTAGTACCAAAAGTGCAAATCATACATCTCACAATATAAATGCTCGTCAAAGTCTTTAATGCATTTTTTTAGTACTCAAACTAAGATTTTTAGTACCAAAAGTGCAAATCATACATCTCACAATATAAATGCTCGTCAAAGTCTTTAACAATATTGATCAAGCAGCTTTTTTTTTTTTTATTTAAATAATCGAACTAAGATTTCAGATTTGTCTTGTTAAAATTTAGAAAGAAAAAAAAAAAAAAGAGCTTTGTAGAATGAGAACATGAGAATGAGTGAACAATAACGGCGAGAGGAAAAGAAATAAGCAAGAAGGTGAGGTGGAACATTTTCTTTGTGTTAATGAAAGGTACTTTTGTCTGTAATTGATCACTTCCTTGAAAGTTTAATGTAAGTCGGCAAAAATGCCGACCTATTTGATCACCCCCATTTACACTTACAAAACGAGTGAGCAATATGATATTGTTTATTTACAAGCATATTACAAAATCGTTTCCCTAACTAACAATCGCAATATTATAATATGCAGATAGCAAAAGTTTGTTTTCACACGCAAACCTCTTCTTTTTTTTTCTTTGCTGTTGGTTTACATTAAAGCATGTAAACAAACTCAGAGAAGAAAGGAAGAAAAAAAGGCAGCAGCCTTCAGATCAGGGGCGGATGTATGTGGGGGGCCATAGGGGCCATGGCCCCCCAAGAAAAAATAAAAAATCTGAAGTTTAAAGTTATTTGTATATAATATATTATATATTTAAATTTCAGTAATTGGCCCCTTTTATTGGCTGTCAGTCTTTTTTTCTTACCAATACTGTAAATCTTTGAAAGGCATGAATCGTGTTTTTTAATCGTTATGATAAGGTACTTAAGTAAGTTATTTAAAATTAAAAATATTGTTATTATAATAAATAAATAAATAAAGTCTAATGTATTTCTCTTTTAACTTAAAAGAGAAAATATATTCCATTTAGGATTTGATTTTTTTAGATATATATATATATATATAAACATAGTCCCGTTTTTGTCGGTACGCACTGATATAACTTCATCAATATGTTGTATGTGGGCCACTAATTATGGAGAAGCACTGACAAGTGCATACACACTTGAGTCAAAGCATGCTCCATATACAATGCACTAATATAAGTTATATCAATACGCACTAACTTGAAAATTTATATATATATATATATATACTTGTTTATTTTTTACCAGTTTTTCACTTAAGCAATTTCTTTCCTATTGTTGCAATTAAATTCTTCTTATTCTTTAATTCATCTATCCGAATAATTTCATGTATGAGATTACAAATTAATAAATATTTTAGGGTTTTTTTTCATTTATTTATTTATTTATTTATTTTGATAAAATTGGACTGACCTGAAAGGAAAAAGTATCACAAGCGATCATATGCTGAAAAACCCCTAGGCAGTATCCATCCATATGATATTTATTTTCTTTGGTTATTATTTATTAATTATTAATATGATTTCTTTAATGAATCATTCTTTTAAAAAATATATATGATTTTGCTATATTTATTATACTAGTTTTTTTTTTTTTTTGTATTTAAATGTTTATTTATTTAAATTAGTTCGATTTTTTTTTTTAATTTGATTTTCAAATGAGAAAGCCATCGACAATCGATGGATTTTTCAAAACTATTAAAACTTCAGAATTCGGTTCATCTTCGTCAACATCTAATATTAATATTCTAACTTCTGAAAATCAATCCACAGAATTTCCAACAAATGATATTAATATTCCAGTTTTTAAATATTACTATATTTGTCTATCGTTAATTTGAATATTTGTTTTTGTTTTGGCCCCCGTAAAGCCGAAATCCTGGCTTCGCCCCTGCTTCAGATGTTATGAATGCTCCAGAACCACTTAACCAGAGATAGTTTAATCATTTTGAATTCATGTATGCATGCAAGTATCAGTAAAGCTTAGAATTAGAACGATAATTTATTAATGCAACTAGTAGTGTCAATAAAGACAATAATACATCATGAATCTCGCAGAGACAGAGTTCTTAATTTATCACACGAATATATATATATATATATATATATATATATATAGAGAGAGAGAGAGAGAGAGAGAGAGAGAGATAGACGTCTGGGACAAAGATTATGTGAAGCTGGAGAACGGCTGCTCTAACGTTAGATGTAATGTTAGAGAAACGGTTCTCAAACATTACAAAACATATATTATATTATAGATTTATATTGATACTGACCAAGCAGATCAGAAGTGCATAACTCATTGATCTGGCAAAGCGATAAGGTAGTGAAGCGTATCAGAAAATAAGTTCTTTAAGTCTTTCTTCCACTCTTGAAGTTTCCACACCGATTCTCGAACTGATAGCCTGCAAAAATAAAAATGAATATAATTAAATAATGTGAAGAATGAAGGCATTTAATTGAATACTTGAGCATCAATTTAAACATGTATGATTATGTATATGGTATATATTTGAAAACATAAATTAAAGAGTTAGAGCTAGGGTTTCAGATGTTTAGAAGAAAATTTCTATATAAAGACACATCCCACATACGGTTCAAAGAATTCCAAAGAACGGATATTATCATTTTTCAAAGAGTAATATCAGATGTTTCAACATAAATTCCAAATAATTTAATTCAGTTTACATTTGGATAAACATTAATTAGCGTTTTATTTGTAAACATCAATGAGATCAATATTAAACTATATATAATCATATTCAAAATACAACTTAAATGCAAAAATAATAATAATAATAATAATAATAATATAATTCAAATCCTGTTAAGTATAAGTGACTTCATCACCATATGCTATGTTAATTAGTTAATATTCGTTCCTATAAATGTATATTTTCTCCTTCTCTTTGTTTTACATATATTAGGGTTTTATTTTAACGAGATATATTTAGGTTTAGCAGAGCAAATTAAAAAAAATCCTTTTATTGGGCTCACCTTCGTTTTGCATCCTTCCTAAAACATTCAGCCAAAAAAATTTTGTGAAAAAATGGAAAGAGGAGAGAGGAGAGAAATTGTAAAAGTTACTGGGAGAGAGAGTTTTTTTTTGTTTTTTTTGAACAGCCGAACTTTATTCATCTAGCCAAGAAGGCCAGAAGAAAAACAAGCAACCAGGCCACCAGGGCAACAGATGAGATCGTGTACTTCATACGCTATTAAATAATTAATCTCAACCTTTAGATTCACCATAATCTAAAAGCTGAAAAATTGTGTAAGAAAATATGTCAAAAATTAGGACCATGGATCCTACCCTATACCCTATATATATATATATATCAGAGTTGATCAGGTGTGGGCCGGATTCTGAACGAAGGAAAAACGTAATGAATTTCCAGTTTCCCACACCTGATAATTTTTAATATATATGTACATACCTTGGACTTAACAACGTAGATGGATTTATCACCAGCGTTGGTGTGTGCAGCATGAACAACTTCAGCTCCTTCCTCCAGGAGAACATTTATTATCTCATATAACATGAAGTTTTTATTCAAAGCAGAAACCAAGTTGACTTCTAAAATGGAATCCGAAGTTGTGAAGTTGATTATGGGTAAATTGGATGATGAGCCAATTATATTGCTGGTCTTATGATCAATATCATCATCTCCTTTCAAAAGTGCTTTCTTCCTCTCAAGAAGTTCTCCATTCCTTTGCAGCTGCTGTATGTAACTGGTGGCTTCCTTCAATATCTCAGCTACTGACAACTATATACATATATAATTTCATATTACAATTAATTAATATTGCATCCATGAGTGCATTTAACATTATATATATAGAAGGAATTAATCATAATAGAGAGAGAGAGAGAGACCTTATTGGATTGAGGATCAGGAAGTAGATCAGCAAGGTTTGCATAGAGATCTTTCATCTGAAGTCTTCTTTTCTTCTCCTTTATATTTCTCTCAGCTTTAGATAACTTAATCACTGGTGTCATAGCTAGCTAGTTAATGAGTCTTCTACCAGAACAACACCTACAAAAGCAAAGCAACTTCGATCTCTCTCTCTCTCTCTCTCTCTCACTCTATATATATAGATCAGAGAATCAGTGGGAAATAATTATTAATTTGGACAGTGAAAAAATTAAAAGGTTTTAATTAAATTTGTTTTTAAGGGAAGGAAATTGAGAATTGCTGGTTGTCCGTCTGGAAATTAATTGGAATAATGGAAAAATGGGGATTAACTCACGATAAGGGGTATATGCTAATTATATATGAGTCCAATTATTCCAATATATAATCATTTTTGTTGTACTATATCACTTTTGTTTTTTTATAGACATTGATATAAAAACAACAATAATAATGAAATTAAGATTGATGACCGATGAGAGAGACGCATCACCTCTTAGCAGAGATGATAATGCACCTCCGTTATACAGTGCTGATGAGGGGTTCGAGTGTATTTTTTAAGCATGCGTGGGGAGCTTTTTTCCGATTTATAGGAATAATTATCTGGACTATATATATATTGTTTGGTCTTAACATTCAATGGTCCGATTGTAATCTTCGTAATACTTAAAAAATAAAAATAAATAAATAAATAAATCATATCCCTGTAACACCTAAGAAACTAGGCTAGTTAAGAAACTTACTGGAAACAGCTCTAATTCAATTCAACTTGCAGTCCTGTACCTCAGTCCCTGTAACACACGCCAGCGCTAGTCAAAATCATATGATTAATAATTATTTTTCTTTGTGGTCCTCTGAAATAAAAAAAAATATTTTTTTTTTACTTTTCAGATAAAAATATATATATATTTGTTATAAATTTTCAATTAATCATCTATTACATGCCTAGCTATCACTGCTTACTGCAACTTATATCATAATATCAATTTATCATTAATTTGTTAGTAATAAATTTTTTATTATTACTTAATTAAGTTGTAGTGGTTAAATGATAAATCTCCACGTTAAAAATAGAATTGTGAGTTCAAATAAAATCTTTAATATATATATATATATATATATATTAAAATAATTAAATAGATTTTCATTTTCATGACAAAATATGAGTGCATGCAAGACACAGTACAACAGTCAGTAATTTATTATTCCATGGAATATAAATATTTAATCATCAGATACAATTAATACTAATTTTAATACTCTAATAAAAATCCTAAATTTTGTGGTCATTGCCGACGTACCCTGCTTACATGGAGCAAATTATATCTAACGGTCTCATTGGCATTTGGATGAGACTGTCCAATGCAAGTGTATCATTTATATTAGAAATATAAAATTATAATTTAAAATTATCACATGGCATAATTGCATTGGACAATCTCATCAAATGGCGATGAGATTGTCCCATATAAGTTTTTCTCACTTACATGTACAACAACTATTTCTTCGCTCCCTTGATCAGCTGTTCCAGCGAACAGGTTACTCATTCCAGAATATATACAGTATATAGCTTACTTCTCTTATAATTTGGAAAGACAATTACTGAGAATTTTAATTTCTATACCTATCAGTTAGCAATATAATAATAATAATAATAGTAATTCTACGCTGAATGGATTAAGTGACTGTCAGACCGTTGATATCAAACACTGTATGTGTTGTTCAATACCTATTCCTATAATACCGGAAAGAAAATTCATCACACACGTACTTGAAAAATACACATAGTGGCAGGGGCATAGGGAGGCATATAAAAATTCCTATAATCTGACACTAAATGGATTGAGAGATCGTCAGAAGATTTCTACTCCTATAATACCTGAAAGAAAAAAAAAAAAAAAAAAAAAAAAAACTGACCATACTTATTTGTAAAATACATGTTGTGGTACTCGAACCTCTATTATCAATTAATGTGAATGGAAAATATATAACACTTGAACTGAGAGGTGTTGTATTACGTACCCGACCGGTCAGCATAGAACGTCATATTAAAAATATATATATTTTTTATAAATATTTTTAGAATAATATTAATTAAGTTGGATTGTTCCAGCTACTGAGCTGTGTGTGAATACTTAATTCAGCTATGTATGACAAAGAAATCCTCATTGACAGTGACTCTATGACAGCAGTTTCATGGGTGAATGGTGAAGGTATTGGTAGTATGGAGCAAGTCAATCTCATTTTTGACATTCATGAATGGCTTAGCGCTTTCGGCAACACTTCGGTAATTTTTAATTCCTGGTCTTCAAATTCGGCTGCTGATGCTTTGGCAAGACAAGGGTCAGGTTCTGAGGGAGACACTTTGAGTTGGGAGTTCCCTTAGCTTAGTTTTGATTTTGTCATCTTGGTTTGCCCTGCGGGGCTTGGTTTTGCTTTTCTTGTTTCTCTGTTCTGTTTTTTCTTCGTTGTTTCTTTCTGCCTCCCTGGTCTTTTCATGCTCCGGTTTGGCTCTGCTGTAGCCTTTTCTGCTTTGCCTGTGTGGCTTAATTTATTGATTGTTCACAAAAAAAAAAAGTTGGATTGTTCCAGTGAGTCAATGAAAAGTCTCAGCAGCATTCAAATAACATAACTCAAATTTTGATTTCAGATCAAAACTTTTTTTAAATATATATTAAAATAAAAATTAATTATTTTTTCAAGAAAAAACGTGAGTAATGACTATTGAGTCAATGACTAATGAGTGCGTGCATGCATGCAAGACCAGTAAAACAGCCAGCACTTTTTTTTTCTAGACCAGCTGTGCCAGCAAACGGGTCAGAGTCATTCTAAAAAAAAATATAGCAAAAATAAATTACTTAATACAGATATGGAATATTTTCAAAAAAAAATTAAGAAAAAGTTTTGAGAATAATGAATGACTTAAAATGCAAAAATTATCCTATGGAAGTTTTTTTTCTTCTTACATTTGGAAACAACTTTTATAAAAATGATATTTTCCTAATATATAAATAAATAAAATAAAAGGATATATACACACACATACGGGGCTTCCCTCAAAAAAACTTCTTAAAAACTTTTAATATTTTTAGAAAAATATTTTAGTCTCCTAATTTTGTTGTTTTTTATATTTCTGACTTCAACACTTACACATACACAATGTTGCAAACAAATCAACCCACCTCAGATAAACCTAAACCACTGGTGGGTTTGCAACAATCCTGCGGGCAATAATTAGATTGGAGAATTCAATCTAATTGGCCACGAACGTTTTTGCCCAAAATTCAAACTTACCCCAAACTTCTTTTACAAGTTTTTTGAAGCTAGAATATTTTTCCATTCTATTATCAAGAATATTGAAAATGACTTGCTTAGATGAATTGGCCGTTGGAGACCTGAAAAGAGTAGTGGGAGACTGGGAGTGTGGGACAGATTTGAGAAATTTAATTAAATATTTTATTTAATCAATTAATTATATTTAGTAGAATATCACAAACAACTAGGGCATAAATGTTAATTTTTAGCTCAATTCCTATCAATATTTAAAGCTTTCAAAAAAAAAAAAGAGGCTAATTGGCACGAATACCCCATGAACTATACCTGAATTTACACCTTACCCCCTATACTTTTTTTTTCGACAGTAAACCCCCTGAACTATCATAAATTTACAATGGCTAACGGAACCCTGATTCCGTCTAGGGAAAGTTACATTAAACCGGAAAAATATAATAATATGACATGAATACCCCTCTAACCAAATTTTTTTTTTTAAATTAAATTTAAAATTGAAATAATGGTTAAATAATAATAAAATTTAGAATTTTATTATAAAGACAATTGAATAAATATAGAAATGAAAAAATTAAATTGATTTAACAATTATTTAAATTATCTTTTTATTTAAATATCCCTAAATATAAAACCTAGATAAATATTTAAATTATTTAAGAAAAATAAAAATAATGGTTAAATAATAATACAATTCCCTTTCAATAATAATAATAATAATAATAATACAATTCTGATTTTTTTTAATAAAGAAAATAAAATCTTTAAAAAATTAAAACATCTTTAAAATTACTACCATCCATCTCAGAGATGGACGGTGGAGAAATATTTATTAAAACAAATTCAAATAAAAAAAAGCATTTTTTAAATAGACTGATTGATCTCAATTACAAAAAAAATAAAATAATAAGTTTCTCCATTAATGAAGATCTAAAGATCTATCAATGTTCTTCTTTTTTTCTTTTCTTTTTTTTTAATTGAATTTCGTTTATTGGTTTGTGAATTGTGTTTTTTAAATTAATTTTTAACTTAATGAACATAGAGAAGAGAAATCCTTAAAATAAAAAATTTCACATAAATATTTTTAAATGAACATCGATCCATCTAATTAAATGAACATCTGTTTCTCCATCATCCTTAAAAATTTCCCTTCTCTAAAGAAATAAAAATATTTAAATTTGCAACACCCAGAAACCAAAAATTAAAAATTTTATTTTCTAATTCTTCTATAGGTGTTTTTAATTGGATCAATGTTCAATTTTTTAAAATTTGTATTTGTATTATTATTATTATTATTTTGTAATTGAGATAAATCAATCTATTAAAACAAAATTTGAGATAAATCAATCTATTTAAAAAAAAAAAATTGCTTTTTTTATATTTGAATTTGTTTTAATAAATATTTCTCCACCGTCCATCTATGAGATGAATGGTAGAGATTTTAAAGATGTTTTAATTTTTTAAAGATTTTATTTTCTTTATAAAAAAAATCATAATTGTATTATTTATTTTTTTGAAAGGGAATTGTATTATTATTTATCCAATATTTTTATTTTTCTTAAATAATTTAAATATTTATCTGGATTTTATATTTAGGGATATTTAAATAAAAAGATAATTTAAATAATTGTTATATCAATTTAATTTTTTCATTTCTCTATTTATTTAATTGTCTTTATAATAAAATTCTAAATTGTATTATTATTTAACCATTATTTCAATTTTAATTTATTTAAAAAAAAAAAACAATTTGGTCAAAGGGGTATTCATGTCATATTATTATATTTTTCCGGTTTAATGTAATTATATAAATAATTAGGGGAACTTAGTGTAATTTTCCCTATACGGAATCAGGGTTCCGTTAGCCATTACAAATTTATGATAGTTCAGGGGGTTTACTGCCGAAAAAAAAAGTATAGAGGGTAAGGTGTAAATTCGGGTATAGTTTAGGGGGTATTCGTGCCAATTAGCTAAAAAAAAACATACTTGATCCCGAATTAATAGATACGAACAAGGGTAGATGTAATAGAGGGTTGACCCCAAGTCAGCCTTTTGTAAGAAAAAATAAAATAAATATATATATATATATATATATATATATAGTTAATAAATAATGACTTTTAGTTGCATTGTTTTAATGACTTTTTGTTGTCAAATATATATATATATATATACAAATTTTAGTTGCATTGTTATAAGTTGTTTATGGCAGTGTGCCAGATGAGTACTGAGTAGTGTCAGTGATTTGGCTAAGCAGTTTTTCTAAATTGAAAATAAAAGCTGGATAATATGATCCTTCTCCTTCTAAATAAATAAAAGTTGGCTTGAATTGTTGTCACTGTTTGGTAGGTCTTAATTAATACCTTGTTTATATATATATATATATATATATATATATATATATATTGAAGTATTATAACTATTACAATCGAACTGCCGGGACTTGTCAATATTAGATAATACATGAGCGGTCTGGATAACTACTCTCACAAACCGGGAGAAAACTCCCCACACATGCTTATAAAATACTTATTGTGGGACTTAAACCCCTCACCACCACAGTGGAAGAGGGGGTGCACTACCATCTCTACTAAGCTGTCATATGGAATACCTTGTTCATATTTAAGAGAGAATTTTGCGTGGAATGCTCTCACAACATCATCAATAAAATTATTAAATTAAATTGTGTCACATGACATTATTTACATTGAGAGGGTAAAATTAGATTTTGAGACAATGTAATTGAACGGTTTAACCACCGATGCGGTGATGAGAATACCACATTTTTTTTCTCCATCTTTTGACTGGGAATGGTTGCCATAATACCATGTAAAAATACTTGTATCAAGTTTCGCTTTATGTTTCATTATCTTCCATAATTTGTATTGATTGAATTCCGTTTGTGTTGACTAAAACAATTCATTTGTTAGACACACAAAATGTGCATATCATTGTTGTATTTAAGAAGAAGGAGTTTGGAAGAATTTAGGTCTATACCTATTCACCCCCCTCTAGGTATATATTACACTATATTGCTTAAGGAAATTTCACAATCTTATTTTTATATCCGGTTTATACAAATATTAAATTTTTTTTTTAAATTTAAAAAGTTAAAAAATTATGAAATATTACGGTAATCAAAATAATTTTGATTTAAATAAAAAATGATATTGGAAGGTTATAAATGAAAAAAAATTAATAACTCTACATTTTTATTAAGTCACATTCTGTTTTTCCGACAAATTATATTAAGTCACTTGAAAAGAAAAAAAAAAACATGTTAGAATAACTTAAATATTAAGATATACTAAAATCATAATCAAATTAAGGTCTATTAAGACAAAAAAGTCACCTAAATAAATTAGAAAAGTTTTTGGAAAAAAATTATAAGTATCCCTTAAATTATAAGGAATTATAAATTTAGTCATCCCGATAACTTGGTTAATCGTGTAAACATTTGCATGGTATGAATAAAAATGCCATTGCATGAGTTGCAGCATATTAATTTCAAAGATATTGAGAGAAATTAAAGTGACAGAAAGAAGAGATAAAACTATAAAAGAGAGAAGTGGACAAGAGAGAAAGTCAGAAGTTAGAGAGTTACGAAGAAAATTACTTAGATAATTGAAAGAGAGAGAGAGAGAGTCAGAGAGTTATCGGTGAAAAACGAAACTCGATATTCGATTCCTAACTATTTTACACACTGGACTGAATTTTACACGTCAATTATAATTAAATTTTATATGCTAGTTATAAATGTAATTTACACGCTTGTTTTTTTTTTTTTTTTTTTTTTTTATATGAAATTTTACATGCTTTGTTATAATGATTTTTTACACACTGTTTATAAATGAAATTATATATACGAATTACAAATTGACAATGTAAATATTCTAGAATGTTCTTTTCAAAAAAAAAAAATATATATATATATATATATCAATTAACTACATTTATTTCCATAACCACATGGTATGATTTGAATAAAAAGCTGCACTGTGCACTAATTAAATCCCAATTATATGTAAAACCAAAAAATGGATTACGGCTATTCAGTTGACTGATGATCATTCCTCATAGCCAAAAGGTCAAGCCGTGACAAAGTGCTCATAGTACAACTTGTTATAATATAATGTAACTTGATTCTTATTCATGATTGAAGAAAAACATTTGGGACCATAACTTTTGAAACTATGCTCCCCACAACGGTTGTAATTAAGTAGTTTTGTCAATGTTGTACGTAAGGAAATAGGTAAATACATAGACACCCCTAAAGTTTGAGATAATTGTAGTGGGAGAGCAAGTTTGAGTTAATGACTAAGGGTACAAATGTATTTTTGACATAAATTAAACAATAATTTCAAAGATAAAAAAACAAAATGGATTTCATAGGTTTTGTTTTATAATAAAAAACGGTGCTCGAAAATACGTGTCTAGGCGGCCGCCAGCCGTCCTGATTAAGACAAAATCGCCCCGTATTAGGTGGCCGGTTTTGTATGTAGGAAAATAATTAAAAAATAAAATAAATTCCCAACCGCCTAGGTGCTAGGCTGCCGCCCGACTAGTGCCTAGCGTTTACTGGAACATTGATAAAAAAAAATCAATTTCATCATATTTGGAAACCCTCAACCTCCAAGAAGTGTAGTGGGGAAGCGAGCCTCCTTCTGTTTGTGGTAGATTCGGATTCGGTTCAGGTGTGGACTGTGGAAGTCACCAAGGCCTTAACCAAATCATTTATTTATTTATTTTCATTGAAATATTATTTTATTTGATGTTTTCTGATTTTAAAATTTGATAAATATTTGATGTATATATAGCACCCGAAAAGTTTGAAATACTTATTTACTTATTGCACGTATTTCAAACTTTTTGGGGTGCCAATGTATTTAGACAACAATTTTATCTCCCAATGAATTTACAACTTTTAGCTTGGAATTTTGCTTCCTTGGTCACATGTGCAATTATGTACCAGTGAACTCATATAGTCTATAAGAGTTGGAACATGTGATTTTGGAACCCTTTGAGTGAACATGTGATTTTGTCATCTTGTTTGTTAGCTAGTTGGAACATGTTTTGTATTATTTGGTGATTAAAATTATTTTGAACAAAATAAGTAATTATGATTTGCTTGTTATTTTCAATAATTGAAAAAACATATATATACTATATTTGAGATTGAGATCAATGAATTAAAAGATTAATAAAATTAATTATGTTTCACTGTATTTAATTAATTAGACTGTGAATGAGAACTATTAGGATATATGAGAGAGTGGTGCTATTGGCACACCCCCTACTGATCTATTTATGCCCAACTTTTTAAATTATTTAATATTATTTTTTTTTCCTTTATCAAAATTACTAAAAGGGACATACAATTTAAGAAGAAAAAAATTCTATAAAGTAAATCCAATAAAACCCCAGATTCATTTACATTTTTTTTTAATAATAATAATAAAAACGTTCTTTTAATCTTTTTCTTGATTTTTTTTTCTTGAAAACTTTTTTTTTTTTTTCATAAATCATAAACCCTAAAAATACTTGTAGTAGATCTCATTTAAACAATAAATCAAACACTTGGGGTGCATTAGACAGATGAGATATTGATTATTATTTAATCTCATTACTCTTTTAGAATCTGAAAGTGAAATGATGATAACCAAAATAAATACTTACTCTTTGCTTCTTGTTTCGTTTTGTTTTGTTTATGGGCTGTTTTGTTTTTTTTTTTCTCTCTGTATGTTTTGTCTTGGATTGCTCTGTTCTTTACACTTTTCTTGGGGCCGTTTGCTTGTTCATTATCTTGTGACTTTCTAGCCTTTTCTATAAAGTTTGATGTTTAAAAAATAAAAATAAAAAGCACTAAAAAAGAAATAAGAAGGAAAAAAAAAATCGTTCATGGAAGGTGAGAGAAAGACGAGACCAGAGATAAATAGATCTCAAATAGATAGAGATATTAGAGATGGGGTTTATTAAGTTTGAAAATTAAGTAAAAGGGTAGTTTTGAAAATAAATAAAATAAAATAATAAAAATGTTTAATTTTATTTAATTAAATCAAAATTTAAACAAGTGAGGTATAAATAGATCAGTAGGGGGTGTGTCAATAGCACCACTCTATATGAGATTGAGATCGATGAATTAAAAGATTAATAAAATTAATTATGTTTCATTTTATTTAATTAATTAAATTGTGAATGAGAACTATTAGGTAATGCTTATCAAAACAATAATATGATTTTTGTCCATATATCACATGTTTAAATAATTTTGATACAAGAGGTGTGAGAAAAAAGAGTGGAACACCTATATGTGATGCTTACCGAAATTTGTAAAAGATAATTTATTAATTCTTAAATTGTATTGTCACGTATATTTGAATTTTTATATTAGTATTTGAATATTGATTTTCTAGTCGAAAATTAATGTAGGTTATAGATTATAATGACATGCGAACATATACTAAAGACAAAATCAAAACTAACTCTCTATCATTTATACAATACAATAATTGGTGGTCAATCAAGTATAACTAATTCTTCACTGGATATTGAAACTTCAAATTCTCTATATTTATTATGTCTCATGACTTGTTGTATATTTACTTTTTATTAATGAAATTCTTCTTCCTACTATATTTGTCTTAAAGAAAAATTATAATTAACATTTAGTTCAGTCTCGTCTGATAGAAAATCTTGGATTCGCCCTTGCACTAAGTGATAACTTTTACCGTAATTACATGAACTTCCCATTGAGCTTGCTGACTCTCATAGACCGCGTTGACTAACGAATTGACTACATACTAATTAATGATTGACTTGATAATATAAAGGCAAAAACATGTTTTTCTACAACAATAAATAATTAAAACAATGGAAAATTAAGAAACAACCCCAAACAATTTAATAACTATAAAATATACTTTAAAATTTGTAAAAAGCACCCATTTTTTTTTTTTTTTTAAATCAAAAGAAAAATTGAAAAAAAGAAAGAAAAAAGAAATGGAAAATTCACAGATCTCCTCCCATATGCAAATCTCCTACGGAGGAGATTAGGAATCTTCTCATGGGAGGAGGTCGCTGAGGGAGGAGATCCGTAGATCCTCCATATTGGATGAGATGGCTTTCCTCTAATCTGGATCTCCCATGGAGATCGTATCTCCTCAATGATAATTTTTAAAATTTTATAATTAAATAATCATTTAAAAAATATTATTATTATTATTATAATAAAAGGTTCAGTCGAATGGTTTAGTTAAGGGTATTTTAAAGTTTGTCAATGCGGTTAATGAGAAGTTCATGTAATTACGGTATTAGTTAAGGGTATTTTAAAGTTTGTCAATGCGGTTAACGAGAAGTTCGTGCAATTACGGTAAAGGTTGTCAGTGAATGCAATATAATCTGACCAGAGGAGATGGTTAGTAGGAATCATAAATATTTTCTTCCTAATTCTTGGTCGGTATAAGATAATGTGTATGTGGGTAATTATCCACCACAAAAGCCTGGTTGACTTTGTATTTTTGGTGGTATTATGTCATCACAAGCACACTTATATCGCCAATGATTTGAATCAAGAAATAAGAGGAAATAGGGGTTTTTAGTCAAAAATTAAGAGTATTCACTGTTTTTGTCCAACATTATCATTTTTACTATTTTTGTCAACAATGTGGCTGTGAAGACAAAATTGCCCCTAATTTTTTTTCTTAATCTCTTCTCTCTCCTTTTCTCTCTCATTTTCACCAGAATCTTTTTTTTTCTCTCCTTTCTCTCTCCTTTTCTCTCTCACACATTCTTCTTCTTCTTCTTCTTCTTCTTCTTCTTCTTTCTCTCCTTTTCTCAGCCACACTTTCTCTCATTCTCCTTCTTCTCTTTCTCTCCTCTCTTTTCTTTATCTTTCTCGTTTTTTCAAAATTTAAAAAAAAAAAAATCAGTTTTTTTTTTTTTTTTTTTTTTGTTAAAAATTTCCAGATTTCAAAAAAAAAAAGCTTTTTTTTTTGGTTGAAAATTTTCTAGATTTCCGATGGGTTTTCCGATTTGACCACAATTTGGTCCAGATCGGGCGACCCAAGCCCAGATTTTTTAAAAAAAAATCAGTTTTTTTTTTTTTTTTTGAAAAATTTCTAGATTTAAAAAAAAAAAATCAAATTTTTTTAAAGCAAAAAATTTCAGATTTGGTGGTTTTCCGATCGTCGGTCGTCTGATCTTCCCTCCTTCTTCTTCTTCTCTTTCTCTCCTCTCTTTCACGTTTTTTCCAGAATTTTTTTTTAATTTTGAAAAAAAAAAATTAGATTTTTATGTTTGGGTTGTGGTTGTGGTTGATTTTAGGGATTTTTTTTTAAAAAAAATTTTAGGTTTTTTTAAACAAAAAAAATTCAGATTTGAAAAATATACCTGATTTTTTTAAAAAAATTCTTTTTTTTTTTTTTTGTTAAAAAATTTCCAAACTTAAAAAGGGTTTGGATTTGAGTTGTGGTTGTGATTTTAAGGGTGGTTGTGGTTGTGGTTAAGTTTGAGTATTGTTTGTTTAAAAAAAAATTCAGATTTTGTTTTGTTCAAAAAATTTTCCTGAAATTTCAGGTTTAAGTATTGTAAGTTTGAGTATTGGTTGTGGTTGTGGTTGTGATTTTAATTTTTTTTCCAGACCGGTGTGTTTAATTGTGTTACTGGTGTGTTTAATTGGGTTGACCAATTAAACACACCGGGGAACCCAATTAAACACACTAACATTATCATTAAACACACCAGGCAAAATGAATTAAACACCGGACTAATTAAACACACTAGACCACCAATTAAACACATCGGACTAATTAAACACACCAAACAAAATGAATTAAACATACTGGACTAATTAAACACACCAGGCCACCAATTAAACACACCAGGCAAAAACCAATTAAACACACCAGTGCAAACCAATTAAATACACTAGTGCAAACCAGTTAAACACCCTAGGCTAAACCAATTAAAAACCCCAGTGCAAATCAATTAAACACACAAGTGCAAACCAATTAAACACCCTAGACCCTGATGTGTTTAATTGTTTTTACTTGGTGTGTTTAATTAGTCCGGTGTGTTTAATTCATTTTGCCTGGTGTGTTTAATTCGTTTACCTAGTGTATTTAATTCGTTGCCTGGTGTGTTTAAACAAAATAAAATCTAAAAAGTTTGTTTGAAAAAGATCAAATCCTAAAAATCTAATTTTTTTTTCAACAAAACTCAAACCCAAACACAACTCCCACCATTCATAAAAATAACCACAACCCAAACTTAAATACAACCACAAATCAACAACTAACATTCAAATCCAAACCTTTTTTTAAATCTGAAAATTTTTCAAAAAAAAAAAAACTGAATTTTTTATAACAAAATCTGGAAAATTTCCCAAATCTGAAAATTTTCCTTTAAAAAAAACCTGAATTTTTTTTAAAAAATCTGGAAAAAAAAAAGGAGAAAGAGAAAGAGAAGAAGAAAAAGAAGAAGAAGAAGATGAACTCGTGAGAGAGAGAGAAGACATGAAATAGAGAGGAGAGAAAGCGAGAAGAAGGAGAGAAAGAAGGAGGCGTGAGAAAAGGAGAGAGAGAGGAAAAAAATTTGTAAAGAAGGGTAATCTTGTCTAAAAAGTGGAAATTTTTGCAAAATTAGTAAAAATAATAATCTTGGACAAAAATAGTAAAACCACTAACTTTTTGGCTAGAAATAAAGTTCTCCCTAGGAAATAAATATAAATTGTAACAGTGAGCCTCCTTGAATTAAAGTGAAACATGTTTTTTTTTTTTTTTTTTTCCTTACAATATCTATTAATTCGAGACCAAATGTTATTTTCAAAGCTTTCGTCATTGGTAGCCATTGGTAGGATTCGAGCCATTGACCTGGGAGTCATTTGCCCAAGCCCCAATATTGTCTATCTACCAGTTGAACTATACCTCTGTTGGCTGTGTATTTATAAGTTTTGAAAACTAATTTGATATCAATAAAATACTTAAATGATAAAATTAATCATAAATATAAGTCTACCATAACACTATAGTCTAGAGCTCAAATGTTTCGTCTAAAAATTCATTGATAATGATGCAATGAATATCGATTTATAACCATCATATGAATCTTGAGATAATTAATTTACTAATCATAAGATAACATGGTTTATGGTATGACATTTACGAATTACTTCTCAAATTGTTTATTATACAAAATTTTAAGTCGTGATATTATTGTTTTAGTGATCGTCTCAAAATTAAATGAAAGACCGATGACAAGGAAAAGGATGACAAATTACTGGTGAGCAAGGGTGGTCATGCTTCGGCCCACAAATCTATTTTAAGATCATAGTTACAATAAACAATAAAAATATCATAAATTTTTTGTTTTGGCCCATCTTAATATTAAGGTCATACAATTTTGGGCCGTCGAATTCTAAAGTGCTATTGAAAAAAAAAAAAAAAAAAAAAGTTTGTTCCAGAGGAACATATCTTTATTAATAAGATTATCACCACGTCACTTTTCATCACAAAGTCTAGAAGCAGCTCCGTTGCTCTATTAAATCTATCTTCAAAAGATTTAGTTATTTCAAGTCAATCTATCTCTAGAGTACTTCGCTATATCCCTCTCTTAATTTCATTTATTAGCTTCTTTATATGATATATAAGTTTTCTTGCATTTGCATTATTTTGTGGAAAAAATAGCTAGGTTGAATAAATTTTAGAGACTTGACCTTTACTTCTACGAACAACATTTTTAATTTTCCACTATGGTCCAAGGTTATCAAACCCGGACTGAACCATAAATTGAATACTTTTAGTATATATTTTTATTCTATTACATATCACACCAAAAACTTTAAAACTAAGAGTTAAAAGTGAAAACCCTAATTTATTATTTCATTTTTGTTTTGATTATTTGGCTTTCATTTTATTACTTTATTTGGTCTGAAAATATATTTTAATTTAAAATTTTATATTTGAATATATTTTATTTAGTTTCAATAACTCATCTCACCATATATTTCTTTTAAATGATGGACCATTTGATATAAATTTTACGTATATATATATATATATATATACAGTCTTTCTATTATCAGTTCGAACTGATATAAAATATATCAATTCCTTGCATATGGGCTATTGGATTTAAAAGATGCTTTGATAAGTGCATGCAGTTAAGTCAAAGTATTTAAATCCAATGACCCACATATAAGGAACTGATATAACTTTTGTCAGTTCGAACTGATAATAGAAAATCTGTATATATATATATATATATATATATATATATATATATATATATATGTGAGGAAATACTCATTTTTAGTCAAAAACTAAGGAGGTTTATTGTTTTTACCTTGCATTAGTATTTTTATTGTTTCTACCCAATAATTGGCTGTGAAGACCTAAATGCCTCTCATTATTTTCTTTACCTCTTCTCTCTCCTTTGGTCATAATCATTTTTTTTTCTTTGCTCTCTCTCTCTCTCACACACACACACACACACACACACACACACACACACACCTCTCCAGATCTCCTCTTCCTTATTTCTCTCTTCAAGCTCTTCTCACGCCTCTCTCCTCTCTCCACCACAATTTTTTTCTTTTGCAACCAGATCTCCTCTCCAGATCTCCTCTCTCACGCCTCTCTCCTCTTTAATCTAAGCATTTTTGTTGGGTTTTTTGTGTTTAAGTTTGATTGTTGTTGATTTTCCAGATTTTTTTTCTTCAGATTTTGGTTTGTTAATTTTGTTTTTTCTAGATTTGATTATGTTTAAAGAAAAATTTTAGGATTTTTTTATTTTGAAAAATTTTCAGATTTAAAAAAAATTCTAGATTATGCTTGTTAATTTTTTTTTTTCCAGATTTTTTTTATTTAATTTTTTTTTTCCAGATTTTGTTTCATTGAAACAAAAGTTTCTTCCTAAAACAATTAACATTTACTAGAGATCAATTGTTTTAAAGATTTTTATTTTTTATTTATATATATATATATATATATATATATATATATATATATATATATATATTGGTATGAGGAAATCTAGAAAAATTCCAAATTTATTTAAATCTTGAATTTTTTCCAAATTTCTTTAAACACATCAGGCCACCAATTAAATACACCACGGCAACTCAATTAAACACACCAGGTGTAAACCAATTAAACACATCAGGGCATACCAATTAAACACACTAGGGCATACCAATTAAACACACCATGGGAATCCAATTAAACACATCAGGGCAGACCAATTAAACATACCAGGTTAGACCAATTAAACACACCAGGTGTAAATTAATTAAACACACCAGATCAACCTAATTAAACACACCACGACAACCCAATTAAACACACCAGAGCAGACTAATTAAACATACCAGCGCAACTCAATTAAATACACCATGGAAAATCAATTAAACACACCAAGGTAAGACCAAATTAAACACACCAACTCTAACACAATTAAACACATCCAGGAAGAAGAAGAAAAGGAAAAAATAGAGATTTAAATTTTTTTTTTTTTTTTATAAAGGAGGGCAATTTTGTCCAAAAAGTTGATATTTTGGTAGAAACAATAAAAATACTAATCTTGGCTAAAAACAATAAACCCACTAATTTTTTGGTTACTTTTAAAGTTCTCCATATATATATACAAATTTTCTATTGTCAGTTCGTCCTGACAATAAATATATCAAGACGAAGAATGTAGACTACTAGATTTACATACTTTGACTCAAAGTGTATGCACTTGTTAAAACTTATCCGTAATCTATAGTTCACATTCTTTGTCTTAATATATTTATTGTCAGGACGAACTGATAACATAATATATATATATATATATATATATATATATATATAAAGGAAATAGGGCTTTTTAGTCAAAAATTATGGGGGCTTATTGTTTTTGTCTACAATTATCATTTTTATTGTTTTTGTTAACAAAATGGCTGTGAAGACAAAATTGCCCCTAATTTTTTTACTTTACCTCTTCTCTCTCTTATTTTCTGCAGACACTTTTTTTTGTTCTTTCTCTCTCTCTCTCTCTCTCCCATGCATCTCTCCTTCTTCTCTCTTTCTCTCCTCCTTTCTCCTCCGTCTTCTTCTTCTTTCACGTTTTTCTCTCCTTCTTCTTCTTCTCTTTCTCTTTCACGTTTTTTTCCAGCTTTTAAAAAAAAAATTCATATTTTTTTTAAACAAAAATTTTCAGATTTCGTTTTTTTTCAAAGAAAATTTTCAGATTTGAGGGTGGTTGTTGTGTTTATGAATTGTGGGAGTTGTGTTTGGGTTTGAGTTTTGTTAAAAAAAAAAAAATCAGATTTGATTTTCTAGATTTTTGTTGTTTGATTTTCCAGATTTTAAAGTTTGGGTTGTGTTTAATTTTTAGATTTTATTTCTTAATTTTTTTTTTGATCACGTTTTTTTTTTTTTCCAGATTTTTTAAAAAATTTTAGGTTTTTTTTTAAACAAAATTTTTCAGATTTGAAAATTTTTACAGATTTGTTTTTTAAATTTCAGGGTTTTTTATTTTATTTTATTTTATTTTTTATTTTTTAAAATATTCCAGATTTATAAAAGGTTTGAATTTGAGTGTTAGTTGTTGATTTTAAGGGTGGTTGTTGTTGTGCTTAAGTTTGAGTATTGTTTGTTTAAAAAAATTTCAAATTTTGTTTTGTTTAAAAATTTTTCCAGATTTTTTTTAAAAATTGCAGGTTTTATTTTTTATTTTTTTTTTATTTTGAAAAAATTCCATATTTTTTTTCTTCAGATTTTTGTGTTGAAGTTGAAGAGTCCATTAGCCAAATTGTAGATTTTACAAGGGTGTTAATGGTGTGTTTAATTGTGTGTTTAATTAGGTTGAAAAAATGTGTGCGTTTAATTGGTTATGACTGGTGTGTGTAATTGTTTATTACTGGTGTGTTTAATTGGGTGTTAATGGTGTGTTTAATTGGTTAATATTGGTGTGTTTAAATGGTTTGAATTGGTGTGTGTAAATCAATTAAACACACTAGGGCAACCCAATTAAACACACCAGGGCAAATCAATTAAACACGAACCCAATTAAACACACCAAGACTGACCAATTAAACACATTAGGTGTAAACCAATTAAACACACCAGGTGTAAATCAATTAAACACACCGGGGCAACCCGGTTAAACACACCAGGTGTAAATCAATTAAATACACTAGGGCAACCCAATTAAACACACAAAGTGTAAATCAATTGGCAACCCAATTAAACACACCAAGTGTAAATCAATTAAACACACAAGTTGTAAAACACACTAGACTAATTAAACACACCAGGGCAAGACTAAATTAAACACACTAAGAAACACAATTAAACACATCCGGGAAGAAGATGGAGGTCTGGGAAGAAGAGGAAGAAGAAAAAGAAAATAGAGAAAAGAAGAAGTTTTTTTCAGGAAGAAGAAAAAGGAAAAAAAAAAAAAGAATTTTTTTCTTTTATAAAGAAGGGCAATCTTGTCCAAAAAGTGGATATTTTCATAAAAACAATAAAAATGATAATCGTGGACAAAAACAATAAAGCCACTAATTTTTTGGCTAGATATAAAGTTCTCCCATATATATGAATTTCGTTTGTATCCAGATGCTTGGAAGAAGACAGTAGTTGTTTGTCCACACAAAATCATTCCATTGTTGGTAAATATTGTTTTTGGTTTGTATTTCGTTTGTATCTAGATTCTAGATGCTTTGACTGTCGGGAAGGATTGTTTCGGTTGGAGTGATGGAGTCTTACCCTCCATGTGTGGAGAGAATGATCACCCTGATTAGCAGAGACGGAACCAAGGGTGGGCTAGGGTAGGCTCAAGCCCACCCTAGCCTTTTAAAAAAGAATTGAAAAAAAAAAAATTATTAATAGGAATCTATGATCTAGGCAATGCAACAATTATATTTAATATAACTTGTCTACGTTTATATCACACTTTACCACCCGGCACCCACGAATTCACGATGCAAGAGTCATCAGATATCAATTATTATTTTTTAGATTTGTGGTTATAAATTACTACATTAATAGAAAAGCAGTACAAACTAGAAAATATATCCATAATCCATGCTGCTGCTAATCTGCTATTAATCTAAATTTCCATAATAGTTACAAACTACCAAATGAAGACTTGAAGAGTTACTTGTCTCACTGAGACACTGACAATCTTTTTGGTAAATAAAAATATAAATTCAGAACATGACTTATTTCTATGTCTTTTTATTATTTATATAGGTCATAATGCAAAAAATAAATATATTCCATCGTTTCGATAAAAATGATGATGGTGAGTCATCAAGTAAGCCAAATGCCCCACAGATCTCCTCCCAAGACTAAAAGATCTAAAACTCAGAATGAGCTTTTTCAGCAATGAAGCTTATCAAGACATCACTTCGCAATAAGATGGAATATGAATTTTTAACAAACTCCATGGTTGTCTACATTGAAAGAGAAATGGATGGTGCTATTGATCATGATTTCATAATTGATAAGTTTGATCTTTTGAAAAAGTGGAAATTGTCACAAATGACCACAAATATTATAGAAAATTTGTTTTTAACCACATCCATACTTTTAATTGTTTTTAACCAACTTTTTGAGCAATTACTGGAATGCCCCCATATAAAAACCCCCCTCAAAACACTCTCTCTCTCTTTTCTCTCTTTTCAGTCTCTCTCCTCTCCTCTCCTCTCTCTCACCGATCTCTCTCTCTCCCTCAAAGCCACCGCCGGCGTGGCCGTGCAGCGTCGCCGAGGGCCGACGAAGGCGTCGCACGTCGCCGGCGACCTTCTGGGCTGCACGACAGCGTCGTCGTCGTGCAGCTGGCCGTCGTGGTCAAACCTCCTTCGCGAACGAAGCTGGCCGTCGTCGGTGTGCCCCGTCGCCGTCGTGCAGCGCCGTCACCGTGCAGCTGGGCCGGCGTCGTCGCTGCTGCCGTCGTCGCTGCTGTCGCCGGCGAACAGACCTGCAATTAAAACAAAAACCCTAAACCTAATTTGAATTTGGGGAAGAAGAAGAGGAAGAAGAAAGAGGAAAAAAAAAATAAAAAAACTTATCCTAATTTCAATTTAGTCCAGATTTCAAGTTTTAATATTTCTATTTTAGGCATGATTTCAAGTTTTAATATTTCCAGTTAGGCATGATTTCAAGTTTGTGTATTTCAATTTAGTCGTGATTTCAAGTTTGTTTCGAGGTTTAAAGAATACTATTTTCAGGGGTACTCTGGTAATTCATGGTACTAAAATGAATTTTTTTTAAAAAAGTGGTTATTAAACAATTAAAAATTCAAAAGTGGTTAAAAACAAAAGTATGATAAGTATTATGGCTACAAATGAATTTCTCTCTTTGAAAAACCGTAGGATACAACTTAATTAGTATTTGATTGTATTTGCATTTCATGTTTATTTTATAATTTGTTTTGACTTTATTTTATTTTTTAAACACACAAAGTGTAAATCAATTAAACACACAAGGGCAACCCAATTGGCAACCCAATTAAACACACCAAGTGTAAATCAATTAAACACACCAGGGTAACCCAATTAAACACACCAGTTGTAAAACACACCAGACTAATTAAACACACCAGGGCAAGACTAAATTAAACACACTAAGAAACACAATTAAACACATCCGGGAAGAAGATGGAGGTTTGGGAAGAAGAAGAAAAATAAAAAGAAAAAGAAAAAGAAAATAGAGAAAAGAAGAAGTTTTTTTCAGGAAGAAGAAGAAAAAGGAAAAAAAAAAAAAAAAAAGAATTTTTTTCTTTTATAAAGAAGGGTAATCTTGTCCAAAAAGTTGATATTTTCATAAAAACAATAAAAATGATAATCGTGGACAAAAACAATGAAGCCACTAATTTTTTGGCTAGATATAAAGTTCTCCCATATATATATATATATATATATATATATATATGAATTTCTTTTGTATCCAGATGCTTGGAAGAAGACAGTAGTTACACAAAAATCATAACATTGTTGGTAAACATTGTTTTTGGTTTGTATTTCGTTTGTATCTAGATTCTAGATGCTTTGACTGTCGGGAAGGATTGTTTCGGTTGGAGTGATGGAGTCTTACCCTCCATGTGTGGAGAGAATGATCACCCTGATTTGTGTTGTTCTGTTTCGTTTGTTTTTAATATATTTTCCTGTTTTTTTTTTTTTCTATTGTATGTTATTTGTAACTTTGTATAAATTGTAAGGATTTTTTAAATTTTTTTTTTTTTTTTACAAAACTTGGGTGGGGTTCGAGGTGTGCAAACAAGTTTGACGAGAAAGTGTCATACCTCCCACCGGAATCTATGCACACTCATGATTAATCTCGTTCTAGCTTTATAAAAACCTAAAGTAATGTAATGTCATAATTGTTCCTTCAAAAAAATAAAATAAAAATGTAATGTCATCATTGCAAGTTAATTTTTTTTATAATCAAAACCCGTAAATCACAGGGGTTCTAAGACTTGTATATATAAAAGCTAGAGATCTCATGAAAAAAAAAAACATTAATGTTTGGGTTAAAATTTGCCATCGATAATAAGTACTTAGACCAAAACATGATCAATCTCTAATTTAGCTGTAATTGGTTATATATATATATATAACTATGGTTAAAAATGACTTTTCATTTATAATAAAACAAAAACAAATGTCTTCTCTGTCTCTCAAAGGGATCATAGAAAACAAGTCTCGACGTGAATGGAGTAAATGTAGGGGGGAAGAATAAGACAAACTTCCACAATATTCTTTCATGAAAATCAAGTAATTAAAGGTAAAGAGACCCTTCAATTCAACATCACTGCTAAATATTTTTCTCTAATTAATTAAATAAACCCATTAACAATTCAACAATACCGGCTAACCGGCCTGCTAGAAACTATACTAACACATGTCCCTACAGTATCCTAATACTAGTTATCACTTATCATTCTCCATTGATCGCTATAAGGTCATCCATCGATCACTAGTAATTTTCAAGCAAGTCAATGCTTCAATAGCTAGTTATATAGTTGCGTACAAGCCAATATATATAGCATATATATATAAACAGACAAATTAAATGGATTTCTTACTAGCTAGTATTATTTCATACACGTTTGAGAGAAAAAACAATTTTTTGTTTTGTTTTGTTTCTGTTTTTTAAAATCAACAAGTTTTTTTTTTGTTTATTTTAACCGGAAACTATTCATAAATATACCAGGAAACACTTTTTAATGAATCATATCAAAAATATTCTCAAACACACTATTTATATATCAAACTCGGCTTTGCTAGTCGATCATATATATATATATATACAGTCTTTCTATTATCAGTTCGAACTGACAAAAGTTATATCAGTTCCTTGTATGTGGGCCACCGGATTTAAATACTTTGACTGACAAGTGCATACAGTCAAGTCAAAGTATTTAAATCCGGTGGCTTATATACAAGGAACTGATATAACTTTTATCAGTTCGAACTAATAATAGAATTTATATATATATATATATATACGAAAATTATCCTATCAGTGCATCCTGATAGAATTATATAAGGATATTGAATGTGAGCCACTCGTTTTACATACTTTGACTTGGCATGTATGCACTTGTCAAATCACTGTTATAAATGAGTGGCTCACATTCAATATCCTGATAAAATTATATCAGTGCATCCTGATAGGATCGGGACCGTATATATATATATATATATAAAAGTCTGTGTTGTGAGTTGAAATTCAAACTCACATGTCTAACAGCATATACTCATCAGTCGATCTCATGAGGAAAATGGTACGTTGAATTTGGTTGTGTGGCTACATGCAAATCTATAATTAATTAATTATATATCTTAAATAATTAATTTATGTTAAATGGGGGCATATGAATTAGCCGGCCCCGGCCCTAATATGAGTGGGATTTCTAACATGGCATGATCCCGCAATTAATGTATCTTCAAATCACAGATTTCGGCGCCTGCCTTGATTATCAAACTATAATAGATCAGTCTAGCTCTCCTCCCATTGATCAGTTTATTTTGATTTCTTTATTTCTTAATTATTTGTGTTGCATTACATCATTGTGTGTCTCGATAATATATATATATATATATATATATATATATATATATATAACCTAAAAAGTTTACTTAATTAAATTACATCCTTAGTATCTTTTGTATCAGAATTGCTATTCTTTTCATGATGTTTTTTTTTTGGTATTCGTGGGTGTTTGGACCAGCTTGTGCGCACCTCAACTAATCCCACGAGGCTCTGAAGTTAACAGCCGGGTAAACCTCCAGTGGTCCCAAGAGAAACATGGTTGCTAGGGATTGAACCCAGGATATCCGAGTTTACGGCTTGCCCCAGTGACTAGCTGCACCACCCCTTGGGGTTTCTTTTCATGATGTTTGTAAAGACGTACTCTAATCAAACACTTCTTTCTATTGTATCTCTAGCTTAGTAATTTTGAAGACAACAAATTGAAAAAGTCCCTTCAACAAATTGAAAAAGTACCATACTTGGTGTGAAAAAATGTAGTACAAATAAAACTTTCTAAGATCAGTGTGGTAATTTTCAAGTATTTAGAATTAGTAGGGTTGACCCAGAAAAAGCTAGCTTGAATTTGATATAATTATCATACTATACTGTGGCCAATCCCTAGAGCCATGGCATGATATCTGCTAGACAACTGATTTAACGGTTTTCTTTTGTTAGTAACTGTCATTGTCACAAGAATGGAAAAAAAAAAAAGTTAAAGAAAATTAGCCTCCAAGATTTTGCCATGTACTTAGCCGGTTTTAGTGGCTTTTCAAGTGAAATTTGATGCCATTTGAAGTCTATTGGGTTTGCATGATTTGAGCATTAATTTGGGATTCTGATTAAGACTTTGACACATGACTACTGATCTTAGGGTGTCGATATTGACACTCATAAAACTTATTAGTACATTAATATTTTATTAAAAAAATTAATTATAAAAATCCCCCAATAAAAATTTACCAATAAGAGACAAATTACTTTAATTAAAAATAAATCAAATACTATATACACTCACTAATTATACCCATATCTTATTATCGGGTGTACTAATAACTTTTATGGGTGTCAATATCGGTACCCATAATCTTATTATGATTATGATTTCATCATGATGTTGTTCTGACATAATTAATTTGCTTTAAAGTAGACTTGATGAAGGATATATAAGTCACTATTTGGTGCGTGATAAATTCATCTAATTTCGACACACAGAATAGGAGAGTAGCGGAATTTAAGACTTTGTAATCTGAAATTTGAAAAATAAAGAGAATTATATTAGAAAAGGTTTAATAAATACAAACACCAAATCCATCAAATTGATCCACTACAAGCTGTATAAAATATATGGATCCTTCAATATCTCATAATAATCTTCTTGTATCTATCTTATTGGAGATGGAATTATAAACTGATAAGGTGTGTAATGCAAATCTTTAATTAAAAATAACTTAATCTTTCTGTTTGTGTCAAGGATTATCCAACCATGTTTTTTTTTTTTTCCTAAAGAAAATCACGTGTTATCAAATTATGTTTATATATGCAATCCATTAGTCAGCTGAATAAGCTGTCAAGCATATATAATTTGCACATTACTCACTACACTTTCCATGGAGGAGAAGCTAAGAAATATTAAGGTATAACAGCACCAGTGGCCCCTAAGCTATTAGCGAATTTGCAAGTTGCCCCCTCACCTTTTTTTTTGGGACAATTTACCTCCTAAACTCTCTTCATTTAGCAAAACGTGACTATAGATGCCCCTCAAACATGAGTTCAGGGGGCAATGGATATAACTGTTTTGCCAAATGAAGAGAGTTCAGAGGGTAAATTGTCCAGAAAAAAAGGTGAGGGGACAACTTACAAATTCATTAATAGTTTAGAGAGCACTGATGCTGTTAACCCAAATATTAATATTCCTCGTACAAAACCAGTAACCAATTCAACAACCAAACACACCATAATAAAATGGAAACCACAAAATAAATTGGCTAGAGACCACACACACACGTCATAATTAACATTATAACCCCCAAACGTGCTCACCTGCAACATTTTTTTTTTTTAAATTTTGAAGTAGATATATAACAGACGTGCTCACTGGTAGTGTTCACAATTTTGTAAGTTGGACACATAAGATAAGCTGATCAGCTAATAAATAATTCATAATATTCCATTTGTGACTTGTGAGCAGTAAATATACTGTTTTAGTATTTTTTTTTTTTTTTTTTTTTTTGACAATATCTATTAATCCGGGATCATGTATTTTTTTTGAAAACTTTCGTTATTGGTAGGATTCGAGCTGCTAACCTGGGAATCATTTACCCAAACCCCAAGCTCGTCCATCTATCAGCTAAGCTACTCCCCTGTTGGCCTGTTTTAGTACCCGTTAACTTGTTGAATTAATCAAATTAAATGACCAATTTTGTGTATTGCGGGTCAAGTAAGTTTCTTTTTAGCTCTTTTTTTTTTTTTTTCGTTTTGTTTTGTTTTTCTAGGTCAATAAATTTAGGTAAGTCATGCAAGTATGCTAGTGTATTATCATTAAAAAAAAAAAGAGACTAAAAAAAAATGGAAAATCCGAAGAACAAGTTTAAAAATGATAGAAAACTGTTTTGAATTTTAATATTGTACTCATCCACAAAAACTATACAACCTATGTATGCACAGTGAGCTTATTCACCTATATATACACCAACTCACTTAATTATTTCCTTCAACAAACCCATCTCCACTTGAAAATCCTCTTATAATTCCCTCTCTAAAACCCTTCAATGAAAATGAAAATGTCCGCTTTTGATCTCACAGCAAAAGTGAGGTTTATGATGATGACCATTCTCATGGTTGTCTTGCTTCTTTTGTCCTCCAGCTTTGAGACTTGCTTCTGTGCTAGAGAAGGCAACCGATTGAAAGTAGACAGCGAAAATACGACACCGTCCAAATTCAACAAGAAAGTGAAAGAGAATGGTGGTGGCCGCCGCAAATTGTCAAAGTTCATGGGTAGTACTTACACACGGTCGATACCGGAAGAAACATTGGCGGCCAACTCTGCCACTTTTAACGTTTTAGACTTCGGTGCTAAAGGTGACGGCCACACTGATGACACAAAGGTGATAACTCCTTACTTTATATGCCTTATATACTCTACTTTACAAATTGATATGAAGTTTATGACACGTCTACTAATCGGGAATCATAATATCGAGAGAAAAATAATTTAATTCTTGATTAGTGATTACATTGTTTACTAAAAACTGTTATCAATTAAGTTACGTGGATTTCATACAGAAATTATGAATTAAGTCGTTTTTGCCGGATATGAAACTCAATACCCTCTCTCACCTAAAGAATAATTAAGTCACCAAATATTGCATGTTTTTTCTTCAGTTTGAGAATTAATTAAGCAGTCATGTCGCATGGAGGTTTTGACTCGTCACTCACCAAATGCATATATATATATATTTTTTCAAAGTTGGTTTTGTGGAACGTACTGCTGTGAACGTGAGCGCCAGTCATCGACGTCAGGAGTACCTATAAAATATTTTTGGAAATACAATAGTGTGAAAATGAAAGAATAATCAATTTCATTTTATTTTAATTTAATTTATCGAAAGGAATTAAAAAAATTATAATGATCATCAAACTCAAAAGTGTTAATATTTGGGCGGCAGGCATTTGAAGCAACGTGGGCAGCAGCTTGTAAAATGGCGGCATCAACAATGGTGGTTCCATCTGGTTCTGTATTCTTTCTTGGACCCATTACTTTCCCTGGCTCTGGTTGTCAACCTAACATCGTTTTTCAGGTATTCATTTCGTTTGCACCACTCAACTTTTAAAACTATTTTTATTTATTTACAATAATTGAAAGGAATATAAGTCTCTTATTGGCGACCATTCAATCAAGTAACTCTTCTTTTATGGTAAAATTTGATGACTGATTCTATATCATATGAACCTGTGATGAATGCAGTTGGATGGGAAGATCATAGCTCCAACAAGCTCCGGAGCTTGGAGATCAGGTCTCTTACAGTGGCTCGATTTTTCAGAGCTTAAAGGGATTACTGTTAGAGGTAAAGGAATAATCGATGGACAAGGCTCGGTCTGGTGGAATGACTCTCCTACATACAATCCAACAGATGATTCAACGGTTAGCGACTCCAAAAATACAGTAAGCGCCCAAGACAGACCTGTTGCAGGACTAAATTTACGATACAAAGTTGTAAAAATAACTAAAACAACTATATATTATTAATGATAATGATCTCATGTCACAAGGTAACTCAGTTGAATTCTGTAAACTAATCATCCATTCTTATGTGAATCAACTTTGACAGATAACCAGGAACCTCGACGCTAAGATGTCAGGCACTAAGCCAACGGTGGGTGACTTTCTTGCCTAAAACTACTAACAGGAACGATATTCGAATCAGAAATTCATGTTTGTCATGCTTCTTGATGTATGTAGGCTCTCAGATTCTATGGAAGTAATGGTGTGACAGTTACTGGTATAACAATACAAAACAGCCCTCAAACCCACCTCAAATTTGACGACTGCACAAATGTTCAAGTTTCCGACTTCACAGCTTCGTCTCCTGGGGACAGCCCTAACACGGATGGAATTCACCTTCAGAACTCCCAAGATGTTCTCATCTATGGCAGTACTCTTGCATGTGGTAATTCTTAAACCCCCAACTAGGGTGAGTAAAGCCATCTTGTCCCTTCTCAATTGTATCTAACATAAATTACTACTGCTTTCTACAGGAGATGATTGTGTATCCATACAAACTGGATGTTCCAACGTATACGTACACAATGTGAACTGTGGCCCTGGACATGGTATTAGCATTGGGAGCCTGGGAAAGGATAGCACCAAAGCCTGTGTTTCAAACATCACTGTCCGTGACGTTACAATGCATAATACTATGACCGGTGTCAGAATAAAGACATGGCAGGTATGAATCGATTGAGCTCTTACCTAACAACTTAAGCTTTTGAGTCTAGTGGTATCTGACATGCATGTTTTTCGTATTTATTCTTTAATCTGCATCTTATCACCTAAATTTTCTCCTTCAATGATTCATCATGAATGTATGAAAAGCGTTGCATAACAAACAATGTAATATAATCATTTAAACTTCAAACTTAAATATTCAGCTATGCTCAAACCATAAAGTCTTGATTCTTACTGCAGGGAGGGTCAGGCTCAGTAAAACAAGTCATGTTCTCGAACATTCAAGTCTCTGACGTCAAAACTCCGATCATGATTGATCAATACTACTGTGACAAGAGCAAATGCCAAAATGAAACTTCAGCTGTGCATGTATCAGATATAAACTACATGAACATAAGAGGAACTTATACAGAACAACCTGCACACTTTGCCTGCAGTGAGAGCCTTCCATGCACAGGCATATCTCTAGCTACCATAAACCTAACTCCATCTCAAAATTCCATGCCACCATTCTGTTGGGAGGCATATGGTGAGCTGAAAACTGCTACTGTACCTCGAATTGCCTGTTTGCAGACAGGCGCACCATCAAAATCCGGAGTTCATTCGAACAGTGACTCCTGCTAGGATTAACTAGCCTAGCTTATTATGGATTAGTAGCTACACTAATATAATGATGCTTTGGTGTTCCACCTTATTTGATGCAGAGCATGTGAGTGTCAAAGATGATGTACTGGCAAGTCATTGTAGTGCATGGAAATTTATGTTATAGAAAATCTCTTATATTACTTCATTTGCCGAACAATTACATAAGCATCAAATTAAGTAAGACAGACCAAAATACATAAGAACCTGCAGAATTAGTGTCTTAGAATAAAGAAAGAGTAAAACAACTAGATATGGCCAAAGCTCAAAACAACCAAGTGACAGGTTAATTGCAGCGTATGAATCTCAGAGCACTGACTATGCATGCTTTAAGAATATATGGCATATTGTGACTTTAAAAGTAACAAAATAAGCACCAAAGGGAGTGTTGAAATAAATACCAAATAATGCACTTTAGTACTTTTCCTCTTCAAAAACTGAAATTTACATAGCAAAAACGAAGAAGCTACAAGAAAAAGATAATCATATCTAGCGAGAACAAAGAAACTAAAAGGTCAATAAGAAAACAGGAAATATATAGTAAGTTAGTAACCCAATATATAAGCATTAAGCAGCATAGCAAAACTAAGCAGAACCCATCAAAAAGATATATAAAAGAAGTTAATTCAATATATTTTGTTCGTCAGTGCCCTTCAGTTATCCCAACAAAAGAAAAACTTCATAAAAATAAATCAGAGGCTCCAAGTTGCACTAAAAAAAAATGGAAAATAATAATTCAATGATTTTGCCTATCTGCTGATGTAAGACTGTTGAAATAAAAATCCATTGTATATTACCTGTGCTTCTCTATAGCCTTGGGCACTGAATGTAAAAGACCCAATGTAGCAAAGCCTTTGAAATGCATAGAAGAATAAATGTGTGCAATGAACACAATCTGATTTTGTGGCATACTCATGGCTTGAATTAAAAAAGTAAAAAATAAAAATGCAGAAATGCTAAACAATAACAAGGAAGCGCAATCTAACATCAAGAGAGAAAGCATTCAATTCTCTTCTTATTGAAATCACTAGTTGAGAATGCATTTGACACAAGGGGAACAAATTTGAATGTTGTTATTTCTTCTACTCTTTATCATTTCATTCTCTCTCTCTCTCTTTTTTTTTTTTTTTTGTTTTTTTTTTTTTGTCAATAGAAACATGAAAGGAGATCTGAAAGAAAACTAAGCTTTTGCAAAATTGTATCAAAGATAAGTGTTCCTTGTCTCCAATGTTTCTTTAAGATAAATAACTCAATTTTACAGCAACCGAAACTGCTTACTGTCTTTCATATAAGACAAGTAAACACAGCAGATTTATGTGATCTCCTTTTCCAAGGGACAAGATATGCTATTACCATTGTTACCGGCACTGGTGGATGTTAAAAACTATGTGTATCACAAAGACATTTAGTGTTGATAACCATCTGTTGCCCATGCAATTCCATGGTTATGTGTTCTTGCTGAACAAGTTTTCCTGTATGTAACATGTTCAGCATCATTCCTAGGTGGAGGTATCCTATGCAACTACAAAACACACATAGAAGAACAAAATTTTATGATTAATTTAGGTAACATCAATACTAATCATTAATTGACATTTATATGAATGCTGAAGCATTTGAAGAAGCCCGTTACATACTTAAGATTTTCCAAATCCAACAGCAACTTTTCTACTGTTGCGTGCTTTTACCCTTTCTGGGCTGGGGAGCCCAGTCTTGTCTTCGTACTTCTTTTCCAAGGCCTGCAAACATTACAGCAAAATTTAGCAAGTCCATAGATTTTTCCTTCCACTGCAAAGGCCAGAGTACTACACGTCATTTCCTCAACTTTGTCTTAACATAGACAACAAAATATTTTAACTAGCTGCCACAGCTAATTCTGTATTCTAGGCACAAAATGACCAAATTTAAGGCAGCGGTGCTTGGTTTAATGTTTGTTGATAGCAAGTTAAGACTACCATTTCTAAAAATGGGGTCACGATTCTGACCGATCATTCATAGAATTGAATGCAATATGCATAGGCATGTTCGTTCATGCCTAAAGTAGCAACTGACCCTTTTCAATAGTTTCAGATTTCTCCCTTCAAAATTATGATGTATATATGTTCAATATAGAACACAGGTGCAAGTAGCTGAATTGAAAATTGAGATAAGAAAGGAGTTAAACACAACCCACACACCCATAATCACAGAGTAAAAAGAGATCACCAATAACTGTGAAATGTTGGTCATGCAGGTCATTAGCTACATGTGTGTAATCTGTTCCGGTGATTTTAGCTTAGTTTGGTACTCTAAATCTTAATTAGTTAAGACTAAGTCAGTTTGGAACATATTACCAATAGATAAATATTGGTTTAACATATTCCTGTAGTTATTAGTCATATGATTAGTTGACAAGTTAAGGGTATTACGTTGTTTGTCGAACCAAGCCTAACCAAGCACACATAAGTTCCTTGGACCTAATGAACATCTTAATTTTTATGAAAACTAAAGTTTGGCAAATTGTTGAGAGAGAGAGAGAGAGAGAGCAATCTTCTTCTTTTTTTAATGCATTTGTGGCCTCAATTGCAAAACCGATTTGCATAAAGCTCTATAGTTCATTAACAAAAGAACATCCTTAAATAAAAATGAGAGTCTTTCAAAAAAAAAAAAAAAACGACAGAAAGGATTTCCCATGATGCTTCATTTACCAGGATATTCTTGTTATCAACTACTAAAAAGGTCCAAGCACTACCATAGTGGTCAGTGCTTGAAACTTGAAGAGGAAATCAGTGGTTTATCATAGCCCATTTTCTTGTTCACCATTAGATATAATTTCCAACAAAAGGAAAGGAAAGTTCTACAATTTACTATGGTATAACCTTCTATTCATAAGCAAAATTTTCTCATTTCATCGGAAAACATGAAAACTGTAAACTTTCTTTTTCTCACCTGCAGTTGTACCCGAATACTCTCAAGAACTTCTTCGGTCATTCTATCAAAGAACAGAACCCCCTGCAAAATTTTAAGCTATTTTATCAAAAGAACTTATACAGGACCCCGAAAACTGGAGCTAACAAACATCACACTTAAGTACCCTAGAAAATACTTAGATGACCCTCTACTGGGAGCTTCTTCAATGTAGTTGTTTCACCATAAACAAGAGAGATAAAGTTGCACTAAAAGTGAAGTTGAGGAGGTATATTGTAAATGCTTTGACCAACATACAGATGTTCATGTTTCCTTGAAACAATTTCTTATGTTATGCTAGACACACTCTAAGTAACAACTAACAACATGATTCTATTTTAGCATAAGAAGTTGTACAATGGGGAATGATGTGGTGTGCTTAGGGGCAAAAGGGACGGCATCAATTATGAATCATGGAATTAATAAAATATTGCAGGTAGGAAAGAGAGTTTTGCTCCCTTATTATACGTATCAGACATACTTTGAAAGTGAACAGAAAACTCATATAAAATCAACACATGTACAAGTTACAATCCTGTAAAAGTACATAACTGTTCCATCAATATGTGAAGGACTACTTTTGTTGTTCAAAAGAAATTATGTATCAAATTTATGTTGAAGAAAGAACCTGCAAATGATCAAATTCATGCTGGAACACCCGAGCAGGAAGATCAGACAAGCTGACTGAGAACTTTGCACCATTAATGTCCTTTGCATCAATCTTTACAGATTCTGGTCTCTGCAAAGTAAAATAAAAGGAATAATATGGAATATATAGCAAAAATGGAGTGTTGGAGTATTCTGTAATCAATAAATCAGTCATGTCTCTAATTTTGCAGAAGAAAAGTATATACCAAAATAGCGCAAGAAGCCCAAAAATTGATTGGGTAACAGGGAAAATGCTCATTAGAATAAAAAACCAGTTGCTTGATTAAATATTACCAATAAAATGGTTTTCTACTTAACTGCATAAAGAACAAATCAAGAAGCCATGGACATATTCTCCCCTAGGAGCTCACAACCAGCATTTGAGCAAGACCAACTATGGCCTAAAAGATAAAACAGAAACATTAAGCAAGGATAAATACGACATGGCCACAAAATCAGAGGATGCATGATATAAGTTCCAGGGTTATGGGTCACTATTTGTTATTTTATTTGAGGAACTTGGTATAATATTACTTGTTTGAGTTGGATTAGATTTCAGGCATCCATCAATAGACGTTGATATACTTTTTGAAATAGCTGGACTGATTACGAAACAAATTTTTTTTTCAGACTTTTCCTCTCCTAGTTCTCTTCAGCTCTTCCACTTCTTCTCCTCTCCCTCTCTCTCTATATATCCTTTTGGTTCTACAGCAATGTAGCTAACTTCTTATCAAGGAACACCATATGAAATTATGAACTGTTAAAATACACTCACAGAGAGAGCACACATTAACTTCTACCAATATTTTCAATCAACAAGAAAAAGAAAACCAGAAAAAAAAACAAGCAAGGAGAAAAAATAAATACCTGTACGTCAGCATAGATTCCTGGAAAGGATAGGCAACCTTCATTAAAAAGAACTGTTTTCTTTGAATACTTGTTAACTCTTGGATTAACGAGAACAATTTCCTCTCCTTTACCACGTTCGCCCACCGGGTTAAAGACCATAAGTTCCACATTCATCCCTACTTGGGGTGCTGAGAGCCCAATACCATCAGTTCTGTTAAAAAGGAAGTCAATAAAGATTGTTCACTCTAAATATCATGGATTCTTAATAAGCATTCAACTGTATCAGTGCATGATATATGGGAACATCCACACAAACTTAATAATCATCCCTTGAATGGCAGACCTATAAGCTAAATAAATAAATAAGAAAAACTCTCATAACTACTTGACTTATACATTAGTTATACAGTAGCTACATCCATAAAATAATTGAATTATAGATTGTGGTCTCTCATAAGTCATAACCTGTAGCTGTAAGTATACTTAACCTATATGGTAGCAATTGTATTTGCGTGTATTTAAAAAAAAAAAAAAGAAAACAAAACTCACTTATACATAACGTCGAACATCTCATCAACCAACTTCTTCAAATTATCGTCAAATGTATCAATTCTCTTGTTTCTTGCCCTCAGTATCGGGTCCGGATACTCCACGATACTTAGTGGTGATTCAAAGTTAAGATCAGCAGCTGAAAACAAGAAAAACAATTATCACTGCATACTCAAATCAGTAAAACAAAAAACAAACAAAAAAACAGAACATTTGAATGATTATAACTAACAGCAGCAGTGTGAGAATTGTGAAGTTGACTTACGAGTAGCGACTTGGTCTTCTTTGGATAAGAAGCCGTCACGGCGCTTAGCCTGTACGAGAACTGAAGAGTTGGTTTGGTTCGGGGAGGAGAAGAACCGAGCGGCGGAGGAGATGCGGTTGAACCGAAGAAGAGTAGGGTGAAGAGTTGTTTTGCGGTACAAAATTGGAAGAAGAGTGTTTGACAAACAAGATGAGTGAAGCCAAGTCGCAGAGGCCATTCCCGATTTTGTCTGTCTAACCAATTTTTTCTATGCTTCTAGCTTGGCATCCTTATATTTTTTATTTTAATTTTTTTGTCAAATATATTTTTGAATTATTTTAAAAGAAAAAGATTTTTTTTTTATTATACTGAAATGGATGGATTCAATTTCCTTTTTTTATTTATTTTAAATATTACTTAAATTCAGGGTTTATGAGAGAAAGACCTCCAACCCACAATTTGTTGTCGTATCCATAATCTGTTGTTATAAGTATAAGAGATATACTACTGTATCAACTTCATCCCGTCAAATGAATGGATTCTATTATCATAAAAAATAGAAAAAGCTTTAAAATATAGAGCTAATGAAATAGTGTAATTTTATTCCTAAGTATATTTCAATAAACTCATCTTCCACGGTAAATTTAGATCAACATTCACAAAAATCATATGATTATATATATATATATATAAAAGGAAATTAGGTATTGTCTTTTTTTTCTTTTTTGGCAAAATATTTGTTAACCACATAATTAAGGGCAGTTATATAACTATATAAGAGTATGTTTGGGAGAGCTTCTCAAGTAGATCTTTTAGAAGTAGATCTTTTAGAGGTAGAGCTTTTAAATAAAAATCGTTGGTTGTTTGGTTGTCAATTAAAAGAGAGCTTTTTTAATGATAGAATTACCAAAATACTCTAGCAAATATTAAATTATATGGTTATATTCGAGATTTTAGTGTTATTAAAGAAACTCCAAAAGATCTACTTGAAAAAGCTTTAAATTTGGGTTTCTCCAAATAGACGTAAAACAACTTTTTTAATTATCTAAAAGCTCTATTGTGTGACAATCAAACGATACAAAAAATTGAAAAAAAAATTGAAAAGAGCTTTTTTAACCGGTAGATAAGCTCTCCCAAACGGACACTAAGAAAGATAGAAGGTAAAAAAAAAAAAAAAAAAAAAAAAAGAGAAAAAAGCAGAGAGAGAGAGAGAGAGAGTGAGACTTCGATACATGCTCTTTTTTAATCAAAATCTAAATCCATCGCTAATCGTCGTCGTCGTCAACATCAATTAGCAGGTACATGATCGATTCGCAGAAACAAAATAGATCCTTTGAATTCAAACGGATCCTTTTCAGATATTAATTTTATTTTTGTTGGGTAATGAATTATGAATGTGGATAGGTTAGTTAGAGAGAAGCAGCGATGGGGTTGTCGTTCACGAAACTGTTTAGTCGGCTTTTCGCGAAGAAGGAGATGCGAATTCTGATGGTGGGTCTTGACGCAGCTGGTAAGACCACCATTTTATACAAGCTTAAGCTTGGAGAGATCGTCACCACCATCCCTACTATTGGTCAGTTTTCTATTATTATTATTGCTTTGTATTTTTACATGTGTCTATTTTTTTATATTATTATTTTGTGTATTGTTCAAAATTAAGTAAAATTTGTATGATGAATGAGGTTTTTTTTTGGCTTGTTGTATAGTTATTGCTGATTGTTGGAATTTTTAGAAATTGTTATTGCTTTTGTCTAGTTTTTATAGATGAAACGATATGTGAAGCGGGGTGATGATTTCGTTGAAATGAAACACTTAATTGAATATCACTTATAATACAAATTAACAAAAGATTTGTTTAGGTGTGAAATGAGCTAGATAGTCTTGTAAGGATGATGTGATCGAATTGTTGTTGAGTGTTTACATAGTAAGTGGGGTTTGATAAGTAATTGGTTTTCCCTAATTGTGAATTCTCTGATGATATTTTCTTGATGATTCAGGCTTTAAATTTTGTAGTTTAGTTAGAGTGCCATAATTATTAATATTAATATGCAAGGATTTTTATTTTTATTTTTTTGCAGGATTTAATGTGGAGACAGTGGAATACAAGAACATCAGCTTTACTGTTTGGGATGTTGGTGGTCAAGACAAGGTACACAATCTCAAAATTATAAATTAAAGGATATTAAGATGCTGACTTGCTATATGATGCATGTACTGATATCTTCATGTATTTGATTTCATAATTGGCCTAACAATTTTTATGATTTGTCGAATTGAACAGTGGTTTTTAATCTGACAGTGGCAATATGGATAGGATTTATATAGTGCCAAATATGCAGAACTCTATAGTTAATTTTGTAGTTATTGGAATAGTATCGTGTGTAATGAATATTTAAGCTCTACCGACGAGCATCCCACAAGTAGATATTCTGCAATATAAGATATTCAGTTAACTATTGAATCCTAAATCTGACTTCATAAAATGTTCTTTTCTTTCTCTGTCTAAATTGAATGAGAGAAGGATATAAGAAATTCAGTTAACTATTGAATCCTAAATTTAACTTCATAAAATGTTCCTTTCTTTCTCTTTCTAAATTGAATGAGAGAATGTTGCAATCTCTTTGCCAGACTTCACTGTTGATTCTGTATTTGTTTACAAGGTTGATTGAAGGAAACACAAATCAATCCCAAAAAGGAATAAGATTGGCCCTAATTCCCCATGCCACTTTATAGTAGTAGAATTATTATCAACTGATAGTGATGCGCATATGCATTTCTCACACATTTAGAATTAATATATTTTAATGATTATATAACACAGTATTTTATGTTCTGGGATGGTTTTTACTTTTTTTTTTCCTCAAGGAAGAAGAATAGACATAGTAAACTATTGGCTGAGGCAGTAGTTAGAATCAGCACTATCTGTTATTTTTCTTTCCTTTTTTTTTTTTTTTGGTAACAATTACAGATTTTGGAATAAATATAATGTTCTTTTTGTATCTTTATATAGACTACACTTCTACAGAGGTGTCCTTGACGATAAATTGAAGACATAATTTTCTATTATCTTTGAACACAAAAGGGAGTAATATTCTGATATGGGTTCCAAGCCATGAGGATAAATGCATTTACAAATTTTCCTACAGATGTATAGATAAATACATGTGGACTTGTTTAAAGCCTTCTTTATATAGTTTGTTATCTGGGCAATGCCAATATTAGAATGTTGTTATTGGTACACCATGTCATACAATTTTATGATGTGTTCTCTTATTCAATGTCATTTTTTTGAATTTCTCTATGCGGCTAACATAGTTTTCCTTCTAATGCAGATCCGTCCATTGTGGAGGCATTATTTTCAGAACACCCAAGGCCTTATTTTTGTGGTTGATAGCAATGATAGGGATAGAGTTGTTGAGGCAAGGGATGAGTTGCATCGGATGTTGAATGAGGTATGCTCCCATTTTAAGTTCCATATTTTTCTCTCAATGTATTTGTGTGTCGTACAGTTCTCCCATTTTTTAGTTTCATGGCAGCTTTTCTTATTCCTGACAGCTCTTTTTACTGTTCTGTCTTTTCTTTTCTTTTTAAAAAAAAAAAAAAAACTTTTTTTATTGCTCAACCGTTTTGCCACTATAACTTCAAATCATTAATATGTTAATTTTTTTCCCTGCAATCCCTATTTAATTGACTGGCCTTATTGTTTGACTTATTTGTTTCTTAACTAACATATTGAGGGTTTAATTTGTTGAGAGAATTTTTGAGTCTATAGCTTTGATGCGTCTACATGCTATCAAGTTGTAAACATTATCATATATTTTATATCCTTTTATCTTGCTCGTCCGTGGAGTTGCAATCTTTTTCTTATGTGCTGCAGTTCATGTAACTTTTATTAAGACCAAAGTTTTGGTTATATCTTCCCATAGAGCAGCTGAAATGTTGTTTAGGATTGAACTGTTATATTCTGATTCCTTGATCCAGTTCTATGTGTTAGCTTCTCAAAGTTAAGATAGTGATTGTCCTAATATGATTGCAGTATTTTGTGTTTAATTAGTGTTTTCCTTGCTATTCAATAGCAGAAGCTACTGCCTATGTCACATTGACCACAATTCAATCTTTTTGGCCTATTTTGTTTCTGTTTTTATTTATCTATTTATTTATTTATTTTATGGCAGTACTGCACTAGCTCTACAACAGCCTTCTTACTGATTTATGTGATATCACTTATCAGGATTAGCAATTTAGTTTATCGTCATCTTCTTCCTATCGGTTGCTTTGCTAGCATTTTTCGAATTTTCAGTCTTAGTATTTCTAAGCTTCAATTTGTTTAGCGGCACATTTTTCTGTTTTGTGTTCGGTTGACTATTTGGAATGAAATATTAGAATTATTTTCTGTGCAACGGTTTATAACGCAGAATAATATTATCCTGGTTTCAGGATGAATTGAGAGAGGCTGTTTTGCTTGTATTTGCCAACAAACAAGATCTTCCAAATGCAATGAATGCTGCTGAAATAACTGACAAGCTTGGTCTTCATTCTCTTCGCCAGCGACACTGGTAAAATTACCTTCTGGTTTTTAACAATTTGTTACTTTTCCAAGTATTAGCTGTGAACATGTCTTCAAAATTCAGACTCATTTCAAGCAGTTAGATTAATGGAAGAGGGTGTCAAGCAGTTGACAGAACACCGAAATAATTTGTTTCTGGAATTAACACGTGTTCAATTGCAGGTATATCCAGAGTACATGTGCAACCTCTGGAGAGGGCCTTTATGAGGGGTTGGATTGGCTTTCCAACAACATTGCTAGCAGGTCTTCATGAACAAGCACATAACAGGTCCTAAATCCGAAATAATTGAGGACAAATACTGTAGTTACTGAACCATATCATAACATTACAGAACGACACCACCTGCCTAGTTACTGCCTGAATTATTATAATCTTGGACATTTTGTATAAAAACAAGATAATATCGGGGTTTCAAATTGCTGTTGCTATCTAATTCTTCCATTTGCTGACCTCTTTTGCTTTTGCAGGCATGATGCAGATGCGGATTTTGGTCCCTAGTTTTAGACTTGTATGGTTTGGTTAGTTCTGCCCATTAAGAAAAGCATAGTTTCCCTTTTATTCAGTTGCTCTTGTAGTGGCAGAATGATGGTTTCAATCTACTGCTATATAAAATATGGTTTGTATGCTACTACTCTAGCTATAAACTTAACTAAAATATCACCTATTTTTGAAATAGATGCTTCAATACTTTGGCTTGTCAATCCCCTTTTTGTGCATATATATATATTATTGCAATTTTTTCTCTTAATAATTCACCACATTTAATTAGCTGTTCAAGAGACGTGAATGGCTTAGACCTTTTTATTTTTCTTTCGTGCGGACTTGCAAGAACCTGCATGTTACTCAACATACGTCTGTTAGAATCAAACTGAGTGATCAAATTGTAACTCTTTGGAAAAAAAAATAATTTATAAATAAAAATCAATTGTTTTTGAGGAGTCACTTCCATGGAACAGATAATCTGAATGATCAGAATCACATAAACACTCGGTTCACGAGGTTATGAGTTTGAATCTCTTCTCAAACCTCGAATTATTATAATATTTAAAAAATAAAATAAAATAAAATAAAATGGAAATGGAAATGGAAATTGAACCTGATTGTTCCTTGTTGCTAGAAAAGTCATGAGTGATAGTTTCTTCCTTTTTTGAATTCTCATGTCGAAAGACATCAATATGAAAATTTTGAGTCATTCTAGGCATTTTTAATTCAAAAACCATGTCCAGAATCCAGTATAGTATGCAACAGCTGTTTCCAAATTCTCCTTAAAAGAGAAAAAATCAAAAATCTAAAAAGTTGTTGCCTTTCGATTTTTACTTTAAACTCAAAGCAAAACTCATAATTTCTTAAATATTAATGTATGAAAAAAAACAAGGAATCGTGGCAGTCCCTAGATAATTAATAGCATGTCTGTCCATTAATCAAACAAAACTGGTTTTAGTTAATCACTTTGAAACTATATCTAAAAATTGAGATATAATGGCATTGCATGAGCATTTGAAGGAAGCAAAACACGTTTAAGCCATGTGATTGCTTGATTGAATTTGGCAAAACATCTTGAATTCATATTAAAATGGATTTACATTTTAATATGAATTCAACAAGCTCATTAATTCATAAAATGGATTTGTCTTTCTACTCTACGTACCTACCGTGATATTCCACCACCTCTTGCTTGTTTTTTGGTCCAAAGATGAAATTTTTAATGATAGTTTGTTATATTCACCGATTTTCACAATAATTGCTTCTTTCATAGCCGGATTAACTGTATTTTATATGTTTCGGATTTATTTACTTACTTTTGAAGGACATTTAAACGTTCGTTTTCAAAATTACAGTGGCAAAAAAGGAAATTCCTTCTACTCTATATCTCTATGGGGTAAAGAAGAGCCAAAATTGATTAAAAAAAGTTGCCCCCCTTGCTTGGACTCTCCTCTAAGGGGTTGTTGGGTTACAATTGCATAATATCCACTGGCACTTCCGTGTATTTTATCATCAACATGATGAATTAATTTTGTAGACAGCTTAATCCATATATTGTTGTCATTACCCACAACCTAAAAACAATAGTTTGGGATGTGTCTTTTCTAATGGATTCATTTCATGCTTTTTTGGTGACATTCACATGCCCATGCTACTTGGAACTTGGAAGCTAATGAACCTAATAATTTTGCCAGTTTTCATGGCTTCAAGCACTGATATTCTTCAAGCACCTAATAATTTTACCCACAAAGAGGCATGCGATTTTGTAAAGTTGACAAAATGGGTAGAGCTATAAACTATGCTTGTCACTCTTTACCTCTTATGCTCAACCAACCAACTCCGATATCTTATAGCCTATAGGGTTAAATATTAAAAAAAAATATGGATGGTTTTCAAATTGGTCTAAACGGTAGTTGAAGTTTTGAAATTTGTCATAAATTTTACTTCAAATTCATAAATGATTCTTACCATAGAGGTTTATAGATAGAGAGATTTTTAGTTGGGCATAAATGATTTTTTTATATATTGTTTTTTGAAATTTGATACTGAACGGGTTATAGTATCTGTCGGAATCTACCGAGATCAAACACTACATGTACGATTTGAATATCCATCCTAACACCACTAAGAAAAAAACTCTTTGGTGGTAGGACTCAAACCCTAATCACTAACGTGAAAAGAGAAGTGTACACTGAGTACAACATATCCTAGAGAAATTACTTTTCTTAGTAGTGGATATCCAAGATCAACATTTTGAAAGGACATACGTGGTTATAGGCTGTTCACGAGTTTAATCACTTAAATTTCTCATCCATAACCTTTTCGAGATGCGACTTTTTGCAAGAAGTGTGAAAATTTGTACAGTTATGGATGAGAAATTTAATGAAGAAAGAAAAGGTTCGTTTGTTTTAATTAAATCATATATACGAGTGGTTATTACTTGTTTGACGGATGTTTATGATTATTTTAGTCCAAACAAAAGCCAAATTCATGCCGTTTGGTCCCTTCTTTCTTCGTGTGCATCACAACTTATCTGACCTAACTTCATTTTCAATCTTGTTTTTCTTTTAAACATATATGTTTAAGAATTAATATGATATAAGGGTGTATTTACAATTATTTAATATTTTAAATAGTTTTATTTCCCTTTTGCCCTTAAAGTTTGACACTAATACAGCTAGAGAACAAGTAAAAGTTAGTACAAATAATTTACAATTTATAAACAATTTAATATTATAAATTTAAATTTTTAAAAACAGTAAAAAAAAATTCAAAAATGAAGATAATTTTAAAATTAAGAACATTTTTATTTACTTTAAAATATTAACTTTAAAAATGAAGATAATTTAAAATTTTAAAAATAGTTTTTTATTTCTCCATTTTAAAATTATTTTTTAGTTAAATTCTATTAAAAGGATTGTATTCTATTAATTTAATTTAATTATTTTTTATTAAAAAGTTGTGTTTATTTTTAAATTTTAATAACTTAGGATAATTTGATCTTTTAATTAGTTCAATTTTAAGAGTATAAGAGGTTTTAATAGATAAATACATACTTACTCTCTAGTTGCATTTATGTTAAACTTCAGTTGAGGTCCATATATTTACTCCTAAAAATACTAATTTAAAGTGTACATATAATTTTAAAGGGGTGTAATTATCACCACTCCTTTTAGATCCAAATGAACTTGATGAGCAGGTACGCATACAAGTCAGGCCTTCTATGCTTTTGTTAGGCTCGACTCTGCCCATAAGACCTATTTAGAGCGGATTTGCTCATGCAAGCTTGGGTAGCCCGCCGAACTTTAACTTCTGAGTGACGATATTTACACCCCTCTAAAACTATATGTGCACCCCTATTTGTATGTGCACTCACATTAAATTTTTAAATTATTATATTTTTAATTACACCCCACATTTAACCAAATATGTCCTCTCAAGATAAATACCATAAATTAATAAATTATAAAATAATTAATATAAATTATAAATTATAAAATAATTAATAAAATGAAAAATAAAGGGGAAGGCTCCTCCTTCCAAATCGAAACTCATGTCAACTGGTTGCATTTTTTTTTTTGGGCAATTGCCAATTAGGTTCTAAACTTTTTTTAAAATTCCAAGTTGTTTATGACTTTTACAAAAGTGACCAAATTGGTCCTTATATTTTTTTTCAAGTGCCAAATTAGTCCCTTTAACTAAGTTCCGTCAGTCAACTTTAACAGTATAGAAGTAAAATTGTACTTTACTCCTAAACAATATAATAATAACACATGCATAGTTTTTTTTTTTTGTTTTTTTTTTTTGACACATGTATGTATATATTTTTTTATTTATGGGTTTTGATTTTTGAATAATTTTGACAACAATACTTATATAATATTAACAAATATATATATGGTAAAAAACTAAACTGGGAATGAATGGTAACTAAGTGTACACTTGACATTGTCTTATTAAAATATTTTTAGATTTTTAAAGAAAATTTTAATTAAAAAAGGTACAAATGGTGTTTCCTTAATAATATTTTTGGATTTTCTTGTAATTATAATGGTGAATTTAATGCACAAAAACAAAACAACTTTGCTCTAATATGACAAATAAAGGGTATTTACGTACTTTAACTAAAATTGTTAAAGTCAACTGTTATATTTAACACCGTTAAACCGTTAGAGGGACTAATTTGGTCACTTCTAAAAAGAGATGGAATAACTTGGCACTTGGAAAAAATGTGAGGACCAATTTGGTCACTTTTATAAAAGTCGCGAACAACTTGAAAAAGTCCATGATCAAATTGGTAATTGCCTTATTTATTTATTTTTTAACAAGAGAGTGTTTCTTCAATGGACATTAAAAATATCCTTTAACCTTATTCAAATAGGAAATTGAAGAACAAAATGATGATGTATCTGGATTCTTTTGAAAAAAAAAAAAAAAAACTTAGATCTCCATTATCAAATGTCAAAACAAAACTTGGATCTCTATTATCAAAACACTACTTTCAAGAAATCCTTTTGGGTTTTGAAATGAACTCACAAATTACATAAATGATTAAATAAATGGATTCAAAGAAGCATGGTGACAAGAGGAGATAATTTGTAAAGATTTTAAAAAATAAAACATTATGGAGATTTTTTTTTTTTTTTTTTTTTTAATTTAACCAGAAATAATCACAGTTTTTTCAATTAATAAATAGCCAATAATCACTGAAAATAATTATGCATGTTTGTTAAAATGTTCAAAATATTAATATTGTATCAATAAAAATATATAGGGTATCTTTGAAGAAAAAGCTCTGCTAGGGTTTGCTACACGTTAATTGCATGGGTGTCTAGGGTTTGTACAAATAATGCTGCTTTGGGTTGGCCTGGTGTGGGGGGTTGTGGGGGTGTTTTTTGGACTTGCAGATCTTTTGTTAAGGCTTGTTTTGCGGTCCCTTTTGGTCAGGTCTTTGCTTTTGAGGCTGAGCTCCTTGCGGCTTCTTTAGTAATCAATTACTCGTGGAAGTTGGGTTGGCATAGGATCTGGTTCGAGAGTGAATCTTCTTATGTTTTTCAACTTCTTTCAGATAGGTCTGATCAGGTTACCTGTCGTGTTCGTCAAGCTTGGCAGCATTGTATTTTTCAGATCTCACATATGGAGTTCCAGGTCTCTCATATTTTCAGGGAAGGTAATCAGGTGGCGGATGCTCTCTCTAAGTACGCTTTGGGTATTCCTTCTGATTTGTGGTGGTCTTCCACTCCTTCATTCTGTTCTTTGTTAGTTGGTAATGACTGTATGGGTAGAGAATCTTTTAGGTTTTCCTAGCTTTGTTTTTCTTGTTTGGCTTACGTGTCTCTAGGTTTTTTAGGGTTGTGTCCTCTGTTTTCTGATGTTTTGTGGATTCTTTTTTTCCTTTTTTTATATATTCATGGATACTGCCTAGGGGTTTTCAACATATGATCGCTTGTGATGCTTTTCCCCCTTAGGTTAGTCTAATTTCATTAAAAAAAATAAAAATATATAGGGTATATTTATAATTATTTTAATAAAGGGTAATGTTGGAATTTTAAAATACTAATATGGGGTGCACGTACAATTTTAGAGGGGTCCAGATATCGCCACTCTTATTATTATTATTTTTTAATGCAAACTTATTGGTTTTTTCAATTATTTGAGTTTGACCCTACACTGAAGCTTAATTTGCCCTCTGGGCACACCTACCTGCTCACCCGATCATAGGGTAACACCTGAAACTCAAAATAAGACAAACACAATCTAAGTTGAATATATTACAAAAAAAAGTGTCTATTAGTGACCAACTATTTTTGACGGCCATAATTACCGTCGGTGATTTAGCATTTTTTGACGGGCATTTCAACACTGTTGAAAATGATGAAAAAAGTAATACCACATTTTCGACGGCAGAAGGCTGTCGAAAATAATCGAATAAACCGTCAAAAATGACCCAAATGACCCACATTTTCGACGGCACTATTTGTACCATTGAAAATGTGTGTAATTTTCGATAGCATTATTTGTACCGTTGAAAATGACCCACATTTCTGACGGCACATATTCCGTCGAAAATGATGAAAGAAGTAATATCACAATTCTGACGGCCCAATGGCCATAAAAAATAGTCGAATAATTTGGTACTATTTTTTATATTATTTGTTACGGTATTGTCATGAAAAATATAATTAGTTAAATATTATAATATTAATTAATAAATTATAATAGAATATATTTATGTATGTGATAATTCATAAACTACAAAATATATATATATATATATATATATATCTATATATATATATATATATAAATGATCACTTACAGGTCGATATTTTAAATTCATCACAATAGGTACTATTTTTTTTTTTTTTTTGTCACTATATTTTTTATCGAAATCACTATATGAATTTTTTCATCAAGTATTTTGGTTCAATTTTAAAATATCAATTAATTAAAAAAAAAAAAACTTATAATTTGTGACGATCACTAATAAGAAGTCTACTCTAAAGATATATCGGGCTAAATTAATCAAATATGAAATATAGCAAAATTATTAGTAATTACAAGAATATTTAATTATTTTTAATTATATTTACTAAACACAACTATATTAAATGCTCTAAAAAACTTTTTTAGAAATTATATCTATTTGTATATTTTACAAAAATAATTAGAATTTTTTTTTGGAATAAGTTTAAATTATTAATTAATAAAAATTATTAAATTTTTCACTAAAATGCTGATTATAAAAAAAATCAATATAGATATAATATGCATTACCTATTAAAATATGTAGCTGTAGCAAAATTGTAAAAACAAGTCATACTTTTCTATCAGATAAGAGAATATTTTAATAAAATATTAATTTGAAAAACAATATCAAAACATATGATATGATATGCAGCATATAGATTCAATTAAATAATGTGTAAAATATATCGATAGTTTATATATAAATAGTATGCAAAATATATCATATATAAAGTTATAGCAAAATGGTAAAAGCAACACTTACCATCTTCAAGGTCCAAGTTTGAACCATGTAAGTTGCATGAATTATTTGGGATTTAACAAAGGATCTGGTTGATCTTAGGGTTCCCTAAGAAGGGTCTAAGAGGTGGTGGAGCGTCAAAAATACAACTAATTTTGACCATTTTTTATTACTATTATCGACGGTAAATGACTGTCGAAAAAGGTGGTATTTTCGACGGCTCGTCGCCAATTTTTAATACTATTACTGACAATAATTTTCATTTTTTACGACGGCAATTACAGTCGAAAAAAGTGGTATTTTCAACGGCCTGTCGATGAAAGTTTATTTCCGACGAGCGTATTTCCAACGGCATTCGACAGCCTTTTCTCGTCGAAAAAGCATATTTTCGATGACAAACCGCCTTTTTCGATGGCATTTAGCCCTCGCTAATGACCATTTTTTTGTAGTACATATATGACAAGCACATTCTAAGTTGAAGCATTACAAATTTACAAGCATAACTGACATATATCTCTATGGATAGGGCTAAATACACTCACATCTATAAATACAACTAGAGAGCAATTATGTATTTATCTACTCATATCTCTCATGCTCTTAAAATTGAACTAAAAAAGACCAAATTGCCCTTAGTTAATAAATTAAAAAAAGTAATAATCTTTTTATAAAAAAACAATTAAATTAAATTAATTGAAGATAATACTTTCAATGGATTATAATTTAAAATAATACTTTTAAAATGAAAAAAAAATAAAAAACTACTTTTAAAAGTTTAAATTATCTTCATTTTTAATTATTATTTTTTACAATTTGTAAAGGTTAGTTATTAAAAAGAAAAACAATTTAATAGCTCATAAAATATTTATTTTTTACTGCTTTTAAATTTAATATTTTAAGACCATCAAACAAAAATTTTAATTTTAAAAATGAAGATAATTTAAAACTAAAATAGTTTTTTTTTTTCATTTTAAAATTATTTTTTAATTTCAAGAATTATCTTCAATTAATTTAATTTAATTGTTTATTATAATATGATTATCTTCATTCTAGAATTTTAATAACTAAGGATAATTTTGGTCTTTTTATTAGTACAATTTTAAGGACATGAGAAGTCTAAGTAGATAAATACATACTTTTTATTATTATTATTTTATTATTTATTTATTTATTTTTACAATATCTATTAATTTGGGACTAGATATTTTTTTTGAAAGCTTTCACCATTAGTAGGATTCGAACCGCTTACCTGAGAGTCATTTATCCAAGCTCCAAGCTCGTCCATCTACCAACTGAGCTACGCCTATGTTGGCAACTTTAGCTAGTCTCTAGCAGGTGAATTAGGAGAGGTTTTTGAAATTCAACATATAATTTATCAATTTTAACATCGACTCTTTGAACTTTGTTGTGCATTAGAATGACACTTTTGTCCCTATCATATTTTAAAAGTACTTAATTTTTTTTTTTTTTTTTGAATAACCTACCAATAACAATTGTACCTAAAAAGTTATAATTACTGTTTTTCACCTATTTTGACGGAGCCCATACATGTCATACTTGAGTAATTTTGTATTTCTTCATATTACTTTTTTTTTTTTTTTTCATACTTAACATTTTAAGTAATTAAGAAGTTTCCTTTTTTTTCTTTTACATCAACAATTAGAAATAAATAAATTGTCATTGATATAAATAACGAAATGATGTGGTAAATGATAAGAAAATGATAAATTAATTATCACATCATATAAGATGAATTTTGGGCTATAGGATCGCTTGACAGTTTCATATATTTTTAGTTTTTCATCACCACCATGGTACATATATTAAATTTTAGTTATATGATTATCTTTGCTTTGGTTCATCTAGTTTATTTGTGATTCATGATTGTGAACCAAAAAGTTAATAAGAAAGGCAATCACTTAGAAGCAAAAGGAACACACAACATTGTTATTATTATTATTATTATTATTTTGAAATATAACATTCGGTGACGGTGACTAGAAGTTGAAATATTGTTGGATTGAATGAGCATTCTTACAACATTGTTATTAAAATGACATAATTATAGCATTACAATATAGCACCGAAGAAGTTATGTGACATACACGAAATGGATTTCTTCATGATGTCAGTGCCTTCATTATCATTTATAGCTCAAATGATACAAAACCCATGATGTGGCCCATTCACTCGAAAATGCAAGAGATACTGGCGAGGTTCCATAGCATGCCGGAGATGGAGTAGACTAAGAAAATGATATGCCTATCGCTCTTCTGCCGTCACATTTTGAAGGCAACAACAATGGAAGTGATATTGCTCAACGCCTGCACCCTTATAGGAATGTGGAAATTGATGGCAATGTCGATGGTTGTTAATTGAGGCTGCCTTATGAGTTGTCTAGAGATAACATTGCTACAGGTGATGTTGGATTGCCTTATGATGTAACCAAACAATGGCCTGCCGATTTCAATCCTTGAATTTATATGTATTGGTCTAGTTCTAATTTCTTTGTTTTGTTATTGTTATCGAGTTTTTTTTTTTTTTTTTTTTTTTGGGAACTAGACCAATACATATAAATTCAAGGATTGAAATCGACAGGCCATTGTTTGGTAACATCAAATTATCAAAAGGCAATCCAACATCACCTGTAGCAATGTTACCTCTAGAAAACTCAGACGATAGCCCCAAGTAACAACCACCGACATTGCCACCAATTTCCACATTCCTATAAGGGTGCAGGCGTTGAGCAATATCATTTCCATTGTCGTTGCCTTCAAAATATGACAGCAAGAGAATGATAGTTATATCATTTTCTTGTCCACTCGATCTCCAGCATGGTATGGAACCTCGCCAGTATCTCTTGCACTCTCGAGTGAATGGGCCACATCATGAATTTTGTATCATCTGGGCTATAAATGATAACGAAGGCACTGACATCACACTTTTTTAGACTCACCTTCTTCCTTGTCATCTCTGGTGTATTGTTTTTTTAAGTCTCTTTTTATGATTTTTTTCACTACCGATTAGTGAACTTATATAGAGAAAGATAATACTCTTTCAAGGGCAAAATGGGAATTATGATTGGGATTTATTTTGGGGTTAAGAGTGTAATTTTTAGTTTATAAATCTCTAAATAAAAGACCTAATTAATTTTTACATCTAAATTTAGCCAGTATAAACATGTTTTGCTAAATTTGTTATATCTTTAATTGAGCATGTTAATTCCCTTGGATTCTAATATTAGTTAAGACTTAATTAATTGTATGAAATAGAAAATATCCAACTCATGTTCAGTTGTAGTGCCATAAGTGATATGCACATTTAGTTACTTCTATGTTCACTAACCATGTATATTCACATACTTCTTTAAAAATGTTATTATAATAATTGAATTTAGTGTTTCAAAAAAAATATAATTAAATTTAAACCATTTATTCCGAACAAACCTTATTAGAGTAATATTGGATCCAAATACCTTTAACATAAACAATGGGCGAGCTGTAACCCAATCTAGAATTTTGAATTTTTTTTAACATTTTATATAAAAATTAAATTACAAAGTTAATAATGAGCTTCAACTTCTAACCAACCCGATAGCCTATCATAAAACTCAATCTTAAGTCTAAACATTTGACGGCTAACTTAGTTAAGCAAGCTCATCATAAAACTAATAAATCACCAAGTAGAGGCCTATTAAAAGCGTTAGTACCCCAAATTTAGTTTTATTATTATTATTATTTCATTACAAGAAATTTAGTCTTTCCCCACAAAACTTTAGGAGACAAAGCAAGAATTGTAGAAAAAGTTAACTTTTCCCCATAAAACGAGTTTCATCGGGAAAGATAACATTTTGTCGGGAAAGGTAATCTTTCCCCACAAAACTCAAAATTTGTCGGCTAAGGGTATAAAATTTTTCCCAACCTTTCCCCACAAAACTCTAAATTCATTGGCTAAGAGTACAAAAATTTTCCAAACCTTTCCCCACAAAACTTAAAATTCGTCGGTAAAGGGTACAAAATTTTTCCCAACCTTTCCCCACAAAATGAGTTTCGTCGGGAAAGGTAACCTTTCACCACAAAACTCAAAATTATTTTTTCCCAACCTTTCCCCACAAAATGAGTTTCATCGGCTAAGGGTACAAAACTTTTCCCCACAAAACTCAAAATTCGTAGGGAAAAGTTAACGGAAATTTTTCCCAACAAACATTGTATTTGAAGGGAAAAGTTAATTAAAATTAAAATATATATATACTAAAATTAATTAATTAATTAAAAAATATATATCCTAAAAAATATTAAAAGTTAATTAATTAAAATTAAATTTTTTTGGATAAATCCACCACCACCAAACTAATCAGTAGTGGACACCCAATACATAAAACTTTGATTAAATAAAATATATACTATACACTTATAAAAAAAAAAAAATTAAAAAAATTAAAAAAAATAAAAAAGTCTTATCCAATAGATTTCCACTTCCTAGGTTCAGGGTGTGGCATCTTCTCTGCAGTTGGTCCTCATTAAACTAATCTGTCTAGGGTTGTACATTTTCCCCTGAATCCCCAAATCCCCACGTCCCCATCCCCATTTGGGGAATTTTTTTTAGGGGGGAAATAGGGAAATGGGTGGGGATGGGGATGATTTTCATCCCCAAATTGAAATGGGGATGGGGATGGGGAGACCCTCCCCCATCCCCATTTCCCCATTTTCCCCACAAATATATTGAAATGGGGATGGGGATGGGGGGATCCCCATTTTTCCCATTTTTCCCTAAAACATATATAAATATAATTATATAAAAATAATTATATTAATATGTTATATAGTTATATATATTTATATATTAATATATCGAATGTTTGTTTTATTATTGTTAATTTATAATTTTTAGTCAAATAAGGAAATGGGGGAACGGGGGAAATGGAGAAACGGGGAAAAATGGGGAAAAACGAAGAAAATAGGGAACTGGGGTTGGGGATGGAGATACCTCCCCCCAAAATTCCCCATTCTCATTTTCCCCAAATGGGGAAATATGGGGGATGAGGGAAGGGTTTGAGAAGTGGGGATGGGGATGGGGATGGGGATAGGGGGACCTATATCCATCCCTATTTCCCCAATGTGCAACCCTAAATTTGTTATTAATTGTTAATTAATTAACTCTTATCATATTCTCGATTGGCATTATCTCAATTGATTACCACTTTGAGGTATTGATCATTTAATTAAATAACAGAAATTGAAAAAAAAAAAAACAAAACATTATCACCAAACCCGATTTGCAATCCAATAATTATTTTTCAATATATGTTTGTCATTCAAATTAGATTTTTGATTTTGAATAAATTTAAATTTATCTAACAAGTTTTTTTTTTTAAAAAAATTATTATTATTATTATTATTTTCTAACAACTCATATAGGTTATATATAATTATTGTGCAATTGTTAACAAATCAAGTGTTGTAGTCTAACGGTAAAGGCTTACCACTTTGATATGAGGTTGCAAGTTCGATTACTCATAATGACAATTAATTGTCAATATTATCAAGGGTGGGTCGGCGGCGGTCGATAGTGAGGTGGGTCGATGGCGGTCAACGGTTGATGGTGGGTTGGGCCAATGGCGGTCGACAGTTGGGTGGCCCGTGGCCGGACTGCGGATTAATTTTTAAAGTTTCAACATCTTTGCAGTTGTCGACTAAAACCTCAACAGGCGAAACTCAAAATTTCGTAGCCTAATACCCTGCCCGACCATGATGTCTCCACGAAATTGCCGACGAAATTTTTTCGTCGCGTAATACCTTTCCAGATGAATTTTGACATTTCCCCATGAAAATAATGCATAATACCTTTCCAGATGAATTTCGACCTTTCCCCATGAAAATAATTTGTCAGGAAAGACTAAAATTCTCGTAGTGTTTGAAATCTAAATTACAAAAGAAATTTAGTCGGTATTGTATTTCTTTTATAGCAAGACATCTAATAATTGAACTCCATCACCAAGAAACCTTCTTTAAGCCTCCAACAACCATATAACTGAACACAATTTTTCACTATTTCCCTCTCTGTCTCGTGTAATAATTATTTTAGTTATATATGTAATAATTTTATAATTCTATCTTACGTACACTTTCAATGTTTTGATTTTATCGTTCATGCAATGTTTTCTTTCTTGTTAATGTTTTGATAAATTAAACCTTTAATTTGCATCTTTAAATTGATAAAGACACAAAGATTTTTTTTTTTTTTTTTACCATTTTTTTAATAGTTATTTTCAATAATTAGAAAGTGTTTGGTTGAATGAAAGTGTTTTAGTTATATGTTATCTTGGTTGAATGAAATAGGTTCACTATTTTTTTAATTTTTTTCTTGAAACTTAATAAAACACAATTTTTCTCTCATAGACATACAATATAGGCATATTTTTAGTATACTAATTCACACCATCACACTTTTGCTATGTACGTATATTATTATGATTGAAGTTATGTTGCTTACATGACAAAAGTGTGGTGGTGATATATATCAGTATACTATAAATATGTCTATATGTCTATATTGTGTATATATGAGAGAAAAAATGTAATAAAACAACACTCAACAAAATATATATTTCTAATAATTAGTGTTGATTCAAATATGATATATAATTGATGAATGTTGTGTTGTAAGTCTCGTAGAGTTCCACTTAAATGCGATAATGATGTTTTTGTATCGTATCTTATTTCTTATTTTCTTGTTATCTATTAAAACATAGGTCACATGTATTATTTTGATCAAGTCGGTGGCTAAAGTTGACAAAGAAAAGGTACGTTATTTGGGTTTGGTAAATTAATTTAAATTTAACACTAATATGAGGGCTAAAGTAGGAAATTTTCTCTCATTTTTAATATAAAATATTATAGTATATATGCATGTGTTAGTATTACGTGGGACGTAAAGGAAATGGAATATAATTTATATAGGTGGAGAAGTATTAACCCTAGCAAAGAAATAATAATATGCGTGACAATGCATGCAAACACATGTACTAGTGTTTTAACATGCATGCATGTACTGTCATTACAATGATAATTAGGTTAAAATACTTTTTTTATAATGTGGATTACCGGGTTAATTAATATGAAAAAAAAATCTTAGACAAGTTCTATAAATTCCCGTTTTGCTTCATGCCTGATGCCTCCATTATCTCTTTATCCTCCTTCACGTCTTCTCTGATATTTTTCTTTTCTTTTCTTTTTTCTCTCTCTCTCTCTCTCTTCTCTAAAAAAACAAAAATGGATAAATCACCATGCAATTCTCAAGATGCTGAAGTGAGAAAAGGGCCGTGGACGATGGAAGAAGACTTGATTCTTATAAATTATATCAACAACCACGGTGAAGGGGTCTGGAATTCACTTGCTAAAGCAGCTGGTAAGGAGCTTTTAGCTAGATTAGAAAGCAAGGTTTTTTTTTTTCTTCAATTGGTTTACTCTAATTTTCATTTTGATTATATACCCCAGTGACCAAACTATCTTGTTTGATGATCTTGATAGGTCTGAAACGTACCGGAAAAAGTTGTCGGCTCCGGTGGCTGAATTATCTGCGACCTGATGTGAAGAGAGGGAATATTACACCGGAAGAACAGTACTTGATTATGGAACTTCATGCTAAGTGGGGAAACAGGTCAGTTCATGTTATAATAATTGCGTATATATATTTATTTTAATAAAGAAATATAGAAATATTGCACTTTTTGTATGAAGTGTTGCAATCTGCGAACCCTTTTTATTTATTATTGGACGACAAATTAAGGAGGGCTTCTTCGATGTAAGTTCTTATTATAGTTTTTGGATTGAAAAGTGCGCTCTTAGAGTCCGCGGTTTTGTCCAGCCTGGAAGTTCAAGGAAGAGAGAGAGAGAGATTGCTCATATTTTGTGCATTCATGGCCACCAAAAAGACTGCGACACATGGGGTTTCTAAAACTTGTTGAAAAAGAAAATCCTTTCACAAGATCTGTTTTTCGCTTTCTTTCTTTCTTTTTAAAATTTTATGTGGCTTGAAAAATCCCATCTGATTCTCTTTCTAATGATTTGAATCGACAAATTGCAAATATGTTGTTTTACTCAAATCTTTTCAAAGTTTTCATACTTGTGTCATCATCCATGCTGAATAAGAATGACTAATTTTTTGCTTTAAAAAGTGCAAGTTTTTGCTTTCAACCTCTTCTTCTATGCATGTAATAGTACACATAGCACATCATCATTTCGATCAAGAATCAAAGTTCAATTTTGTGTTCTCAAGTTCTATATGTATATAAATATATATATATATATATATATATATAAATTCATGAATTCATGAGAATATTGAATGTAAGTCACTAGTTTTACATGCTTTGAATCAAGTGTGTATACACTTGTCAAAACTTCTCCATAATGAGTAGCTCACATTCAATATCATGATAAAATTATATCAGGACGTCCTGACCAAATCGGGACTATATAAATATGTATATTGATAATTCAAATTAATTTCATAAACATTTCTGGCAAAAAAAAAAATGATTTTAGAAATTGAAGGAGTAATTTAATTTCTTATTATATGTATTTTCTGATTTATCAAAAAGATAATGCTCACACACAGAATAATAATTAAAATAGTAAATAATTTATTTTTTCTTATAAAAAAAAAATCCTAGAAATTATTATGGTATTATCTATGCCAAATATAGTAAGAAAAATTCCAAAATTTTGGAAGGATTGTGAATGTACTCTGGACACTAAATATTACAGCTAGGTAGCCAGTTGGATGGCTGCTGTTGAGTGGTGATTATAGGGCAGGTAGTTGTGAAGACCGCCAAAATAGACTTGGTGATAAAACTTTCTATTTTAGGCTAAACCCATTTCAATACATCACATGTTAACCTTTTACTGTGATTTGAAATAGACATAAATTTGTACTGTTTTGGCTCTCAGGACAAAGCTCGATTCTTCAATATTTTCTTTGCATTCACGATATGAAACTATCCCTTCTTAAAATATCTAGGAGCTGCTTGAAAAATAGTATAGAATATTTGAGTTTTTGGGCAATTTAATTAATTATGATTAGTTCAAATGCTATATGCAAGGCTGTAGAAAAGAATTTACATTAACCCTAGTTATTAATCGTTATATATCTTCATATATAGGAGTCGTGGCTTGCTTTTATTCCTGAGACCCTTGAACATGCAATTAATCATGCCTAGTTTCCCTTTCCATTAATGAATTCAACATGATAGCCCTTTGATTAATTTCCACCATAGAACATGACCTCACCATTACTGTAATAATAACTCTTATAAACGAACATGATTATATATTCTTGATTTTCACAGCACAGGTACTTTAGTTATTGCAGTACAGGAGCCTTAAACTTCAGATCATTACTAATATAACCTTCTTATATTTTGTTTAATTTTGAATTTTATGACATGTAAGAGTACATATGAACAAGAACAAACTGCCAAAAATTGTTCTTAGATACTTTTTCAAAACTCTCTCAGAAAAAAAAAGGTTATGGGAATGAAATTCGAGATGTCGTACCAGCTAAACTATCTAGTGCCTACTTTTTCATAGAATATATTATAATTGATTTTTTTTTCTTTTACATAGCTATTGCTTCATTTTGATGAATGCAGGTGGTCGAAAATCGCAAAGCATTTACCAGGAAGGACAGACAATGAGATAAAGAATTACTGGAGAACAAGAATCCAGAAGCATATTAAGCAAGCAGAAACCTATTCTGGGCAAAGTTCTTGTGAGGTAAATGAGCAGGCCAGCTCAAGCCAAATGTCTGCCGCTGCTTATTCCATCGAAAACTACCCCTGTGCAGTACCATCATACCCACCAAACCCGGACTCATGTTATCCGGTCGTCACACCTTTTCCGGCTGATCAGTTGAACGAAAATTATTGGAGCATGGAGGATCTCTGGTTACTTAATGGTGATTGAACTAAATTAAATTATAAGGATTCATATATGAAACCAGTTCGAATTCGGATTCGGATCGATCTTCGGTTTTATCTTTATATATATTGTTATGTTTCCTAGATGTACTTATAATTATTTCTGTATTATGGGTGGCTTGTAAACGAATTCTATATACACAATATATATAGAGAGAGAGACAGTTATATAATATATACATGGAAGAATTTACCTTTTCATATCATCGAGATATATATATATATATATATAAAAGAAAAAACCTGAACCATGCTTGAGTATAATGTGAGTTTTTAAGAGAAATAATAGAGAGAGAGAGAGAGAGAGAGAGAGAGAGAGAGAGGTGGCAGCTAGCCAGTTGGAAAAAATATCATGTACTTGGGTGTGCCTGTGATGTGTGGTCTATTCACTTGATGTGTTTACTTTCATAGTGAAAGTGTTTTGTACGTTTGACCTAACTTCTTGGATTTATACCTATTAATAGAATTAAAACTTTATTAGAGTTTACTTCAAACATGCAAGTAAAGCCACTTAAACTAGGGTTTGAATGGGATTATTAAGGTTTCATTCATCAATTAATGGAAAATTAGATTAATATTTTTTACTTCCATAATGGGTTTTGTTATTATGCAAGAACTATTACTTTCTATTTTTTGATTTTTTGATTTCGTAATTTATCATTAAAATTCTTGATTTATTTAAAATTTTGAATCAAAATCTAATAGCTATTAACAGTTACTATAAATGATATGTATAATAGCATGACTTGCATAACCATTATACTATATTATTCGATCTAGTCCATGTATTATTGTCGGTTTCAAGATTTTGACATAGTAGTTGAGAATGTATATCCGAGTTATTATACTCAGACATGACGCTGTCTCACGTTGATATATTTAAAAGGTTAAGGCTCAACTATTTCCTAGTGAACATGTAAATCTTTTTTATTAATTTCATCAATTGATTTTTTCTGATGAACGATAATTAATTCAACAGTTAATATTCAAGATTTAGTATATGTTTAATCCTAATTAATTAAGTAAGCATAATTCGTCTAGCAATAAAAAGATGAAAAGATCAGACCAATCCGATCCAAACTGACTAACTGAGTAGGCTGATTTTGAAAGACCAATCTTGTTTGGGATGACTTACACAGATCCTTTACTTTGAAATTTATGTCAATAAACATTTTAGTGAAAAATTACATTTATGAAAGTATTATATTCTTGTATACAAATGGGTATGAACAGAACATATATAGAACATGGACATGACAGAATTTAACATAGATATATATATAATGCATATCCATACAATATACCTAACTAAAACCAGTAGAAATTTGACACGTAGTAAGACAGATCGAGCAGATATATTGGGAAGTTTTCATGGTAGCTTTTTGATTAATATATACCTATTTCGAAGCATTTCCATGCAAAATTGAAGGCCAACGACGTGAGCTAGGTTGTATAAAAACTCTTGGAACTCTTCACATGGCTGCTTATGATAAATAAAATTCTCCCCATCCATCCGCTTGTGCCAACATATGCATGCACATGCTTAATTACTTTCCCCACCCGTAAATTGATTTCATGTGTTGTAGTGTTTTTCTTATTTTTAGTATCATTATCATTATTTAAGAATCTCCTTAATGATCAATCTCAGCTGAAAACAAATTGATATATGTACGTGTAGGGCACAAAACAACTTGATCGATGATCAAACCTTTGTACCATAAAAATATCCATGTTATACAAACAGTCGCTGACATTATTAAGATATATGTGTGGTCCTGTAAGAAGTCTACTATATATACATCAAAATTTATCGAGTCATTATTTAACAATGTGCTTGCTATATTTTATCCGACTAAATTTTGACACGTAACATCAACTGTGAACCAACATAAAATTCAAAAAGTATATCAACCCTTTCGCATGATTTCAATTAATTATATATATATATATACTTTTATGATCTTGGTTGACAAAATGCAGTTGCTTGGCGCATTTACAATTGTTGATAATTATACGTATCCAAGCTGCTCATTGTTGTAGAATATGTCAATAGCAGAGTACGTAGCGGTTTTTTCTGATGTGTGAGAGAGAAAGAGAGAAAACACAAGTTAGGTCTCTCGAGTGACGAGTGATGACATTGAAGTAGAATTCACAGTGTACCAAACCTTCAACATTGGGTAGCATATATCAAGCTCTTATTATTCAAATGAAGAATTTGGAAGATAACTCCAACACCAATTTTCTCGGATTTTGCGCTGTCTCATATGGGAAACCATATATAAAAGAGGATGTTAGTTTTGTGCTTTCATTGTTGATCAACTCTTTCACAAAAAGAAAGGTCAATATCTCTCAGCCGCACATTAATTTAGTCACATGTTTTATATGCAAAAAATTAAAAATTATTAAAAAAAATAAATCTGCATGTGAAGGATAAGGAAATATCACATGATGGGTCGGCCATGAATGATCATAAAACGTGCAACAATTCAAGTCTCATTAATATATTCATCCAAAAAGAGGCAAAAACATTGTGTTAATTAATTAACATGGCCTTTTAAACTTATATTAACAAGACTCTTATCGTTAAAAATTTAGTTTAACTTTATAGTTGATCAGGATCTTGATGTAATGATGTTTATGATGATCATATATGATAGGTTTATGATGATGGTTATGATATTCAGTCGAAGTGGGGTGGCAGACAAGGGAATCTGTTAGGCAAAATGATAGATGAGAAGCACTTGTTAACATGTGCAATGATGTTGATGAGAGAGTACTAGCTTGTTAAGCTAGGAATTGAAGACCAATCAAAGAGTAAACGAGACATGTCAATGAATTGTATTTATGCATCCATGTGCCTTTGAAATGAAAATTAATTGTTCCTCTTTAGATTTCTTGTCGTTTAGGTTTTATCCACGTAAACAAAAACTGATCGAATACAACCCCAACCTAACCAGTTTATCTTCATTTTACTAATTTCACATCCCAACCAATCCAAATACTTTGAAAGCTAGCTATAAATAATAATGTGATAAAAATTTTAAGCCAAAATCTCAGAAAAAAACTTGAGATCTAGAGACTTCAATTCTATTCTATACTGCCAAATTATAAGAAGCACAACACATGCACTCGCATTGGTTTTTGCTATAGCTGAGCTAGGCAATCCTATACCATTAATTACCATATATATATATATATATATATATATATATATATCTGCTGATAATTCTCAGCCTCACAGGTTGATACTGGAGTGAGAGATTGATCTATATATCAGAGTCACATCATCTAACTTGGTTACAGAGGTTACATGATCTTATATATATATATAATCATGGGGATGGCTTATGGCTATTATACCGGAAAAAACATTCTGTGTGTGATACTGAAGCTTTTCTAAAGCTAAAAATTTAATCCAGCGGTTGAAAAGATAAGTTGTAATCGGTATTTTATTTTATATGTATGCTATAAACTTAAAACTTGTGTGAGTGAGTGCATGGATGGTGTGTGGTTGGGTCGAATTTTATGGTTGTATTTAATTAATAGGGGGGTTTAGCCATGTAGCTACATTGTCAATGGTAAGTTATATGAGAGAGTTAATTACTCTTTGTTTTATTTTATTTTTTAATTTTTACATCCTTAATTTATATACACTCTTGGATTGAAATCTAAAAGTTAGAAATTTATCTAGCAACCATACAATCATGTATAGGGATGGCAAAATTATCCACGGATACGGATATCCGTAAAAATCCGCTTTATTTAAAACATGGATGGATACTATTATTTCGGGGACGGAGCGGGGATGGATGTCATCCTAATATCCATTTTATTTTTTAGAATGGGGATGGATATCCATCCCCATATAGATCTGTTATAAATTTTAATATTTTAAAAATATAAAAATATATTATGTAATTATTAATTCTAATTATATAAGTTATTATTAATTTTTATATTTGAACTTTATTGGATGTATTTTTATATCTGTTTTGCTTATGTTTCCTGGTTGCAGCTTTGTGTGTTCGAGTTGGGTGAATTAGCTTGGTGCTCTTCTGGTACCTCTTCGGTGCTCCACTGGTGTGTCTATGTGTCTTTGTTTGTATTAGTCGGTGGCGTGTTATAGAGCAGCGGTGCTTTTGGGTTGTATTGGCCTTTTGGTCATTTTATGGTTGTTATTTGTACTTTTATTGGGATATTCTCCCTTCAAATAAAATTACCGTTTATAAAAATAAAAAAAATAAAATAAAAAATAAAAAAAGGATAAAATGTACCGTTACATATGTTAGTTATATTTTTCTCTTACAAATTTTAAGTTTTTTCATCAAATACGGATATAAACAAAGTGGGGATGAATATCTCTATCTTAATTAACGTATTATTCGAATCCGTCCCGCTCACTTAGAAATAAGGATGGATGCGGAGATAAAGATATATATCTTAAACAGATACGGGGATAAATATTGGGGTATCCATACCCAATCCGATCCATTGCCATCCCTAAATTCATGTATAGTAGTTGAACCCTTGATTAATTAATAGGGGAATTACAATTTAATCCTTGAGTAATGAGGAAATGTAAGTTTTTTATTTATCTTTGTATTTTTCATCAAACTAGTCTTTTTATTTGTAAAAATAGTTCATTTAAGTCTTTTGTTTGGAAAGCTTATTGCAACTTGCTTCCTTCTTCCTTCTTATGAAGTTCTGGCTTGGCGTATAGTTCCTATTAGTAAATTGTGTCCTATGTGTAAGATCAAAGATGAATCAGTTCTTCACAGCCTTTGGGGTTGCAGCAAGTTATTTCTGGTCCGTGATTTCTGGTATAGCAAATTGCCTGCTGTTCATAAAGGAAAAGTTCTGTTTTTTGATTTCATTCTTGTTTGCTTTGAGCGTTTAAAGTAAGAAGAATTGTTGCTTTTATGTGTGTGTTTGTGGAAAATATGGGCTCAGCGTAATGTTGTTGTCCACGATTCTTCTTCCTTTGTTGAAGTTGATATAGCAGTGCTAGCACGATTCCGGTTCCATAGGAACCGGCGATTTTGAACCTTTTTTTTTTTTTTTTCAATAACAAACAAAAAAAAAAGATTTCTAAGTTCTAACTTGTAACTTATAAGTTTAGATTGTAATTGAATAAAATAAAATATATAAATAACAAATTGCAAAATAAAATAAAATTAAATTAAATTAAATAAAATTCATTGGGTTCATTGGATGTTGGAAGTTAGATCACCCGACCGAAAATAAAATAAAATAAACAAATTACAAATTACAAAATTAAATTAAAATAAAACTAAACAAAATGACAAATTACAATTTACATTTCATTGGGTATTTGGAAATTGAGTCACCCAAATTTTAAAAATAACATAAAATAAATAAATGACAAATTACAAAATTAAATTAAAAAAAATGTAAAGTTATTAGCCTTGCACTTAATTTTTACCACAATTAAGTTGCTTACATATCCTCTTGGGGGGGTTTAGAGGAATTAAAGGCCACGTAGTTCTCTTACCTTTTATTACAGGTTCGATGATGACGTGGACTAATTTTTATTACAGATTTGCTATTCCGGCTCCACTGCTCCAGAGCCTTCAGGTTCGTCATCTTTGAAGAAATCGTATGTTGGCTCCTGATTGATTTCTTGTTGTCTATATTCCACCTTTGTCTAATCATCAACACAAACCTGTATCTGAAGTGCTTTCGGTGTCAAGCACGAACGTTTTTCATCTAAGATATTCCCCCTGGCGCTGAACTCTTGTTCCACCGCCACAATAGAAATTGGTGTTGAAAAAATATTTTTGGCTATCATAGCCATGATTGGATAGTACTTTGTAGCTTCTTTCCAATATTTTAAAATATCAAATTCTTCTGTAAACTCACAAGAAGAAGCTAGATAAGATTCAAGCTCAGAATACGAACCGGAGCTTGATGAAGAACATCTTGGTTTTTTGGTTTTTTTTGATAACATACTATACCCTAAATTCAAAAATCCAGAGGAGGATAATGGAGGCTGAGATGCAGTTTGTGTTCGTGTGACATCTAAGTTCAGTGAGGATCCATAAAATGTAACATATTCATCATATAAACTATACAATAATTTCTTAACTCTATCACAACACGCATCAACATCATATTCAATATTTAAACCTTCTTTGCCATAATAACCTTCTAGATAATAAGACAAAGATTGTAATTTACTACGTGGATCAAAAGCCATAGCAATCAAATAAATATTTGAAAACTCCTTATAATAATTTAACCATTTTTCCTTCATAGCACTAACGGCTTCCACTATTGCTGGGTTAGATTCACAATAAAAAAAAGCACCAACAACATTAAGACTCTCAATAACAAATAAATGTGTTGTAGGAAAATAAACACTAGATAAATTTTTTGTAGCATTATTAAAAACTTTTAACAAATTGAAAACATTGTAACAAGCATCCCAATGAGCTTCAAAAGTTCAATAGTAGGAACATGAAATTGAATAAAAGAAACTAATAAATCCCTATACTCATAACTTTGAGCAAGCAATTTATAAGTAGAATTCCAACGTGTTGGAACATCACGAGCAAATTTAACGACATGTCTACCATTTTGTTTACAATATCTTGCCCATGTTTTTATTGTAAAAGAATGTCTCCATAAAAACGTTAGGGCTTTTCTAATAGGTAGAATAAAATCTCCAAGAGTTTCTAATCCTTTTTTAACAAATATATTTAAAACATGGCATGCACACCTTTGATGAAAAAATGTACCACCAAGAAAGGGTTTGCATAAATTAATTAAAGATGGAATAGCAGCGGTATTGGCAGAAGCATTATCAAAACCAATTGCAAAAATTTTGTTTTCAATATTATACTCTGAAAAAATAATTCTAAGTTGTCTATAAATATTCTGAGCAGTGTGTGCATCATCAAAAACTCTAAATGCAAGAATTCTTTTTTGGATAATCCATGCATTATCCATAAAATGGCAAGTGACACCCAAGTATGAATGCGATTGCCAAGGGTCAGTCCATATGTCAGCACATACGGTAACACAACCATTATATTTTTTAAAATATTTTTCTAACTTTTTTTTCTCTCTCAAATAAATCTTTTCAAGTGTTTGTGTGAGCGTGGATCTAGGGACACGGCATGCAGCAGGGTTTAATACTCGTCGACAATAGTTAACAAAACCAACCCTTTCACCAAAACTGAATGATAAGTGTTCTACTGCTACCATCCTAGCTAATTCTTCTCTATTTTGTTCATCAGTATAACGAAATAATTTTTGGTTAGGAGTAACGTACCTGGGAATTTGTGATTGTGACCTCGTTCTGGTCATTGCTTATGGATGTTTGGTTTCAATATGCTTCCGATAAGTGCCATATCCTCCGGCTTTGCTCCACCTATATGTTTTGGTGCAGTAATTGCAAGCCGCTACATAGCTTCCATCTTATTTCCTAACTTTCTTCATATGTTTAACGAAGAGATCAGATTTGTTTTGCTTATGTATCAGATCTTCCTCCTCTTGTAGTTCCACTTCCGGTGGATCATAATCAAAATCCGGAGGTGTATCAATATCAAGCATATTTTCTAACTGGCTTATCAAATTGGGGGTGTTGTCATTGGGATCGGGTTCAGAAATTATTAGAGGGGGAGTATGACAGTTTAGACCTAGGTCTTCAACATAGGCCCGGCGTTGCAGATATTCGTGATAGGTGGGGTTGTTATGATTGAGATTATCGATTATAGCACCCTTACCTTTTATCCAAATCAAACGCCTAGGACCGTCACGACTGTGACCCCTTCCATTTCCACTTCCACTTCCACTTGCCATTTAAAAATAAATTTGGGAGAGAATTGGAAACTTAGAACTTAGAAGAATAATAGTATTAGTAGGTACTATGTAGTATGTAGTAAAGTAGCAAACTAGTGATTGCAAATAAATGAAAATGAAATTGGAAACTTAGTAATTGACTAATTGGAAATTAAATAAATTGGAAATAAGATAAATTGCAAATAAAATAAATTGGAATTAAAGTTAATTGAAAATAAAATATATTGGAAATAAAATAAATTGAAAATAAAATATATTGGAAATAAAATAAATTGCAAATTGCAAATAAAATTAATTTCAAATCAAACAATTACAAAATGAAATAAATATTAAAAACCTTGGAAACTTGGAGACTTAGAGATTGAGAGACTTGAGAGTTGAGAGTGTTGGAGAGAAATTAGAATTAGAGAATGGAGAGAATTGAGAAGAAATTGGTGTGAGGAAAATGGGGGGGGGGGGGGGGGGGGGGGGGGGGGGGTGCGGCGGGTGTTTTATTTATAGAAAAGAAAAAATTAAAAAAATTAAAAAAAAAAAATGGGGTAGCCGTTAAAAAAAATGGGGTAGACATTTTTTTTTTTTCATTTTTTCTGTTTTTTTTTTTTTAATTTTTAAAAAAAATCTATTACATCCATCCATTAATTTATTATATATATATAAATATATATATATATATATATATATATATATATATTATTAAAAAATGGGGCAAGCTTTCATATTTGGATTCCACTCAGTAGCCATACACCTAAATTCTAGTGCTATTAATTTAAATGATCCCATACTCAATAATTTTGTCTAAGAAGTGAAGACCTATATTATTGATCTTTTGTAATTTTAAGTTATATTTTTTTTTCCTTCAAAGTGTCTACCTGTTACTCAGTCAGTTTCGAGTCGTCATTACCTCGGTGGTATATATATATACAAATTCCAGCATAATCTGATTTGAAACTTAAAAACAAAACTGTCTGAATATATATAAATGTTAGACAGTAACATGAGGTGATGATCAGAATCTAAGCTATCAAGTTGGGCTTGCACTAATATGATAGGAACCTTTTTTTATTTAAACTTCAGTGCATACCATTTGAAAATAGGAAAGAAATGAAGATTAATTACAGAAGCCAGCAATATCGTGTCTCCTCTGTCATGGGAGCTTGAATATTAGCGGATGATATCATATGAAATATATGTATATATTATATCTGTTCAGAATAAATTAGAGCCCACGAAGACATTAGCATTTAGAGTTTTTTTTTTATTTTTTATTTTTTTTAAATATCTTATTCTAAAAAAAAAAAAAAAACAACAACAACAACAACCCGAAGACCCGGATGGTTTCAAAACCATATAAAAACATCCCTTACCATTGTATAAAATTAATAAATTGAAGAAGGGTTATTGATGTCATTATATATAAACTTTTCTTTGACCTAATTGCCCTTTTTTTTATTGCCTGTTTACTAAATAATTTTGGAGGGCCGCTGGGGCACACCGAACACCACGCGACGTGCAGTGCTCTTTCAGCCGCTGGACCCTACTCGGTCCTCCGGGTCTGTTTACTAAAACATAACTTTGCATAGTATGAGAGGAGACTTCGTGGAGTGGAGTGATTAGGGCTGAGCTATTTGTTTGTTTTCTGTCTCTGTTTCGGTTGGTTTGTGGGTCTGCTGGGGTGTTTTTCTGGTGTTTTTGCTGGGTGTTTGGGTGTTGTGTGGTGCTGTTTTCTGTGCTTGCTGCCCTTGTGGCTTAATAAACTCCATTGTTAAAAAAAAAAAAACAAAAAAAAATTGCATTTTCTCAATGGGGCCTTGATTTCTAAGAATACAAATTTAACCGATTCAAGATCACCAAGGGAATTTTACTTGGCTTATTGTATTTTAGTTGTCAAAAAAAAATCACTAAGAATTTTACGAAATTGCCCACCACATGCTTTGATCCCCTGGACGATTTCTGGAAAAGAAAAAAAAATACTAAATTAACATAAAAAGAGGAAGAGAGACTTTAATCTGCTTTATAATTTTTGTAAATGTCACCTGGGTTTTTGTAGAAGTAATGCCACCAAAAATGGGATTAATTATTGTTAGTTTTAGTCATCAGCATACATTGTAGAAGATAGGGGTAGGGAACTTAATTATATGAGTTAAATTTGTGACTCAAATTTAACTCATAATTTAGATGTAACTAATTAAATAGTTGACACACAATTTTTGAGGTTTTAATTTATATTCATTTACATTTCTAAACTTTTAATTTAGTTTAAAAGTGAATAGAGATAATTTGAAAATATTGAAGTCTAAATATTAATATATAAAACCTAACATATTCTTAACCCTAGATGAAAATACATAGAACTTAAAATTTTCGACATACAATATAAGATTTTTTGAAACTTTAGTGGGCTGAAATAAGTGGAACAACAATACAACACTCCTAGAGACTAGAGTCTTGCAAACTGGAAGTAACACAGAAATATCACAACATATTCTCAATTATTCTGGATATCTAGCTCTGTAGGAACATTATAATCAATTAATTAATCTAGGATTCACAGTGATCATGCAAAAAAAGAGATTTGTCTGGTTAGGTGATCACCATTCACTTACGCGTGCATGCATGTGGCCGCTGGAGATTTTTTAAATGTAAGGAGATTATGGGAAGACCGTATCAAGAATACAGAAATTGCTTCCAAGGACGATGAGACAGTCGAGTTCAAGAGATACTGTCGATGAACATCAGTGCCTTCGTTATCATTTATAGCCCAGATGATAAAAAACCCATGATGTGGCCCATTCACTCAAAACTGCAAGAGATGATGGTGAGGTTCCTTAGCATGCCGGAGATGGAACCTTATCATGGTGGTTTCAGTGGCCTACAAGGAATTCCATAAAATGATATGGTTGCTCTGTTGTCCTCACATTTTGAAGGCAACGACAATAGAAGTGATATTGCTCAAGACCTGCACCTTTGTAGAAATGTAGAAATTGGTGGCAATTTTAGTGGTTGTTTCTTGGGGCTGCATTCTAACTTATAAGTTATCTAGAGGAAACATTGCTACATATGATGTTGGATTGCCTTATGATCAAGGACGTAACCAAGATTCATCGCTAGGGGGGCTAGAATAAATCTTCTTAATAAGCTTCTATGGAATGAAGAAATTTTAATAATTGAAAATAAAGATGTACCTAGTAGTTAACAATGTAAAATTAAAATAATAATGTATACATTTCTCTTTTTTTCGGGCTTCTTGTGGTTGGTGTTTCTTGCTGCTTCTGGTGTGTTCTTTCTCGTTTTTTTCTGGGCGCCTTGGGCCTTTTTGCTGTCCTGCGTTTTGTTGGTTTGTGGCCTTTGTGCCTTATTTGGATCTATTGTTCAAAAAAAAAAATACAGATCTTCAGTGTAAGGCTACTAATAATGTACCAAAGAATTTTTTGAAAAGTTTTAACTCAACTTTAGCACGGTAAAATTGAAATAAATTTAAAGGAGATTAGGTTGGTCCGTTGGTATACCCATCACACCTACACCATGAAATTGTGGGTTCGAGTCCGCCCTCCCTCAAAAAAAAAAAAAAAAAAAAAAAATCCTGAAGTTATGTAATACTTCAAAATAATTGAAATAAATTCCTTATTTGTTAGCCCATGCCAAACCAAAAAAAAAAAAAAAAATCAACAAGATTTTTACTAAATAATGTATTAAATAGTTGTATTTTCATTTGATGTTGCACTCAATTTTTATATCAATACTTTGTAATTTTGGAAGTAGATTAACCCTAAAATTTTATAAACAAAAAATTTTAATAATCCTAAAATTTCAAAACAAATTAAATATTTAAATTTATATAATTCACAAAACTATAAATTAGATAAACACTAAAATTTCAAAATAAAATAAATTAATAAAATATATATAATTCATTAAAATATACTTAATTTGACAACCAAACCTTTTGAGATAGAGTTTAAACCACATTTAGAGAATGTGGGAGTGAGTAAAAATTAAAAATAAAAATAAAATAAACAAGTGAAAAGACATGCACGGTATTTACTTAAATAATTGATCTAAATAGATAATAGGGAAAATTGCACAAACTTACCCTAACGTTTCCCATTATAGCATAATATTCAACTAATGCATTTAATTGCACAAACAACCCCTCCTGTTAGTCAACTTCGGTTAAAAATAACCATTGACCATTATTTTTTTTGAAAGCCCAAAATTGCCCTTGCACTTTATTACAAAAAAATCTTAATTGCCCTTTATTTAAAACATTATCTACTTTAAATTATTAGAATATAAACAATAAATACTAAACATAATCCTTTTTAAATAAAAAAATTCAAAAATAATATATTAAAAACAAAACATTTTGAGAAAATACAATTTAATAATATATTAAAAAAACAAAAAAAAACGTTATTTTGAGAAAATATAATTTAAAATTATACAAGTCCAATATGAATAGTAGTAATGTGCTACATATTTTTTAAATTTAAAACATATTTTTTTTATTTAAAAGGATTATGTTTAGTATTTTTTTTTTAAATTTTTGAATCAAAATATAATGCGTAATTTATATTGAGTCAAATTATTTTGTCTTATATAGATGAACATTGAATAAATTTTCAGTGTTACTATATTTTATTATGACAAATGATTATATTTTTATTTCAAACTCTTGATGATTTTATTTATATTTGTGTTTAGAATACTAAAACATAATCCTTTTTAAATAAATAAAAAATTCAAAAATAATATAATAAAAACAAAAAAATTCAAAAATATGTAACACATTACCACTATTCATATTGGACTTGCACAATTTTAAATTATATTTTCTCAAAAAAAGTTTTTTTGTTTTGTTTTTAATAAATTATTAAATTGTATTTTCTCAAAATAACGTTTTCTTAAATTGTTTTGTTTTTAATATATTATTTTTGAATTTTTTTTATTTAAAGAGGATTATGTTTAGTGTTTAATTTTTATATTCTAATAATTTAAAGTAGATAATGTTTTAAACAATGGGCAATTAAGATTTTTTTTTGTAATAAAGTGCAGGGGAAATTTTGGGCTTTCAAAAAAAATCATGGTCAATGGTTATCTTTAACTGAAGTTGACTAACAAGAAGGGTTGTTTGTGCAATTAAATGCATTAGTTCAATATTATGCCATAATGGGAAACGTTAGGGTAAGTTTGTACAATTTTCCCTAGATAATAAAACAAATTATAAGGATTACTCTACAATTTTCTCAATTTTAATTTTTTTTTTTAAGATGGGCCAGGGTGGGTTTGAGCCCACCCAATCCCCGATTATGGTCCGTCTCTGCTTATGATGTTATCAAACAATGGCCTACCAATTTCAATCCTTGAATTTATATGTGTTGGTCTTGTTCCAATTTCTTTGTTATTATTATCGAGGTTTTTTAAATAAAAAATAAAATAAATTAAGTTCTTATGTTTCATGTATTCGTCATTTTAAGGCATTTTTTGTTCATGTATGCCACATAACCTTTTCTATGCCATATAGTAATGCTATGTTTATGTCATTTCAATAACAATATTGTAAGAGTGCTCATTCAATTTAACAATGTCCAAGGTTGGAGTCACCATTACCGCATGTGGTATCTCAAAAAAAAAAAATAATTTCACTACAAGAAAAATTCTCCTCTAGCAATCACACTTTTCGACAACAGGCATTGCCCGTAGTAGATGCCGTAATTACCACGAGCAATGACCGTTGTAAATGGCGTTTTTGACAATGGGCATTTGCTTGTGGTCGATGACGTAATTAATTGCCCGTGGTAGATACTCTGGTTTTTTTTTTTTTTTTTTTTTTTTTAAATCCAATTTTTTTATATTAAATTTGGTATAAAATTATCTCAAAAATGATTGAAAATAATAACATTTTTAAGAATCTAATTTATATTGAATTTGATAAAATGTATAAGCATATACATAATAAAAATAGATTCACAAAATAAATATTCACTAAAATCCTAGTTAAAAATATTCAATCCTAACATTAGTTTCACCGAAAAACATTTGAGTCCTAACATTTGGATGTTGGCTAAGCACTATTCACCATTAGAGTCTAACATTTGATTGTTGGCTAAGCAATACAAGTGCCTTTAGTATCTTCATCTCGTTTTTTATCCACCTGTAAAGGACAATATTTTATGTAACCCGGGTCAATGTATTTAAATAACTACTTATAAAATTACCTTATCTATAACAAAATATAGTGGCAATATGACATATCTAGCTTGACAATATCATAGAAACTTATTTTTAGAAGTTGCAAATGTAACCATGAAAAAGAAAAGTGCAGTTTTATTATTTTTTAATTTTTTCGAATATTCACATATTAGAGAACCCCAAATCAAGAAAACATGGAAACGTACCTGATCCAACTTGAACATTAACGACCAAGTATATCTCCTTCAAAGAAAAATTAGCAAACCCACCAAGTAAAGTGTCAAATGTGTGTTGCAAGGCACAAAGCTGTGACTTCCCATACAAATAAATTTATGTTAGTATCTTAGAAAAGAATAAGATTATTATAAAAGAAGCACCCCTACAAAGACTAAAACCTGAATTTTGATAGCTAAACAGTAACAGGGCATACGTAGTGTTCAAGCTCTTCCTTTGAAAAATCAATTGACTCAAAGAAAGCCAAGCTAAATTTAAAACTTTGAAAGGAGATATGTGAGAAAAAGGAATTAATTAACCTGAATAACACCCTCTCTAGCTGCTAAATAAGTAATTATCATCGGCGTATACTTGTTCAAGCACTACAAGAAAAATCACATCTACCACGAGCTTACGATAAGGTAGAACTCATTAAACGAACAATATTAATAAAAGAAAATCCAACCATTCTGGCTGCCACAATTTCAGCTTCTGTCGAGGAAATTACCAAGAAGAGGAACAGTGCGTGCAATTGTTAAGTATAGAAATTATATAGTAAGTATGTATACAATTAATCACAAAATCAAATGTTATGGCAGCTTGAATATAAGTGAATCAACCGGTAATATTTTAAAGCATTTAAGAATTTGCTTTTCGGAAAATTTTAATTTTTTGTTCCTATTAAGTTCGAAATAATGTAAATGCACTTACTTTTTTTTGTTGCAAGGATTGAACCCATTTTGATGAGATCCTTTAAGAAGCTGGTGGTATTATTCTTTCTGATGGAAATTTCGGTATATATCTCCCACCTGAGAATGTCAGTTTCCTATATTAATGACGACATAATTTTTGCAGTGTTAAGTTTTACACTCTCAACATTTAAAGTTTGAAAATGTGTCTAATGCAAATACAATTAACCTAGAGAGGATGGATAGGTTATTTACCAATTAATCGATTATGTTACCAAATTTTCGACTATTCAATTTTAATGGCAAACAACATTATAATAAAATCAAGTATTAAATGCGGAAATTAAAAGATACTTGAATTTTATGTGGAAATCCTCCAAATGAGAAAAACCATGAGACTAACCCCACTAGCCACTTGAGCCATAGAAATCCACTATATGAAAAGAATGTTACACTCTCAAGTGATACATGGACTCTCACTCTCGATAACCTAAGGCTATGAATACTCCACTCATCACTCTTGGTTCAATTATAGTGATATCCTCCAATCCATTACTCTTGGCGTGAGCACCTCCTAATCTACCCGCATGTCTTTTACAGCGGCACTTGGCACTTGTTTATGTAACCAACACCTTGGTCACAAGACTTTCTAATTGCTTATCAACCACCACTTGTGGCCACAAGACTTGAACTCAATGAAGAGAGTTATATGTCTAAGTGAACATGTAATGAATGCTCAATACATAAAATGCAAGATAAAACAAACTATACTTAATTAGGTGTGGTAATAGCTACCCAACAATCCTAATTATTAGCTAACCCCAAAAACAATCTCCATGACTTCAAATACATTCAATTAATGTGAAGTCTAAAAAGGGAAAGAACAATAAATAATATGGGGATTTGTTCTTCCCTAACAGCGGAGATGTTATAATGCAAAATATGCTAAACAAACATACAATGTTTAACTAGGTGTATAAATTAACTGCTCAACAACCTAGTTATCAACTAATCCCAAACAATCCCCATTAACTTCAAATATGCAATAAATGAGAAGTCTTTAAAGGAAAGAACAATTAATGGAAGGGAAATTTGTTCTTACCTAACAATGGAGGTTAATAATGAAGACCCATGAATGATTTGAAGCACACGAGAAGAATTAGGTCAAAAGAGTTTGGGTTTCCATAAAATGGAATCAAATCATAGACTAGATAAAATTAAGCACAAACATTGAATCTAGCTTAATCAAGAGACACACCCAAACTAATAAAAAAAAACTAGATCCAACATACAATACATAGAGAAGATATGATTTTTGAAGGATAAGATCATGAGGATGGGGATTTCATATCATACCTTGAGTTTGGAGAGAGACTCACACTCAATAAAGTACTTTGAGGCTTAGATCTAGGGTTTTGAAGTGTTTAGAATGTGTTTGGATAATAGCCCTTGAACAATTAAGTTCAACCTCACTAGCGCGCGAGTCATAGAGACTAGCACAGTGGCAAGTGAGGGTATCATTCCGCAGGGAGGTGGAATTCACCAACCGTTACCGGTTCTAGCTATTATTACAACACGCCAAGCAGAATCGTGTGTTAAGTGTGTGGAAACTGTAAATAATAATATAAATAAATAAATGATAAATGATAAACAATAATATTTACAATGATAGGATGGAATGGAGAGATGGCATGAAATGTGATTACACTAGGGAAATGACTCAACCGTAACAATCCTCATAATTAAGGACTAGACTCACTTAGTCCCTCGATGTGCAAGTATATAATAGACTCGTGTCCCCTTAATTGATCTCTAATCTCTCTCGAGTCTTAGAAATCACATCCACACATACGTTTGGATTCATTAAGTACCGTGGGACACACATTCGAGCCATGTATGCCGGTCCAGTGATCTCTCAACTTTCCGGTCAAATACATTGGTTATTTTGTTGGACATGTAATGCGCAACCGCGTGAGCCATACTACAGCCAATAATTCATCCACGAGGCTAACCAAATACGGGATGGCAACCAAGTGAAAGCATTAAGAATACAAGATACCTCTATAACACGAATGTTATATGTTCGTGTCTCCTTAATTAATCTCTACCCTCTCTCGAGCGACATAGAGATTATATCTATGTATAAATGCTTGGATTCATTAAGGAATGTGGGACACATACACTAGCTCTACACACCAGTATAGTGATCTCTCAACTTACTGGTCAAATGTAGAGGATATCACGTTGGGTATGTTAATGCGAACCACGCGATATATAACACACAACCTAAATATCATTCACAAAGTGGCTAACCGAGGTAAAAGCATTAAGCAATGAAATACCCCTATAACTACACGAGCACAAAAGGAATTTAGTTTGTCTTTACTCTGGATATGGATTTGGTTTTTATCAATCTCCCTAGGATGGCTAGACATGGGAAACAAGTTCACCTAACACTAATGTGCATCAATGCAATTGTTAAACATTAAGAACATTCAAATGAATTAAGGGTTCTCCTCTTGACTTGGGAATTTTTCCTAAATCAATTCATCACCCATTCCGACCTAGGATGGGCAAATGTGTCTTAAAAAGACCCATTAAGCACAAGGATGTAAACCAAAGCCAATTTAGCAACTAAATGCATAAACTAGCATTTTCTACTCTTTGGGGATAAAATCCCTAACACTCAAATCATTCAATAAATTGTATTTTGGTCATCTATTAACATACAAACAATCATGGGAAGCTAAATTACTCTACTTATGCATTAAATTATTCTACTTCTAATCTCAATCATGCATGCATATCAATTTCTAACCTCCACAAACATGAATTTCACAATAAGAGATTAAACATACATAAATAAATCAAAGAGCAAAACAAAACTCAAACGAATTTATGAACAAAATACATATATATATATATATATATAGCACATGTGAAGGTTTACAATATTCCCCAAATCGGGGTTACACATCAAAGAAGCAAGAAATACAAGGAAATGAGTAATTAAAAGTAAACCCTTGAAGACAAGTCCTCCAAAGATGCTCCATAGCTTTCCTAGCTCGGATTTGGCTCCTAATTCCTTGAAATCTAGTCTAAGATGGATGGATGGATGAAGTGTATTTGGGGGTTGTTGAGGTATATGGAGAGCTCCCATGGAGGAAGAACCTCCATGGGAGCTTGAGTCTCTCCTTATTATGTGAAGAAAATGAAGAAGATGAAGGAGATGGAAGAAAATAAGAGTTGGTCGTGAAAGAGAGTAAAGAGAGAGAGATTGAGTGTGGGATGTTAGGGATCTGAAAAGAATGAGAGAAAAGGAGATATTTATAGTGGGGGAGTTAGAGTACAAAAATATGGGTGAAAAGACGAGTTTACCCCTCTTGAAAAGCCCTAAAAACGCAAGTCAGGTGCAGGTCATTATCTGTCTCGCAGTACGCTTTAACGACCTGTCTGACGAAACACATTTTGGTGTCCTCTTCTGACTTTCGCTATACAGGTTGCTATATGCATTTTTGTCTGACGCGGTACACTTCGACGAAAACTGGAAAAAAGCTCTTTTAACCCAAAAGTCCCGTATTTGCTCGGAAAATCTCTGTTATCGCGCGTAGACTCCCAAAAACAAAATGAACCTATACAAAGGTCACAAAACATATTATATTCACAAAAACGCTCAAAAACGAAAGCAAACAACAGGAAATGGGGGCCTCAAAAAGTGTATAAATCGTTCCGATCAAAATGTAAATGTTATTTATATAAGTTAACAGGTTTTAAATTATAAGAATTTTATATATAGTTTATTAGTGTAAGCGTGTAATCTCTATGTATCAAGTTTAATCATATAACATGTTAGAGTCATAAACTTCACTTTTTACACGTTTTACAAAATTGTTTTTTAAAAAAAAACAATTTTTTGAAATATATAACTAAAAAGTTAAAAACAACTTTTTATTGTTTTTCACCATTTTCAAAAACATCATTTCAAAACAAGTCATAACTTTTTCTTTCAAACAACTACTTTACTCATTTTAAAAACAACAACTAAATACATTTACATCGTTTTCCATTTTAAAAAAACTATTTTTTAAAAACACTTCCAAACACATTACATTTTTAAAACATAATTTCCATTTAGAAAATAGTTTTTTAAAACACAATTTTAAAAACGATACCAAACGTGCCCAATATTGAACTTTATAAGAAAACAAAATATGTGACTCACATCTATGTTTCAATATCAAAATTTTGAGTTGATAGAGGTAACCCAACTCAGAGAGATACTCATGAGCTTACATTACAATACAAAAATCTCACCATCAAGTTAATTAGGTAACGTCAATAAAAATAAGCAAAATGCAGCAATCTAATCAATTTTGGCAAGATAAAAAATTGGAGGTAAATTAGGAGCGACACTTACCGTTGTAGAGATTAGGAAACCCTAATAAGCAGCTTTTTTAATGAAAAAAAATGAATAAAAACTCTCAAGTATGTTGTCGTCAACAAGTTAACGGCCACAATCTCTTGCTCCAGCCTCCGATAAGTTAATCACCATCACTTTGGAGAAGAAGATCCATCAAAATGAATATTTTCAAAGACCCAAACCCAAAACCTATCAAGTTAAAGATTTATAGTGATTGTAAGGAGAGAAAAATGATTTTGATTTGAGAGGGGAATAGATGAAGATAGAAGAGACCAACCTTAGTTTGTTTCTCAAATCAATTGAGGAGTACTGCCGAATTAGGAATCAGTCTCCGGTGTAGTACGTTCGAGTAACGTCAAGTGATTGATTGTTTCGTTTCTTTGAAAGCAGAGAAGGGAGAGTGTAGAGATTAAGGTTTCGCATTTCAAAATCTCTACATTTAGGGAATTTTAAGACCCAAATATATATCATATCAATTACCATAGCCCCTTGTTTTGCCCGTGGTAATTACCAACATTATCTATCATTGTTATTTAAAGGTCCACGGTGAACAATTTTATATCATATCAATTACCACATGCTTTTATTTGCATGTGGTAATTATAAGTTATTCAACACTGGTATTAAAAGGCTCGTGGTTAAAAGTTTATAAGTGAATATTAACCACGGGCATTTAAAGGCCCGTGGTTGTTATTGCTTATCTAATACGGGCCCAGGATGCCCGCAGGCCGTAGTAGATGCTTAATAATAAAAAAACTTATTTTCTTGTGGTGAATATAAATGTTGTGTGTTTCTTTTGCTTTTAACTAATTGTCTTTTTTTTGGTTTACAATCATGAATCACAAATAAACTAGATGAACCAAAGCAAAGATAATCATATAACTAAAGCTTAATCTATGTACCATGGTGCCATATGGTGGTAGAGCAGTCAAAACGGGTTTACGGGTCGAGTTGAACTCAACCCGACATGATACAAACCCTTTAACCCTTAACCCAACACGACTTGTTTTAATAAAATAGTCAACCTCTTGAAACCCATCACGACCCATTTAATTAAACGGGTCACACCATTACAAGAAAATAGATATTTATAAACTAACTTTCTACGACGACTTATTAATATTTAGGGTTAATCTTGATATTTGAAATATTGTAAAAAGTAATAAATTTCTATTTTCTTATGATGGGTGTGGGGAGTAAATGGATGCAAGGAGAACTATTTTGGGTGGCGATAGAGCCTTCCTTTGTAATTGATATGCAAATTTCAGGATAATGTTGAGAATCACGATATAATGATTTCAAATCACACATGTGGGCCATGTGGCATGATTTGATCAAGGATTTTGGATGGAATTTGGTCCGTTTATATATGTATTAATTCTATCAAAAATTATATTCATTTTGACAGGATGAAGTTGGTTTGATGGTAAACCCCTTACACCTACACCATGAGGTTGTGGGTTCAAATTTATAATATAATACTTCAAAAAAATATATATTATATTTATTTTGCATATTTAAAAATAAACAAAAAATATGTTTGATATTATTCTTAGAAGTTAGAACATACCACATAAATATATAAACCTCATCTTTATAAATTAGTTTTTTTTTTTTTTAATTGCTCATGTTTATAAATTAGATAAATTACAGAACTAAAACATACAAAAAATTTATTTTAATTAAATATTCTAGTAATGCTTTTACATCTTTAATAATTTAAATTTTGTATTTTTTGAAATAATAAAAAATTATATCAAGTATATTTTAAAATATATGTATTTTTAATTTAAATATTACCAAATATATTTTAAAATGTTAAATATTTCCAAAATTAATTTTAAATCTTAAATTATATATTTTTAAAATCTCAAAATGTAATATTTAATCTTCTAACAAAAAAAGAAAAAAGAAAAAAAAAAAGCAATGGATGGATGGTGGAGATCCATCTAACTATTTTCTTAAATATATATATATATATATATTTCAATAATGAATACATGTGGTAAAACCAAAATACCCATCTAATCATTAGTTTGACTAACCTTGACTAACAATAGGACCGAAATAAGTTGTTTTGAATTATATAAGGAACAATTTGATGAAAAATCAAATAACAAGTAAAAAACTGAATTTTTTCAATTAAATAGGGACCCAATTGTAAAAACCCTTTCATTAATGATATTGGTGATGATTGAAGAAGAAAAAGACGGGGATTTGAGTTCATAGATCTCCCAAACAAAATTGTTTGTTTATTTTTTATTTAATCGGTGTTGTTGATGATGATTGAATAGATTATGAGGCTGTTAATGATGATTGAATAAGAAGAAGATGGAGATTTGGGTCGGATGTCCTAAAAAACCTTTAATCCTTTTTCATTTTAATAATTTTTTTTAAAAAATTATGTACTATTTTTTTTAAATTTCAAATTTTTTAAAGAGTAAAATGACTTTTTTACTCTTATGATATTCTAACATCTGTTAACTTTGATGATTAGAGGTTAGCCAAAGATACTGAAATGTTATTTTGATAAAAGTGTGATATAGTTTCAATTTGATCAATCATTAGGGTGCTTCATTGCAATTTGTCCCAAAAATACATATCCATCGATCATCCATGTAAACACAAAAAAGTTATCCATTCACTCCTTTTGTTTTCTTGTAGCAATTTTCACATTAAACACATTTTATATAGTCATACTCATTTGAACCCTTTTAAGCCAGATGCTAACATGGACGTAGCTCAGTTGGTCGATGGACGAGCTTAAAGCTTGGGTAAATGACTTTCAAATCAACGGCTCGAATCCTATCAATGACGAAAACTTTCAAAAAAATACCTGATCCCAAATTAATAGATATTGTCCAAAAAAAAAAAACCTTTTTAGATGTTATATTTAATACAATTTTGACAAGTGTCAAATTTGTAGTGTTCTAATGCACATAAGATTTTACCTTTCTAAGCACAACCCACAAGCCACAAATAATTATTTTCATTTTAATTATTTTTTTGTTATGGTTTGGATTTTGTATGAAATGGATGTTTATTTATTTATTTATTTATTTATTATTATTTTTTTTTTTAATGGACAACAAAAATCAGTTAAGGAGAGAGGATAAGTTCCATAATCCCTTGTGTTATATGTCATATGTGTGTGTGTGGCAGAGATACACAAAGCCTCATCCACAATTCTGTTACCACCTTCTCTGACATTGACATATTTCAAAATTTGTTATATTATTTTTATGTTTATAATTTCAAACAAAATCCTCAATCCACCGACTTTGATCTTCGATCTTCAATCTTCATCGCTCTCACACTTCCCAACATCAACCCAAATTCACCAACACGTGGCGCTATACTATTGGCCAGATCCACCAACATCTGGTCCCACCACAAAAACCTTGTTAATTCTTAGCTTAATTCAGAGTCCTTGACTTAGGTTGGTCCCACCAGATAATTTCCCATGATCGGTTATGATTGTGTTGGGTATTTAGTATTTACAATAAAAGCATACACCTAAATGCAGATAATACAAAAGGGCAAAATCGTAAAAACACTGCACAAACATTTCGTAATAAAAAATAAATTAAATTCGCTGATATAAATAACATTGTACGAAATTGAAAATTAAATTCAATGTTATGTTCATTGAAGGCAAAGAAGATACATTTTGGATTTTTGGGTCTCGAAACTCATCAAAAATAGAAAGAATTATCGAGAGAGAGAGAGAAAATGGGAAGAGCATTCGTGTATGTGATTGTCGGAGGAGGAGTGGCAGCTGGGTATGCTGCTCTTGAATTCACCAAGAGAGGAGTCCCTCCCGGTGAACTCTGCATCGTCTCCGAAGAACCAGTCAGTCTCTCTTTTTCTCTTCTATGAGTTTTTAATTATTTATATATGTATAGTTCATCAATTTAGCCTCTCTTTTTTTTCCATTTTTAATCTGTTTATAATATTCGTTTTTCATACATGATACAACTTGTTTGTAATTCAGTATTATTATTAGTAGTTGATAAGCTTTGCCTTGAATTAGAGAATAATTCTTGCTCTGGAGTTAAATTATTGGCTATCTTGTGTTGATTCTAGGATTCTTAAATGTAATCTGTTAAGACACCTGTTTAGATGTTGGTTGACCAGAAGTTGTGGCTTGATTAGTGTTGAAGTAAGGGTGATGCTTTGAAATATTTTTGAAGGAAATTTTCATTAATCTTTTCAATTAAGAAAGAACAAGTGTTCATTAAGCAACTTGTGAATTTCTTTCGAACAACACTAGAAAGTTCTAATAAATCTTGTGAAAACTATGATGTATTGGATATTAACCACAAGGTGTGAAATTTTGGGAGAAATTGGGATGTGGTAGACATAAAGGCATGAGATAGAAAATGAGACGGGAATGGAAGCTTTTAAACTTGTTGTCGGTGAGATACAAGATGATATACCTTAAAGTTTGGCTACATTTGCTTTCAGATTCCGCCGTATGAGAGACCTGCATTAAGCAAAGGTTATTTACTTCCAGAAGGTATGCATTGTCATCCTCAAATTCCTGAAGTGGTTGTTTGATTCACTTATTTCTATTGCTTATATATGATGCTTTTTATGAGGAAATATAATAGTTCTGTGCAATACATTGAATGAACTGTTTGCCAATAGCACCCTGTAGTATCGTTTACTGAAACAGTTCTCAGAAATGCTGGAGGTTAGTAACTTTGTGTGTGATATTTTTACTATATCCTTGTATCAAATGGTTTGTATGGGCATCCTTTATTGTTTGCAAAGCCCTGTGCTGCTGACTTAGCTTTTAACTCTTTGGATTTGGGATATTTAATTGCCCATGAAATTGGAACGTTTCATTTCCTGCATTTCAGTTTTAAAACTGAAAACTTTTTGTTATCTGACTTATTCATATTAGATTGTTTTCGTTTCCTTGATCTATTCAATTATGCCTCCAATGTCTTATAAACAGTTTCTAATGGATCTTATGCTTTCGTTTGTGGCAAAAAAATTTTATAGTTTTTAGAATTATTGTCCTTGTTGAAACTCAAATCTGTTGTTAAACATTTGAGACCTAATAGATGCCTTTCTGAAGTGTTACAAAAAAATGGAAGAATGTGTGTATATGCATGTTTCAGATTTGCTGGGCAAGCAGGTAAAGCTGTCTATTTGGTCTGCTTGATGCATAAGTTGTAGTGGGTAAACAATTTTTATGAATATCTTTCTCCTGCATTTGTTTTGCTGAGGTGTTTGATATGGGTCTGGAGCAATGTTGTAGCAGTGTATGAGATTTTTCTTGTCAGTTGGCAGGATCTTAGCTCCTTGCAAATATTACTACCTTATTGATCAAACTCATCCATGGAAGAGAGTTTTTGTACTTCTGTTTTAAATGTTTTTTTGGAGTTATATCCAATTTCACATCTTAGTGTTTTAACCATAAAAGTATATATTTTACCCGGTTAATTGGTTTACTACTTACCAAGAACCAGTCGATTGAGCAAGAGGTTGGAAGTTGACACTGCATGCTGGAGTAGGGTGTGGCCTGATTTGTTACCTGATGTAGAGCATTAATGTTCTCAACTTGTGTCCAGAAATGCTAATAATTTATTGTTGTGCTTTCTTTCTCTTTTTCTACAAATTATATGTAATTACGTACTGAAACTTGTGGTATTTTGCAGCTCCTGCACGCCTTCCATCATTTCACACTTGCGTAGGTGCCAATGAGGAAAGGTTAACACCAAAATGGTATAATGAGCATGGTAATAACTTTCTCATGCATTTATGTTTTCAGTATATCTTGTGTATTGTGCTTGCAAATTCCTTTTCTGTCTTGTTGGGATATGAACCCATTTGCTCTATGACCCTGTTTGACTCTTGCGTTATAATTAGAATCTAAGTCGATTAACATAACCTATTTTTAATAAATTATATTATTATGATCGCGAAGTGCATGTATTCACTTCCATCAAGATTAAATTCTTCAGTAGTTGCACCTGTTAGTTATGTACATAATTTAGTTGGTTTACAACTGCTTCATTATGGTAAATAACACCTTAAATATGGTTAGTACTGTAGTGAAAACATCAACTAAGCCTTTTGACTGTAGCTTATACTTTAGGGGAAAAACTCATATTTCTTTCATCTCTACAAGTTGACTTGGGGACTGAGCCTCATTAGTCATGACCTTGTCTTGTGTAGTTAGTATGATTCACATCAGCCTTGAAAACATTTTATATAAGGAGGTAGCAAGAACTATCATATTGAGAATGCATACACAGAAATCTTTTTGTTTGTCTATCTAAAATGTGACCTTCTACTTATGTTCACTTGATGAGAGCAGTTGAGAATGAAGTGACTATCTTCTTCTCCTTTTTTTTCTCTATTAGCAGAAGGTGATAATATGCATGACAGAACTTGGTACAATTTTTTTGGTTTGTGCTTATGATTGTATATGGATTATTTTACTAATGAATGCATGTTTAACCAGAAAGTTCAAGTGACATCAACAATGTGGTCAAATCTATAAATCGTTAATAATAAACAGCTGAAGCAAAGCTTAATTTTGTTCTTAATTTGTTAATCAATTGCAAATTTTATGAAATTCAATGTTGATGATATAATGTCTGTTTTAGTCAAGAGCTCTTAAATTTTGTTATGTCTTTCCTAAATGTAATTATATGTTTCTGAAATGGAGCATTTTTCTAGGAATTGAGTTGGTTCTTGGAACTCGAGTTAAGTCTGCCGATGTGAGGCGTAAGACATTATTAACTGCAACCGGAGAGACTATAAGTTACAAGTTTCTCATCATTGCAACAGGTGCTCGGGTATTGAACCTAATCTTTAAATAATCAAAGACCTTCTTTGCTTTATTTAATTGTTTGATCTTACTTTCCATAATTAGATTAAATTTAGAATATATAACTTGAAGGAAATTTTGCATTGCAAGACTAAAGTTGGTGCCAAACTGCCAACAAATAAAAAATATCTTGATTCCTTCAGCTTAAGTTTCCATGGCAAAATCATTTCCTTTTGGAAAGGGACTTAAGGCAGCACTGCTTCTACTTTTGCTTTTATCAGTGGTTCTGCTTTTTAACTTGAGTTTTGATCCTTGTTAATGTAAAATAAGATTAAAACACTTAAATATATTCAACTAGTTGACTCTTGCAGTGATACTAGGTTGAAATATCTCTAAATCTTTCCGGTGTAGGATTTGCCTGTTGATTTGACTGATATTTGTGTGTTGAAATTTAATAGGCGCTGAAGCTTGAGGAATTTGGCTTGAGTGGATCAGATGCTGAAAATGTGTGTTATTTACGAAATTTAGCTGATGCAAATAGGCTTGTAAATGTTATGCAATCTTCTGTCGGCGGGAATGCTGTTGTCATCGGTGGCGGCTACATAGGAATGGAGTGTGCTGCATCCCTGGTGATCAATAAAATAAAAGTAACCATGGTTTTCCCAGAAGCACATTGCAGTAAGCACTCCTCTCTGGTAGCTTGCAAAGTTACAAGGGATGTTTAGTTATATTGTGAAAATCAATTTATAATTCTGCATCGTAGAAGAATACTTACCACTATAATTTATTGATCTTTGTATTTTCCAGTGGCCCGCCTAATTACACCCAAGATTGCAAGTTATTATGAAGATTATTATAAGTCTAAAGGGGTGACATTCGTTAAAGGAACTGTCTTGTCAACATTTGACATTGACTCTAACGGAAAGGTAAATCTTGTGTTGCTTTAAATCTAGAAAGGACTTCTTTTTTTTATTGTTTGGTAGTATTGATATGGGAACAGAGAATGTTTGGTAAATTCATCATGCTTGCACTTCAAAAAATCGGAATTGATATTTTTACAAGAAAACCCTATGCTGTTTCTGGAATAGGAATTTGACTCCCTTCTTATGTGCAAAAGATTAAATTCCTGTACTTATTATTGGGATGTATATACATGCTTTTTCATTTTGGAAAAGACAAGATTGACTATGAGCATAAGATATCTACTTTGAATCAGAGTGATAAATGAATTTTGCTGGCCAACTCGTTCACAGGTTGTGGCTGTTAATCTTAAGGATGGAAGTCGACTGCCAACTGACATGGTTGTGGTGGGAATTGGAATACGTCCAAACACAAGCCTTTTTGAAGGCCAACTAACTTTGGAGAAAGGCGGGATTAAAGTAAATGGAAAGTTGCAGTCAAGCAACAGCTCAATCTATGCAGTTGGAGATGTTGCAACATTTCCACTCAAGCTATTTGGTGAAACCCGTAGGCTTGAGCATGTTGACTCGGCTAGAAAATCAGCAAGACATGTTGTTGCTGCGATAATGGAACCAGACAAGACAGAGGAATTTGATTACCTGCCATTCTTCTACTCCAGAGTCTTCACTCTGTCATGGCAGTTTTATGGGGACAATGTTGGAGAAGTAATCCATTTTGGGGATTTCTCGGGAAATACATTCGGTGCTTACTGGGTAAACAAGGGTCATCTTGTTGGATCTTTCCTTGAAGGTGGAACCAAAGAAGAATATGAAACCTTAGCCAAAGCCACAAGGCTGAAGCCGGCTGTTGAAGACTTGGACGAGCTGGAGAGGCAGGGTTTGGGATTTGCTCTGGCAATCGGTCAAAAACCACTTCCGTCACCATCTATTGATGCCAGTCAGAGTTCTTGCCTTGTTTTAGAGAAACCTTTACATCCTTGGCATGCAACAGCTGGTGTTATTCTTGCTGCATCAATAGCTTCATTTGCATACTGGTATGGAAGGAGACGCCGGAGGTGGTGAGGAATTGACCATCGGTGTTGCCGATTTGATTCTGTAATATCAGTGTTGTAACATTGGTAGAATTAGGATAGATTTTGGAATGCAGTTGATGGTATGTGATCATTCCTATTCAATCAGGGGATATACTGTATACATAATGATATACTCATTAAAATTTATAAAGAACTATATATAATCCATCAAATATCCAGGATGTTCAAAATTCATTGGCTGAAACAATCTTTTACAGGTTGAGGAGCAGCCACAATGTGGTGATTAAATCAAATACTCATTTGCAATTTCACATTGGACACTTGTATCACGTGGTATGATATGTACGATGCATAGTGAGACACTTCAATATAAAGGTTATAGAAGTATCACATAAATAAAATATAAATAGTGATACTAGTCAAATTGGCATGAAAATTCCACATAATGTTCTGGATTCAAATCATTCAATCATCGTTTGCAATTCTTATGAATGTTTTGATCAGAATCTCATGAAGCTTTGAATCCTTGCAAAAATATTTCCAGAACATTAATTCAAATGTTTTATATATTGTATACATATGTATATATCCAAGAACTTAACACATCGGGCATTTGGTCTAGTGGTATGATTCTCGCTTTGGGTGCGAGAGGTCCCGAGTTCGATTCTCGGAATGCCCCTAACTTTTGATTTTTACTTTTTTGCCACTTCTCTCATTGGTGGTTGGGGACAGAGAACGAGGGCAATTTGGTAAACCTAAACAACTGTTGAATAAACTAGCCTCGTCATCTATAACTCCCCTTTATGCCCTCCTCTCCATTTCTCACAACTCCTTATCCTCTTCTGGTTCTCTATCTGACTATCTCCAACTCTCTCTCTCTCTCTCTCTCTCTCTCCCTCTCTCAAAAACAATCTCACTTCACTTGTGAGAAAGAGTAACAATGGCGGCAGCAACAGCAGCCCTCTCCACAACATCAGCTCTCTCACGCCCACCCCACCACCCTCTCTCTCCCTCCAACCCCTCTTTTCCCAGTTCCCTCAAATTCCCTTCCTTTCCCCTCTCCTCCACCACACTCACCCACCGCGCCTCCCGCCTCCGCCCCATCTCCGCTGTCGAGGCCCCAGAAAAGATCGAGCAGCTCGGCACCCAGATTTCCTCCCTCACCCTCGAGGAGGCCCGCACCCTCGTTGACTACCTACAGGACAAGCTCGGTGTCTCCGCCGCCGCCTTCGCTCCTGCCGCCGCCATCGCCGCACCTGCCGGGGTGGAGGCGCCTGCAGCGGTGGAGGAGAAGACGGAGTTCGACGTCGTCATCGAGGAAGTTCCCAGCAACGCGAGGATTGCGGTGATTAAGGCTGTGAGGGCGCTGACAAGCTTGGCTTTGAAGGAGGCCAAGGAGCTGATTGAAGGGTTGCCCAAGAAATTCAAAGAAGGAATTTCCAAAGACGAAGCTGAGGATGCCAAGAAACAGCTTGAAGAAGCTGGTGCCAAGATTAATATTGTTTAGAGACGGTCCCTTTTTTTTCTCTTTTTCTCTCTTTTTTTTTTTTTTTTTTTCTTGTTTTGGTGGAATTTGTAGTTTAAAATGTAATTCGAATTTGTAATTTTTTTCGTTGTTAGTTCTCACTGTTTTAAATCATCACTAGTGTTGCTCCTTTTGTGTTTGTTGAAATGCCTCAATGAGTCACATTTTGTGGAGATGCTGGTTATGATATATTTATCTCAAAAGAAAACTGCTGCAATTATGTATACAAACTGTGTAGTTGATTTTGAAAGTGGGAATTTGATGTAATTTTTGTTAAAGCTGAGATTTGTGATGAATGAGATAGTGAACATGGTGTGGTTATCAAGGATCTGGATAGTATGCTATCTGCTATCTAATGTGTTTTTGAGTTTTAAATGAAACATTTTATGTCATTTGGAGTTGTTTCATTTTTTTTCTTTTCAGTGAACAACAAGTATTATCTGTGAATCAGGTTCAGGTGTGGGGAATTATTTTTACAATGCTGATGATGATGATAATGCTGCACACCCAACTTTGTATTACAGTCACTACTCACTAAATTGAGATCAAAATTACTTATCATGTCATTATTGTTTTTAATATATGCTAAACTAAATTAATGAAAGGATCTAATTTTGATGATTATGATATAAATTAGGATAAAAAGTTCGAAGTTTGGTATTGTTTATATATATATATATATATATATATATATATATATAACTGGTTGATGGTTGGAGGCTTCAAACCTGACATTGTATATAGAAGAAATTACACCCGCTATCGGCTTATAGTATCATAGTATCACAATTTACACGGTGTGTGATTAAAAATAAAAAAAAATAAAAAAAATAAAAAGATGCTTTCTAGAATGATTCCCATTTCAGTTGATTTTATTCGATTCAACAATTAACCAAAAGAAAATATTAATAAAGAATTAAATAATTAAAGTGAATGATCTTACCGGAATAAAATACTTAGGTTTATTTCTATACAATGATTCGCCAAACGAGATTCATAAAAAATGGGTTGATTGGGAGAAGGGAACATAATTGGGTATATGGGATCTAAGATAAAGGAAATTACACCTATCATCCGGTTCAAACATGACATTGTATATAGAGGAAATTACACCCAACCTACTGGGGTTTCGCTACTCACGAATTTAACTGTTGACCATCTAAAAATGAGTAAAAATACTTAAATACCCCTATCACCATTAATATAATAAAATCATATGTTTTAAAAAAGTTTTTAAAAAAATTGTAATAAATAAGATAAATCTCTAACATCCATCGAGATGGACGAGGAAGATAAAAAGAAAAACATTGGCTCACTTTTTACCGATAAAACTGCAAAATGTAGAAAAACCCTTCCACTTTAGTAAAAGTAGATAACTTCCGATTATGGGATTATATATCTAGGTCATATATGTAGTGATTGAATATTGATGTCATCAGATCTTAGTAGATAAAATAATTTTAATATAACCCAACCCTACTTGACAAAATAATATAAATTAAATTAAATAATTTTACTTATAATTTATTATCAGTTTTATTATGAAATATTATTTTGTTTTTAAATATCTAAAATATTATTCATGCATTTATAATATAATAAATGACGAATATCTATACATAATTTTTAATATTTTTCTTATACAATAAATATAAAATACATTTATTGAAAATATGGTAATACTTAAAAAAATATAAAATAAAATAAAAATCATTGAAAATATACAATTATATTTTCTTCTTCGTGGAAATAGAGGGAAATAACACTCATTTTATGTGGACTTTTAAGAGAACATTAATTTAATAAGTTAAGTTTAAATGGCATCAATAGACAAAAATACCCTCATATCCTTCTTTTATTATGATTTTACCATTTTTAGGGTTTTTTTTTTTTTTTTTTTTTTCATAAACCTCCATTGATAGAGGACCAATGGAGATGGAACCATTGGAGGTCAAAATCGACTCCAATGGAGTCGATGAAGGAGATGAACAAAAAAAATTGATTTTTTTTTTCATTTTTACCAAGTCTTGGAAACTATAAAATATCTTGAAAATTACAAAATAAGTCTGGAAAATACAAAAATAAGTAGCAGGAAAAAAAAAAAAGGAGACTTATTTTGTGAGTGTTTTAAGAGTATTTTTGTCAAATCCACAATTTAGGTGATATTAAAACTTAAGTCATTAAGTTGATAGTTTTAAAACTCACTATTTAAAGAGTGCTATTAAATTTTCGAGCCATATCTTATTCTTTTGTATCAATTGTCACATCATCGATTATACTTAAAAAAAAAATCTTAGTAAGTTAATTTAGGATTTGATTAATAATTTGGTAGAAACAAGTCTAATAATTGTATACTAATTCTAACTATTATGTTGATTGAAATAAATAATAGATTGTTCAATCATGAAGTATTCGACGAAGTAATTATAATTGTAAAATTGATGCGAGGCTTAAATAAATTGTTAATTTTTTATTGTTTTATTATGCAACAAACATTTAAACAATTTATATTATATGTTGTGTTTTGATTTTGATGTTTTTAAGAAATTTAGACTCCATGTCATATGATATTAGGGTAAAAATTATTTTGAATTTGAATTTGGATATAACGAAAATTGAATTTAAACATTTTAAATAATAAATAAAATAATTTGTTTCTATAGGCTTAAAAAACCCAACCCGATCAACCAAACCTGACAAATATTGGGTTGGGTTCACAAATAATTTTAAATTCGCATTTGGTAATTGTTTTCTCATTCCTTCTTCTTCTTAATTTTAAATTCGCATTTGGTAATTGTTTTTCACTTCTTCTTCTTCTTCTTGAGGCTCTCTCTCTATCGTTGGAGGAAAGCCTCCTCCAATTAATATTCTTAATAATTTTAAATTCGCATTTGGTAATTGTTTCTCACTTCTTCTACTTCTTCTTCTTCTTGAGGCTCTCTCTCACTACTTCTTCTTCTTCTTCTTCTTCTTCTTCTTGAGGCTCTCTCTCTCTCTCTATCATTGGCGGAAAGCCTCCTCCAATTAATATTTGAGTGGTGCTATTATCACCCGTCTAATAACTTATTTATGCTCAACTTTTTAATTATTTAGTATTTTTTTTTCTTTTATCAAAATTACTTTATGTCCAACTTTTCCTTTATGCCTAATTTAAAAAAATAAAAAATAAAATAAAAAATAATAAAAATAAAAATAAAAATAAAATAAAAAAAACTTCTACAAAGTAAATACGATAAAACCCCACTTTCCTTTTCAAAAAAAATAATAAATAAACCCTATGTTCATTGTTTACCGATAATTTGTTTTCTTGAAAACAAATTTCTTAATTCTTAAACCCTATTTTTTTTTTTAAACACATACAAAATATTTTAGAAGAGTCCAAGAATTATATCAAGCATCTAGAACAACCAAACAAAAACGGCACCACACACACCAACAACAACCAAAACAATGAAATCCCAACAAAAAAAACTAATCTCTGACGAAGCAAAACCACACCAAAACCCTAACTCAATTGTTTTAAAAAACCATCAGAGACGATCAATACCACACTCCCAATCTACCATCAACAATCCAATCGACTATAAACAAAAAAACAAAAAACAAAAAACAAAAAAAAAAAAAAAAATCACAGTCAAGAAGGATGGTTTCGCCATGAAATAAGAAGAAAAAACAAGTCATGTGATAATGTAACTATGTGAGAAATTATATAGAGGTATTAGAGATGAATTGTATTTTTATTTTTTATTTTATAAAAAAAAAAAAAAAAAAAAGATGGTGTGTTTTAAGTTTGAAAAGTATTAAAATGGAAATAAATCAAAAAATTAATAAATTTTTTTAATTTTATATAATTAAATCAAATTTAAAAAAAAAAAAAAAGACATAGATCAGTAGAAGGGTGTCAATAGCACCACTCTTAATATTTTTTTTAGAAAAATTATTGTTTAAATTAATATTAATGTTATATTATTTAATATAATAATAAAAAATATTTTAACTTTTTTTAATATATATTAATATTATTGTCAATTTAAAATATCTGCCCTGCATTTTATTCATTTGTTAGAGCTATAATTTTTAGAAACTTTTTTGTGTTTAGTAATGTTAGGTTTTGGCTCGTATTCTCAAATGAACCCGAAGTGAACCAAACAAGACTCAACTGATGTGGAGCTTCTTAGAGACGTGGGATACGTTTGGAAGTTAAATTATGGTGTCTAAGGGAGGTCGAAGAACAAAAGAAACGAAGAAAAGAAGAAACCGCTGCCTAGCCGCTGTGCTTTTGGCAGCGGTAATGGCAGCGGTAGGATACCGCTGCTAATTTCTTGGCAGCGCAACGACAGCAGTTCGATATCAGTGGATACCGCTGCCAAGCCACTATGGCTTTGGCAGCGGTAATGGCAGCGGTCGTGGCTAGACAGCGGCAATAAGAGCGGTTTGGAGCTGACGTGTTTTTCAACGTGTTTGGAAGCGGGGTGCACACCGTAACCAATACGGCGGAGACGATGTATTGCTGAGATCGGGAATGTTACACATAATAGGAAAATGTATTCTTCTTGAAGTTCTTGTGCTTGATGGAAAATGATTTACTCTCTACAAGAAGACTTGTCATAAAAGGAAATAGTATTTATGTGGAATAAGTAAGTCTTGTACGTTTAGGAGTAGGATTTCCTTTTATCTTAAACTCCCTGTAACTAATATAAATAGAACCTTGTAATTAGGTTGATGTGCGTGTTAAAAACACCGAAAGGCTGTGGAGCAAAAAGAACACCATGTAACATCAGAGAGTGTGAGTGAGATCTGGGGAGACCCAAAGGGAATATCCAGGGAGGGATCAAGGGAATGTCGGTGGATCAAGTTAGAGATCCGTGGGTGATATTTAGGAGAGACCTAGGGGATATTGTGGGGTACTCGGTAAGGATCTTGTGAGTGGGGTTTGGGGTTAGGTGTGAGAGAGAATCCTGGAGTATATGGTTGTAACAATTTATCATATAGTGGAACTTTTTCTGTCGTCCTGACAGCCCGTGGTTTTTTACCCGATTTGGGTTTTCCACGTATATCTTGTGTTGTGATTGTTTTATTCTCTCTCATCTATTCTTCTGCTTATTGACGTTATTATTTGCTATGAGTTATGGGCGTATATTAGGCACGGCGTTTCCGCGTTCATTGGTTATTAGAGGATTATCACCAACAATTGGTATCAGAGCCTTATGGTTTGGCGATGGCGATGACAAGTCTTTATGGGAGATCGTATGGAGGACTTGGTGGCATTGGGATAATGATGATCACGGTTGCCTAGTATGGTTTAGCAAAGGAGATACGTCCTGAAAGCGGTATTTGAACTCGTTAGGGTTTGATGAAAGGAAGAATATTGATGGAGGAGAAGTTTGGCTTGTGGTGACAGGTACAAGTCATGGAGATTCAATCTGGGTTACACAAGGAGCTGATTGACTATCAAAAAAAAAAAAAAAAAAAAAAAAATCTCTCTGTGGTGTGGTGTGGTGTGGTGTGGGGCTTATCCGGTAGGGCACTCCCAGTTTCTAGTAGCAGTCTTTCACCAGGTATGTGATGTAAGGACGGAAGGTCTTTCACAGGTTTGAGTGATGTAAGGACATGTTTATCCTTTTGGCAGTTTTCCCCACTAGCCATGGAAGAGGATATGTTGCTGCTAGTGGTCCATAATTGTGCACATGGTATGGTGGACAAAGATGTCGATGGCTAACGAACTCTCTGGAAATCTGACTTGAGGAGTTGTACCACAATTTCAACAGGTTATTTCGACATGGTGCCGGAACAACGAACACAAAAATAAAATAAAAAAGTGTTGAAGGAAAATCTTAGGATGGTTCGTTCCTAAGTGGTTATACCTTGTGGTGGGGTATGATGATTCTCGATGATGAGAATTGTGGCTATGGACAAAGTTTTGAGAATTCAAGCTAAAGGGGAGAATTGTTAGGTTTTGGCTCGTATTCTCAAATGAACCCGAAGTGAACCAAACAAGACTCAACTGATGTGGAGCTTCCTAGAGACGTGGGATACGTTTGGAAGTTAAATTATGGTGTCTGAGGGAGGTCGAAGAACAGAAGAAACGAAGAAAAGAAGAAACCGCTGCCTAGCCGCTGTGCTTTTGGCAGCGGTAGGATACCGCTGCTAATTTCTTGGCAGTGCAACGACAGCGGTTCGATATCAGTGGATACCGCTGCCAAGCCGCTGTGGCTTTGGTAACGGTAATGGCAGCGGTAATGGCAGCGGTCGTGGCTGGACAGCGGCAATAAGAGCGGTTTGGAGGTGACGTGTTTTTCAACGTGTTTGGAAGCGGGGTGCACACCGTAACCAATACGGCGGAGACGATGTATTGTTGAGATCGGGAATGTTGCACATAATAGGAAAAGGTATTCTTCTGGAAGTTCTTGTGCTTGAAGAAAAAGGATTTACTCTCTACAAGAAGACTTGTCATAAAAGGAAATAGTATTTATGTGGAACAAGTAAGTCTTGTACGTTTAGGAGCAGGATTTCCTTTTATCTTAAACTCCCTGTAACTAATATAAATAGAACCTTGTAATTAGGTTGATGTGTGTGTTAAAAACACCGAAAGGCTGTGGAGCAAAAAGAACACCATGTAACATCAGAGAGTGTGAGTGAGATATGGGGAGACCCAAAGGGAATATCCAGGGAGGGATCCAAGGGAATGTCGGTGGATCAAGTTAGAGATCCGTGGGTGATATTTAGGGGAGACCTAGGGGATATTGTGGGGTACTCGGTGAGGATCTTGTGAGTGGAGTTTGGGGTTAGGTGTGAGAGAGAATCCTGGAGTATCTGGTTGTAACAATTTATCATATAGTGGAACTTTCTCTGTTGTCCTGACAGCCTGTGGTTTTTTACCCGATTTGGGTTTTCCACGTATATCTTGTGTTGTGATTGTTTTATTCTCTCTCATCTATTTTTCTGCTTATTGACGTTATTATTTGCTATGAGTTATGGGCATATATTAGGCACGGCGTTTCCGCGTTCATCGGTTATTAGAGGATTATCACCAACAAGTAATTGATTAGTTGATTAATGTATGTCGTAAATCCTTAACTATTATTAGTTATAAATTATAAAAGAAAAGTTACACCGGTCAAACCAAATTGTTCAATAATTTTATTTTATAATATCAAACAAAATAAATTTTATATTGTAATTTTTAATATTTTCGATTTTTATTTAAATTTAAATAAAAATATAAATGACCCTTAAATAGTTAAATTTAAGTGTGAATAGATAAAATTGGTCTTTATACCCACATATTACAAATTAAATTATCCATTTGTTTAATTTTTGGTAAGTTCAGATAATTATTTTTTAATTTTTTTAATTTTTATTTTTATTATAAAAAATACTATTAATTTTTTTTTTTTAAATGTTTTTTTAGATAAGTTCAGATAAGATAAATACTGTAGCTCGATTCTCTTCGTTCTTCAGTTCAAATGATTTTTCTATATATTTTTCCTTGTTTCGAGAGCAACCGAACAACCACATCCGTAACGTAGAATCATCGGTCGCCTTTTATAAAAGGACAGGTGTCAATCATCCGTAGCGTAACTGCGCTTTACTAAGTACAGCTCTCTTTTTGAATTTTTTTTTTTACTACTACTGCCACCTTCGCGTCGCTAAGAACCCAAATACTCGCCAGCTGAACACATCCACGTGTCCATTCGGAGAGGCACAGCATCACTTGAAGCGCGAGGAAACCTTGATTCTCCACTCACGCGCGTCGCACATTATCCTTAAATATCTGCTGTCATGTACACAACGTGGATGTGACTCTTTGATACAGACAAACAAAAAATAAATAAATAATAGTAACCGCCTGACTGCCTGAGCCCTAATTCTTCAAACCTTTCCATTTATATATATATATTTTTTGTATCAAAAACAATTTTCATTTCTTTAACCGTCTGGAGATTTTGACATTTTGGGTGACTATATATCAAATTGTTCCTTTTAGGTTTCTCTTTCGATAATTCAATCTGTGTGTCTCCGTCTTTGTTTTGAGATTCTTGAAAAATGGTCTAGAGAAAGAGAATCGTTTCTAGCAGCGTAAGCTTGAAAGCTCTTGTTTTCTTCATCAAAACTCAAAAGGTATCGTCTTTTTTTTTTTTTTTTTTTCTCTGTATTTAATTGAATATTTTATTTGATGCTCATGTGTTTATTGTTAATGATCAAGAGAGCAAATGTTGATTTATTTATTTTTATTCAGCTGTGAATTTTTTTTACGTGGGAGCTGATTTTTGTCGAAGAAGTGTAGTTTTTTACTGAAAAAATGGATAAGCCAAGTAAAACCCTAGAATCAAAATTGAAGAATACGGATGTTAAAACTGCGAAAACTTATTCCTTGACTCATGTTGTTGATGTAGTTGAAAATGGGGTTAGGGTTTCTGCAAATGGAGAGGAAGGTACAGGTGACAATGGTTTGGCTCGTGGGGTTGTTGAAGTAGTCGACAGTAAGGTTGCTGAGATTGAGATTGGGGTTAAAAATGGAGGTGGTGAGGAGAGTGTGCAAGAATTGGGCTCTATGTTGGATGGTAAAAATGAGGGGGCAAGTGATGGTATAGACAGTGACAGTGGTGTTTCGCTTCTTGTGGATCTTAGTAGTGAGATGAAACGAGTGGGTGCGAAGCAAAGTAGGGATTTTGGTGAGAGAGAGAATGGTGGTGGTGCTTCAAATGAGGAGGGAAATATTAGGGAGATGAGTGAATTTAGGGACGGGGATGAAGAGGATTTGAGTGACGGGGAGTATGAGTTTTGTGTGGGTGATTTTGTGTGGGGTAAGATTAAGAGCTATCCATGGTGGCCAGGGCAGGTTTATGCGTCATCGGATGCATCGGATTATGCACTGAAGGTTAAACAGAGGAACAGGATTCTTGTGGCATATTTTGATGGAACCTTTGCTTGGTGCCATCCATCTCAGTTGAAGCCTTTTGAGGAGAATTTTGTGGAGCTGTCTAAGCAAAGTAGCTCAAAGAACTTTGTCAATGCTGTGCAGAAGGCACTGGAGGAAATCGGTAGACTTGTGGAATTGAAGATGTCTTGTTCTTGTCTGTCAAAAGAGAGTTTGGATGGACTTGCTAGACCATTTGCAATAAATAGTGGGATCAAGCAAGGAGTCCTTGTGCCTGATGGTGGAATTGCAAAGCTCTGGAACTATCTGTTTGGACCAATTGAATGTCTTACTGAATTGAAACATGTTGCACAAGTTGTTTCTGCAACAAACATGTTTGAACTCACTGAGTTAAAGTGCTGGCTGTCGGCTTTTTATCGAGCAAAAGGGGGTTATAAGTTGCCTTTGTACCATGAAGCACAGCCAATCCCAGGCCTTGAAGACAATAACCAACATTTGGAATTAGACACAAGTTATGATAAGAATACGTTGGAATTCCATAAACAAGGGCCACTTGAAGAAGAATGGCATTCTTCATTTGTGCATCCAACTTTTGGCCAAACTGACCAGTCTTCACTGCAGACGTGTAATGGAATTGCAGGAAATGGGCAGTACCAGAGAAGAAAACAGAAAAGCATAGCTGAAATTATGGAAGGGGATGTGAATGCTCAGGCAAAAAATGATGAGGTGGATGTTGGGAAAGAGAGGAAAGGCCCAGGTAATCCAACAACATCATCTGGCAGGAAGAAGAAGAAAGGCAATGGCGAAGCCAATGGTGGCAGTAGTATGAGTTCTAGACCGAAGAGGAGGAAAGTGGCAAAACTTTTAGAATCTACTGTGGCTACAGAACTTGAAGTCTCTAGTGCTGAAGATGATGACAGTGGATCTGAAGAAGAAACTGTGGAGGTTTCTTTGTCAAGTGCGAAGAAGAAGAAAGGTTCTGGTATTGAAGATGATGATAGTGGAAGCAAAGAAGAAAGTAGCGTCAGTCCTGTGTCTACAGAAGGGAAGAAAATTGAAAGTGATGATGCTGAGGCCAAAGATCAAAGGGAGAAGGGCTTTTTCCTGCGAGAAAGGAAGAAGAGCAAGTATTTGTCCCCTCCTTACACAAGTATAATTAAAAGGCAGAGCAAGAAAGACATAGAAGCGTTATCCTTGAAATTTTCGTATGAAACTCAGTTGGCAGAGCGGACGTCTAGGGCTGCTGCCAACCTTGTTGGGTCTGGTTCCCCTGCAACTCTGGAATGTGGTGATGAGGTAGTGCAGAAGAAAGACTCTGTAGATGTTGGTGCAAGACATGAGACTAATACCTCAAGTCTTCAAACTGAAAAACTAGATCAGAACAGGATCATTAATGCAACGAAGGTTCAAGCATCCACTAATGAGGTGTTATCTGGAATGTATTCCATAGCAACTGATCTATATGCTCTCATGGAAAATAATTCTCTTGATGTGGTTAGGGAATTTCTATCCATATTTAGAAGCTCAGTCTATTGCAATGGATCCTACTATGAAATGTACAAAAAAAGTCAGCCTGGTAGAAAGAGGAAGACTGATCAGAAGACCCCAGAACAGAAGTCCCGCCGGACTAAGACAAAATATAATGAAGAAGCAAAGATGAGAAAGAGTGAAGAAGTGAGATCCGATAGGCCTGGACTTAAGCAAGTTGCAAAGGCACCGGATATGAAGGCAGAAGACAAGGAAACTGATAGGAAAGCAAAGCAGGAAGATCAAAACAGAAAAGAAATGGAAACTGATGGGAAAGCAGTATCAGGTGGCAATGTGAAAGATAAGGAAACTGATGGTATAGAATCACCTGCATCCCTCTTTGTGACATTTGGCCCAGGATCTAAATTGCCTTCAAGAAACGAGCTTATCGGAATATATGGGAGGTTCGGATCTCTGAATAAAGAAGAAACAGAAATGTTCTATACCAATTACTGTGCGCGGATAGTCTTTTTAAAGAGATCTGAAGCAGAAGTAGCCTTTAACAGCTCTCAATTGGTCAGTCCCTTTGGAGCCAATAAGGTCAGTTTTGATCTCAGGTCTTCGTCATCTGGTCCTCAGGTTCGGAAGCGTAAGCAGATATCAAAGGCAATACCTTCTGCAGCGAAGGACAGTGGCAAGAAGACCCTGGAAAAGGAATCTGATAGTGAGGCATCACCATTTCGCTACATAAAGCAGAAACTAGAGATAATTTCCTCAGAGTTGAAGAATGCAGATGGAAAGATGTGCTCGGAGTTGAAATCCAAATTAGAGGGTGAGGTAAAAAGCATAATGGAAAAGGTAAACGCTGTGGTTGGGTCTGGATCGTCTTCAACTTAGATTGGTTCTACATTTCATCATTTACTATATATATACAATTGCTCATCTTTGTAGGTGTAGGATATAGTATGTTTACTTGTTGTCCTGATGATGTATGGATGTAGCCTGTAGGATTAAGTTTACCGTCTTTTGATACAGAGAGAGAGCCTTAGTCTAGTTGTAACTAGTTCGTATTGTTATTTCTATATAGATAACATTTACTCTTTTATCTCAGATATTCGGTGCTGTTTTATAGTTATTTTAATCATTTCCAGTTCTCACTTTTCTGTATTGCCCAAGAAAGTTTTTAAAGAAATTTGGGTAGCAGTTGTCTGTATTTTTGCTCATGTGTGTTTGTGTCATTAATGTATGGTATGGTTAATTACTACCTTTAGGTGCTTATGCAGCTAATAGTCTGGTCTAAGTGTAAAAAGAAGCCGGTTTTCTTTTTGCATCTTTGTAAATTCGGTAGATCTGAATATGTTATTTACTTTTTTCTAGTGTTTAGGGGGGCCTTATTATATATGGATTCAGTGCGACACGCTCAAATCTAACATTCTTTTCTGTCTAGTAATTTGATGATATGATGATTCTCGTTTCTAAACCGGTGACAGCTTGTATTATTCAAATATAGCACAGGATCACGCTCGAGAAAAGAAGTTCCCTAAAAACACACAAGCCCAATCCTGATCACAAATTCACATTAGACATTTACATAGATTTTTGATAGGGAGCCAGTCAAACTAAATGGTTCTTCATAGAATACCATTCACAAAATATACTAAACCGTATTCTTCCACACAATATACACTCAACAAATACAACGTCATTTCTCCTTATAGTGTTGGAAGAAGAATTCCTCCCAATTAACAACAATCAATATGAATTTCTACTGTCTGATGTTCAGCTGTTGTTCAAAGTCTATATCAACGGAAACAAAATAATCATTGCAGACAAATTCAATCATCAACAGGGTCCTGGGGAGTTTCATCTGCTCTGCGTTTGATTGTGATCACAGGGCACTCAGCATGCTTCACGCAGAATTCACTCACAGTACCCACAAAAACCCTGCAAAGACAGATTAACATTAATCATTTTTTAGGTACTATCACTGTGTTGCCCTAATTAAAATGAGAACAATGGAGTCTACTTATCATTTTCCATGAACAAATAGAATTAGCATACCTCTGAAAAGGGCCAAGTCCCCTGCTTCCCACAACAAGGAGATCTGGTTGGACTCGTTGCACTTCACGGCAAATTACCTCTTTGGGATCTCCTTTCTTGATCCATGATTTGCAAGCAACCTACAAGTATATGCAACACGAGAACAAAAATTATAATAAATACATCAACTTTAAGTTTTCCTATCTCCTAAGAATCTTCATTCTATTTCAGCCAGGCACAAGTGTGAATGTCTGTGCATGTGTGCAGTGAGAACAATCAGAAGATAAATAACACATTACCCCAATCTCATGACATCTGTTGACAAAATACTCGAGCAGATGAAGCCCTCTTATTCTGTCCCGCTGCTTTACATTTTTGAAATCTTCAGGTGATGCATATATACTATCCATGTCATCAAAACCTAGCCAAATTTTACAATAAACCATTGTCATATAGTATTCTTCATACTTGATGCACATTAGCAGCACACAGAATTAGAAAAGAAAGATAGCAGCTAAATGCCATGCAGCAGAAGTAAAAAATCACAAAAAAGTTGTTATCAGGCATTAACTCCACAAGACTTTAACAGCTTTGACATTTAATACAGATTGATAAAAGTGTGGTAAAATAAAAGCATCCTTCAGTTTTGTATAAGAAAATTTGTATTACTTCTGTGGGAGGTCAATAACCAGACCTAAAGGCAAGAAGTTCAAAATACGACACACAAGCAACCACGTGAAAACTGTTTTACTACCCTAACACTCTAATTTCAAAATTAGATATCTTGACTTCACATCATTAACAATATCTTCAGTAAAGCTCTATAATAATTGTAGAAATAGGCTTGATTGCCTTAATTTTATTGGTCTGTATACTAACATATATATACAAGCAGTCAAGGACTATACAAGGAATCACATCCCACTAATCTAGGAAATTACATCCCACTATACAAGGAATCACATCCCACTAATCTAGGAAATCACATCTCACTAATCTAGGGAACAAAATAGGAAAGACAATAAAGCTACAATAAAGGAGAATAAAATTAGAAACTATAATCTCTAGAAATCAGCATAATAACTAACACCCCCCCTCAAGCTGGGTCGTAGATGTTGATTAATCCCAGCTTGACAACTCTTCAAATCTGTTTCGAGGTAGTGCCTTAGTTAATATGTCTGCTGCTTGCTGGCCAGTTGGAATGTAAGACAACTTTAGAATTTCAGCTTCCAACTTCTCTTTAATAAAATGTCTGTCTATTTCGATGTGTTTGGTTCGATCATGATGAACCGGATTCTTAGCAATACTTATTGTAGCTTGATTATCACAGAACATGTTTATAGGCTTTTCCATAGGCACCCTAAGTTCGGTCAGAACCCTTTTGATCCAAAGCCCCTCACATATTCCATGTGCCATAGCACGAAATTCTGCTTCAGCACTGCTCCTAGCCACAACCGATTGTTTTTTGCTTCGCCATGTGGTTAAATTCCCCCAAACAACCGTACAATACCCAGATGTAGACCTCCTATCTGTGATAGATCCTGCCCAGTCAGCATCTGAGTATAGAGTTACTTCCCTGTTTGCTGTTTTTGCGAAAAACAGTCCTTTTCCAGGTGTGAATTTCAGGTACCTTAGGATTCTCTGTACAGCTGTCATGTGTTCCTCAGTAGGATTGTTCATGAATTGACTTACTGCACTTACTGGAAAAGCGATGTCCGGTCTAGTGTGTGAGAGATAAATGAGCTTTCCCACCAGCCGTTGGTATCTTCCTTTGTCTACCGGTGCACTCCTAGTGTCAGCTCCAAGTTTCATGGTTGTATCCATAGGAGTTTCAACCGGCTTACAGTCGAGCATTCCTGTTTCATGCAGTAGGTCCAACACATATTTTTGCTGTGAAATCATAATACCTTTCTTTGACCGAGCCACCTCCATACCAAGAAAGTACCTGAGATGTCCCAGGTCCTTGATTTCGAATTCCTCAGCTAACCAACCTTTTATTCTTGGTATTTCATCAAGAAAATCTCCTGTTAAGATGATATCGTCTACATAAACGATCAAAATTGCTCGCAGCCCTTTTTGAGAGTATTTGATGAACATGGTGTGATCTGATTGACTTTGGAAATACCCATGTTTCTTCAACACGCAAGTGAATTTCTCAAACCAAGCCCTAGGGGACTGTTTGAGGCCATATAGTGATTTCTTGAGTCTGCATACTTTATTAACAGTAGCAGCTGTCTCTAGTCCAGGTGGTACCTCCATATAGACCTCTTCTGCCAAATCCCCATTCAGGAAAGCGTTCTTCACGTCCAGTTGATGCAAGGGCCAGTCGAGATTAGCAGCAAGAGATAGTAAGACCCGAATAGTGTTCAATTTTGCCACAGGTGCAAAAGTCTCCTGATAGTCAATTCCGAATGACTGTGTGAACCCTTTTGCCACCAATCTTGCTTTGAGTCTTTCAACACTTCCATCAGCTCGTGTTTTGACTGTAAACACCCACTTGCATCCCACAGGATTCTTTCCTTTTGGCAATTCCGTTAGTTTCCAGGTCCCATTCTTCTCCAAGGCTTGAACTTCAATCATAACTGCTTTCTTCCATTCAGGGTTTTTTAGAGCCTCCTGAATATTATTTGGAATTGGAATATCAACAAGTCTGGTAACAAATGCCCGAAAGTGAGGTGAGAGTCGTTCATATGAAACATAATTGCTTAATGGATACAACGGACGATCCCTGCATTCTCGGTATCCTTTTCTCACGGCAATAGGCTGATCTTGAATTCCTTCTAATACTGTTTCTTTTTCTGTTTCATACGAGTCAGTTTCCGGGACTATAGAATTCGGTTCAGACTCCTGGATAGAGCTAAAATCTGTCTGATTTCTTGTTTCTCGCATATTCCCTCTTCTGTGATAGACAATCAGGTCTTTTTGCACGTGAGGTGGATTGACAGACTGACTAGACTCTATTTGACTTTCTAGAGGCTTCTGATTTTTAGTGTTTGAGGGCTGATTTGAATTATCCTCACAACTAGCCTGATTCCTAGAAGATTCAAGGCTGATTTCTGGCAGCTGGTTTATTGGAAAATTTGTAAGATGTGGTAGCAGATTCCTAGGGAGACTAGGACTGATAGAGGTCTGATTTCTAAGAGAGGATTGAAGATCTTGTGGCTGATTTTTAGGAGATTGATCAGATTGATTTGGATTGAGAGATTGACCAGGATTGGGATTCCTACTGTCATGGAGAGGACCAATTTGAATAGGACAAGAAATAATTTGATCAGGATTTGTATCCCAAAACAGAAATTCGCCTTCTTGATTTTGTGTCCCCCCCTGAATATCGGTTTTGGAAAAAAAACGGCTGGTTTTCAAAAAACGTAACATCCATTGAATTGTAAAATTTTCTAGTCTCTGGACAGTAGCATTTGTATCCCTTCTGAAAAGGAGAGTATCCAATAAATATTCCCTTAACAGATTTAGGATCCAATTTACTACGGTAATATGGATACACATGAATGAAAACCGTGCACCCAAAAATTTTTAACGGGATATCAGTTACAAGTCGGGTATGAGGGAAAACATTTTTAAAAACTTGACAAGGTGTGGAAAAATTTAAAATCCTTGAAGGAACCCTGTTAATCAAAAATACAGCAGTAAGAACTGCTTCACCCCAAAAAGTTTTAGGAACATTGCTAGAAAAAAGTAAAGATCGGGCAATTTCTAAAATGTGACGGTTTTTCCTTTCAGCAATTCCATTCTGTTGAGGGGTATCAACACATGTGCTTTGGTGAATGATACCCTCATCAGAAAGATAATTGTTGAGTTGAATTAAAAAATTCTTTCCCGTTATCGGTCCTTAAAATCTGAATACACGTTTTAAATTGATTTTGAATCATATTTTTGAAATTTTTAAAAATACGTGTAACTTCAGATTTTTCTTTCATGAGAAATACCCAAGTGATCCTAGTGTGATCATCTACGAATGTAACAAACCATCTAGATCCTGTGATGTTTGGAACTCGTGAGGGTCCCCAAACATCGCTATGAATCATTGAAAAAGGTTTCGAAGTTCGATAAGATGAAATAGGATAAACATTGCGAGTATGTTTCGCAAATTGACACATTTCACATTGAAACAGATTGGGGTTTTTATTTTTGAATAATGAGGGAAACATTTTGGACAAATAGGAAAAATTTAGGTGACCTAAGCGATAATGCCAAATCATAACCTGCCTATCATCACTAGACCTAGACAAGAGACTTTGATAGCTAGAAAACACCTCACAACCAGCCCCACATGCTGCTAGATCTGATTGCTTTTTCACGTAGGATTCTGCTTTGAGAAAGTAGAGTCCAGACAAGGCTTTAGCACTGCCAATCATCCTCCCCGAATCCGAGTCCTGAAAAATACATGCATAAGGAGAAAAATTAGCAGTACATTGCTGTTCCTGGGTCAGCTTACTTACAGACAGCAAATTACAATTTAATTTAGGAACAAACAAAACTGATTTTAGGACCAAATCCTTAGTGACAGCCACTGAACCAATTCCAGTCACCTTCGATAGTGTTCCATCCGCTATACGAACATTCAGATTATCAACACAAGGTGAGAATGTCTTAAATACACTGGAATCACCAGTCATATGGTCTGAGGCACCGGAATCAACTATCCAGGTTTGACTAGACACTTGTTTTGCATTCATGGCTAGTAGAAAATTACCTGAGTGAACCAATGATCCAGTTGCTATAGTGGAGGATGCTTGCTGACTTATCATCCGTTTGCTGTCTGTTTTAGGGAAATCTGAGCCGGAAACAGCCTCTTTAGAGTCGTTTGACATGACTGATTTTTGGAGTGGTTTTAGGATGGTTTACTGCTGGAAAGAGCAGTAGAATAGAGAGAAAATATATATAGATATATATATATATATATATATATATAAATTGTTTGGTGTTTTGTTGCCGGAAAGAGCAGCAAGAAAATTAGGGTTTGCTTGGGTTCAGAGAGTGCTCTGATACCATGTAGAAATAGGCTTGATTGCCTTAATTTTATTGGTCTGTATACTAACATATATATACAAGCAGTCAAGGACTATACAAGGAATCACATCCCACTAATCTAGGAAATTACATCCCACTATACAAGGAATCACATCCCACTAATCTAGGAAATCACATCTCACTAATCTAGGGAACAAAATAGGAAAGACAATAAAGCTACAATAAAGGAGAATAAAATTAGAAACTATAATCTCTAGAAATCAGCATAATAACTAACAATAATAGTACTCTTGAACCTTTTCAAGAAACCAAAAGGCAGTAATCTGCAATATCCCACCAACTCTGATGCAGGAAAAAAAAAAAAGGAAATAACTCAGTCGAATGGTTCTTCCAGCATTACAAAAAATGATAATAATACTTGAAATGGTTGACAGAATCTTAGAAAAAAAGAAAGCACTATGAATATGAGAACTGAAACAATCGAACACACATAAGCTAACACATAGACATAGTAAGCGGTCACCCCATCACAAAAAACTTCCCCAGTAGAACTAAACACAGACGCACACAGAAAGAACCATGCATATTGTTGGTGGCCTTTCCAGCCAAACCTTTCTTTCTAGCTGATTAAATTAGTAAAAGAAATTTGTGTGCATGCAGTTAGGAAATGATATGAAGAAAACATAATTAATAAGAGTGAACCCACCATTACTCAATCAAACACATTCTTTCAAGTGTAGGCTACCATCTTCTTTGCAAAATCAAAGAAATCATGAATTTCTTGATTTCAAGCTGTATATCACACTATAATTTTGTCTTAAATAACCTCCTTCAGGAATTCAATCCCAAGATAGTCAAAACAATGTTTTATTTACGAATCATTTTTAATTGAATGAAAAAATGACAACATTAGAGATTTCACTTACAAAAATTCAACACCATAAACCACGATCCTAACAGTAACAGGTAACTTAGATTCAATTCTTGAAAGCACAAGGTAGCTTCTAAATCTGCCTCAACCCAGAGATAGTTTAATTGTTATTAACACCAAAGAAATTGAATTGACCATCCATTTGACCGCCACTAAATCTCACAAACAGGCCATACAAAATGTAATTAGCGGTGTTCAATTTTGTCTTAGGTAAGTCAAAACACCACGGAAATTATTCTTCCCTTCTCCTACTTTTCTTGAGCAAGTGAGCAACTAAACAGACTATAAACACAATAACAGAGCAAACAAGTTTGTATAAGTTCTCAATCAAATCAAGCACCGGAAAATCGGTGGTCCATCAAATTAGCAGTCCAAGATTGTCACGCTAGTTCACTGGTTAGTTCCATTTCAGCCTTTACAAGTTCATTTTCACACAATCAACTCATTTTCACAAAACAACAGTTAAAGAACACAGCACAAACAAACCCTAACCACGAGATAGAGAGAGAGAGAGAGAGAGAGAGAGAGAGAGAGAGAGAGAACCGTCTTCGTCGGGGACTTGGACATGGAGGAAGTGAAGTCTGAAACCAGAAGTGTTAGAGCGAACGATCTTCTGTATAGTCCACTCGAAAGCTCCTCTGCTGCTTATCGACGCGTGCGGGTACCCCCTGATCGTCGATTCGCTCACCGCCAACAAAACCCGAGTCGGCTCGCTCTCCATCTCTAACTCACCGAGTAAACCGAGTCAGCTCTCTCTCTCTCTCTCTCTCTCTCTCTCTCTTTCTCGCTTTCACTTTCAGTCTTCTATTGCTTACTCGAATTTTCAAGAGTGAAATTTATAGGAGGCGTATTATTGTGATCCTAAAGGCGGTGACGCCGTTATGAGATGGCGATTGCTAACGTGCGCCTAAGCCGTTACGGCCACCTGGTAAATCCTTTGCTGCGATAATGACGGAGCTCTTGTAATCTTGTTTAAAATTGTACTTTACAATGAATTGACTGATCGGTAATTGGGCCTAACTGGGCTTTAAAAGAGATGTTGTATTAACCATTTTTGGGTTTTGTTCGGGCCTTTAGCCCTAAAATTCGATTAACGAATTCTCGCAGGTAATAGGGGTGTCAGTTCAAGTTAACGCGTGTTGTGTTTGTATAAACCCAAACACAACTCATTTATTTGTTGGTCAATCCAAATGTAACACCGCTAAAGCTCTGTTTGTTTCGCCGCATTATATTGTATTAAACAATTAAAATGTACTAATATAATACAATATATTGTTTAATGTAAACACTGTATTATATTATTTTAGTATATTTTAATTACCTAATACAGCAAACACCGTATTAGCTAATATATTATATTTGATGGTATTAGGTTGTATTGTATTAAAAAAAAAAAACACTTTTTTTTTTCAACAAATATGGAATATTGTTGAAATATGTGTTATGTTGTTAATATTTTTTTTTATAATTTCAAAATTATGTAGGAAATATTTATTTTATATATAAAAATATTATTTATTAAAAAAATCAATTAAACTAAATATTTATTGATTTATTCATGGTAAGGATATTTAAAATTAATTATTAACTATTTTAAAAAAATTATATTTTTTTAATATAAAAAAAAAATCAATAAAGTCATAGGAATAACTTAATACGAAATAACACAATGCATCACCAAACGCATGTTTGTATTAATGATAATACAGTGTAGTGCAATACAATGCAATACAATTCAATATAGTCCAATACAATCAAATACGGTGTGCCAAACGAGCCCTAAGTTTATTGTGTCACAAGCTTAAGCTCAAAAACGACTTATTAATTAATGGGTTACAAATTATAACCCAATTAACTTGTTAATTCATAATTTTGTCTATATACCTATATAACATTTTTAAACAATTAAATCATATTTAACTAGATTACACAATTTCAATTCACTAAACTCATTCAATAAATAAAAATAATCAACTATAATATAATCTCAATCCAAAATAAATTTAATGAAAATCTCTAGGAGAGTTAACACAATTTTTCTAAATAAATCTCAAATATGACATACCCATTTATTTAACGAGTTTAAAATGTTAACCCGATATTGTCTTAAATCCAATAAAAAGTAAAACTTAAACCCACTAATTTTCGTGTTGTATCTTGTCATATCATCATGTTGGGTCAACGAAAGCCACCTCTAGTAAAATGGTAGAAACTTGGGTGTATCAAAAGCCACCTGGTTGTGTTTGTATAAACCTAAACATAACTTATTTATTTAATTTGTTGGTCAATCCAAATGTAACCCGTTAGGTTTATTGTGTCGCAAGGTAAAACTCAAACACGACTTAGTAATTAATGGGTTACCAATTATAATCCAATTAACTTGTTAATTCATAATTTTGTAAATATACCTTTATAACATTTTTAAACAATTAAAACAAATTTAACTTGACTACACAATTTCAATTCACTAAACTCATTCAATAAATAAAAATAATCAAACTATAATATATAATCTCAATCCAAAGTCTCGAGAAGAGATAAAGTAAGTTTCCAAAATAAAATCTTCTACATAAAAGATGATAGTTTATAATATAATTTCAATTCAAAATAATTTCAAACGGGTTAGAAAGAGCTCAACTCGAATATGAATTATATGACCCATATAATTAACGATTGGGCTCAAATAAATTTTATCACTATTTGGACCGGGTTTTGTAAGAAAATCACAACTTTAATAACTTAAATTTAAAAGGCATATATTATGGTAAACGGACAAGAATGACCCCCACAGTAACCTTCTTCACCATTTTGTTTTTTTTCAAAATCCTCCATCAATGGATGACGGTGGACTATGAACACGTGTTCGTCGCCGTCGACGACCACGACCAAACACAATAGTGGCTTTTTTTATGTCTGAGCCTTTGTTAGTTGCATTTAAGATACAAACCCTCTTATTAGTTGCTTTTTTTCTTTTTGTTTTTCAATTTAAAACCCTCTTTTGTAAACCTTAACTGATTGTGTGAAAAGAAAAAAAAAATGACCGTTGAAAAGGCTCGGAGAACAAATGAGAAGGCTCGAAGAACAAATGAAAATGCTCGAAGAACAATTGAAAAGGCTCGGAGAACAAATGAAAAGTCTCGGAGACTAATTGAAAAGTCTCGGAGAACAAATGAAAAGGCTCGAAGGTTCAAAATTAACAACAACAAAAAAGATTATTGAAAAGGTTTAATGTTATGATGTTCAACCTCCATTGGAGGTCTGTTATATGAAGAAGATGAAAAAATTAAAAAAAAAAAAAGATAGCTTCAAAGTAAGAGAATGTGTGTAAAGTAAGGCATTTTTGGAAATCACTTATTTTAGTGCCTTTTAAACTTGAGTTATTAAAGTGGTGACTTTTTTATAAAACCCGGTCAAAAAGGTGACATTTCCCACCATTTCCACATTAACGATGTTAAAATGTTAACCTAATATCGACCTAAATCCAATAAAAAGTAGGGTTTTATTGAAAACTAACCCTTTTGGGAGGGTGAAGTTGAAATCTAACCCGTTTTTGAAAAACTTGCAAAACTAAGCGTCCGTTTGGGAGAGCTTGTCTACTAGCTAAAAGAGCTTTTTTAATTAAAAAAGCTCTTTTCAATTTTTTTATATTGTTTGGTTGTCACTCAGTAGAGCTTTTAAATGATTAAAAAAGCTGTTTTACGTCTACTTGGAGAAGCCCAAATTTAAAGCTTTTCCAAGTAGATCTTTTGGAGTTTTTTTAAAAACACTAAAATCTCCGATATAACCCTATAATTTAATATTTGCTAGAGTATTTTGATAATTCTATCATTAAAAAGGCTCTATTTTAATTGACAACCAAACGATCAACGACTATCATTAAAAAGGCTCTATTTTAATTGACAACCAAACGATCAACGACTTTTATTTAAAAGCTCTACCTCTAAAAGATCTACTGCAAAAAGATCTACTTGAGAAGCTCTCCCAAACGTACTCTAACTCTTTTTTCATGTGTAAGTATCATTTTACCTTTACTTACTCACTTTTCTCTTTAATTCATTCTATACCTCTTCTTTACTTCTTTTCATCATTTTTTTCTCTCTAGACCAGCAAACCTACGACTCTCTTTGTTTTCCTCTCCAAATTTTTTTCTTTTGTTCTCTCTTCCTTTGCAAATACAAATTAAGTAACTCTACCATTTAGCAACTACACAAGGATTCCTTCCATTCAAGCTTTGAGGTGAGTTTTTTTTTTTTTTTTTTTTTTTTATTTTTTTATTTTTTTATTTTTTTTATTTTAAGTTTTATACTTTATACTTCTCATGTCCCATTTTATTGAATTTGTGTAATATTTTTGTGAAAATAGTTTACATTTACATAATAAATCATGGGTCTTGTTTGAATTTGAATTTGTTGTGATCAATTTAAAGTTCACAAGCTAAATATTTAGTTTATTTCTTGTTAAAATGTGTTATTTACTTAGATTTGTGTATTAGGGTTCTTTATTTTTGTGAAAATAGCTTACATTAATGTAATATAGCATGGGTCTTGGTTGAATTTAATGTTGTTGTAGTTGATTTTCCATTATAGTATTGAATCTAGACAATTGAAACAATTTTTTTTGAATGTGTCCAGCACTGTTTTCCTAACAGCCGTTAGGAATTCCCAACAGCCGTTAGGAATTCCCAACAGCCGTTAGGAATTCCATAACGCCGTTAGGAATTCCATAACGCCGTTAGGAATTCCCAACAGCCGTTAGGAATTCCATAACACTGTTAGAAATTCTTAACGGCTGTTAGGAATTCCTAACTGCAGTTGGGAATTCCTAACTATGTTATGGAATTCCCAACAGCTGTTGAAAATTCCTAACGGCTATTAGGAATTCCCATAACACTGTTGGGAATTCCTAATGGTATCCAGATTTCCAAACAGTGTTTGGATTCATAATATTTTATAGATTCAATGTACCATGAATTTTGTAGATTCAAACGCAAGCCATCGAAAGGTGAAGAAATTGTACAGCGGAAGTGTGGTAGATACGGAGGAATGGGACACAATAAGGAGCGTGTATGCAGTCCAGTTGTTACCAAAACCATATCTCATGAAAGCAAGTGGTTCCCATCCGTGATAGGTTCACTTATAGGAGCCATTGTGGCTATTGTTGTTTTTCTTATGCTCCGTTAAATTGTAACAAAAAATTATTTAATTGCTTGTTGTTATGGATTTAATTGCTATGAAACTTGTTGACAAAATTTATTATGCAGTTTTTTAAGGATTTAAGTGTTGTTTGACAGTGTTGTTATGAAGCTTGTTGTTATGGATTTAATTGCTTGAGATTTTTGTGTTGATAGTGTTGTTAACTTGTTAATAGTGTTGTTATATATGGCTATTTTGTTGTTTCACAGTGTTGTAATAAACAGTCCTTGCATTTTGAAAACAAAAATGTACAGCCCTTATAAGGCAGAAATTTCTGCATTTTCAAAACAAAAACAGCCCATAAATTGAATAAAAACAGCCCCTACATTTTAAAAACAAAAACAGCTCCTGCATTTTAACAAAAAATCCATGCCTTACACATCCATAAAAGACAGAAATTTCTGCATTTTCATAACAAAAACAGCCCCTAATTTGAATAAAAATAGCCCCTACATTTTAAAAACAAAAATAGCCCCTGCAGTATAACAACAAAAATAGCCCATAAATTGAATAAAAATATCATGCCTTACACATCCATAAAATGCATAAATTTATGCATTTTCACAACAAAAATAGCCTCTAAATTGAATAAAAACAGCCTCTACATTTGAAAAACAAAAACAACCCCTGCAATTTAACAACACTTAATAAATCTTTGTTGTTAATAATATTTAGAATATAGATTCAAGGGGTTATTGAGCTTGCTGTCATGAAGATGAAATGCTGATTATAGCTTGTCTTTTTGTTTGGTGCTTGGCCTTATGGCCTTCTATGATTTGCTATATTGATGGTGTTTGATTTGCATAGTGATGTTTGATTTGCTATATTGCTGGTGTTTTTGCCATCTCTTGTTATGGTTGAGTTCCTATATTGCTCGGTTTAGTGATGTTTGAATGTTTAGATTTGATTTTGTAGTGGTTGTGTACTCTTAGGTTTGGTATTATGTACTGCATTTTGGTTTCATAATCGGTGTTAGGAATTCCCAACACCCGTTGGCGTTGGGAATTCCTAACACCCGTTGGGAATTCCCAACAACGTTTTGAATTCTGAACTACAGTAACAAATATCACCTTAAATTGCTTATTCGGTTAAAATATTTGTACTGATATAAATATTTTATGGTTTTATGTTATAGTTCAGGATAATTAAATGGGAGAAAATGTGGAATTGTTAGTAAAGGCTGCAGAACATTTCTCGGTGAAGATAAACAGCACTTCGTCAACGGCTGCGGTAAAGTTGATAAAGGAAAAGTTGACGGAGGCGCAACTATCCCTCTTTTGCACAACATGCTTTGGGAAACTTCTAGAGATGAATAATCTTAAGTTTTCCGGGCAGCTGGTATATAATCTCTTACTTAGACAAATACAGTATCCTGTTAAATCTGAGATATGGTTTGCAGTAGGTGGCTAGACATTGCGGTTTTCTATTCAAGAATTTTACCTCATCACGGGTTTAGAATGTGGCCCTGAACCGCCGGTGCTAAGTAAGGAAAAAAGGGATGGTAGTGGGAGTTTTCGGTCATCGATGTTGAATGGGGAAGTGCGATTCAATAACAAAACTTTGGAGGCAATGTTCAAAGCTGCTTCTAAATTTGGCAGCCAACAGGAATCTTGAATACATCGGCTATTTTTGTTGTTAAATTGCAGGGGCTGTTTTTGTTTTTCAAATGTAGGGGCTATTTTTATTCAATTTAGAGGTTGTTTTTGTTGTGAAAATGCAAAAATTTATGCCTTTTATGGATGTGTAAGGCATGGTGTTTTTATTCAATTTAGGGGGTGTTTTTATTGTTATACTACAGGGGCTGTTTTTGTTTTTAAAATGTAGGGGCTGTTTTTATTCAATTTAGGGGTAGTTTTTGTTATAAAAATGCAGAAATTTCAACATTTTATGGATGTGTAAGGCATGGATTTTTTTGTTAAAGTGCATGGGCTGTTTTTGTTTTTAAAATGTAGGGGCTATTTTTATTTAATTTATGGGCTGTTTTTGTTTTGAAAATGCAGAAATTTCTGCCTTATAAGTCAGAAATTTCTGTTTTCAAAATGCAAGGACTGTTTATTACAACACTGTAAAACAACAAAATAGCCATATATAACAACACTGTTAACAAGTTAACAACACTATCAACACAAAAATCTCAAGCAATTAAATCCATAACAACAAACTTCATAACAACACTGTCAAACAACACTTCAATCCTTAAAAAGCTGCATAATAAATTCAGTCAACAAGCTTCATAGCAATTAAATCCATAACAACAAGCAATTAAATAATTTTTTGTTACAATTTAACGGAGTATAAGAAAAACAACAATAGCCACAATGACTCCCATAAGTGAACCTATCACGGATGGGAATCACTTGCTTTCATGAGATGTGGTTTTGGTAACAACTGGACTGCATACACGCTCCTTATTGTGTCCCATTCCTCTGCATCTACCACACTTCCGCTGTACAATTTATTCACCTTTCGATGGCTTGCGTTTGAATCTACAAAATTTATAGTATATTGAATCTACAAAATATTATGAATCCAAACACTGTTTGGAAATCTGGATGCCGTTAGGAATTCCCAACAGCATTATGGAATTCCTAACGGTTGTTGGGAATTCCTAACGGCTGTTAAGAATTTTCAACAGCTGTTAGGAATTCCATAACACTGTTAGGAATTCCCAACCGCGGTTGGAAATTCCTAACAGCCGTTATGGAATTCCTAACGGCTATTGCGAATTCCTAACGGCTGTTAGGAAAACAGTGCTGGACACATTAAAAAAAAATTGTTTCGATTGTCTAGATTCAATACTGTAATGGAAAATCAACTACAACAACATTAAATTCAACCAAGACCCATGCTCTATTACATTAATGTAAGCTATTTTCTCAAAAATAAAGAACCCTAATACACAAAATCTAAGGAAATAACACATTTTACCAAGACATAAACTAAAAATTTAGCTTGAGAACTTTAAATTGACCACAACAATATCAAATTCAACCAAGACCCATGCTCTATTACATTAATGTAAGTTATTTTCACAAAAATAAAAAACCCTAATACACAAATCTAAGTAAATAACACATTTTAACAAGAAATAAACTAAATATTTAGCTTGTGAACTTTAAATTGATCACAACAACTTCAAATTCAAACAAAACCCATGATTTATTATGTAAATGTAAACTATTTTCATAAAAATATTACACAAATTCAAGAAAATCGGACATGAGAAGTATGAAGTATAAAACTTCAACAAAAAAAAAAAAAAAACCTCACCTCAAAGCTTGAATGGAAGGAACCTAAATGGTGGAGTTGTTTGTTTCTACTTGCTTAATAGTGGAGTTGCTTAATTTGTATTTGCAAAGGAAGAGAGAACAAAAGAAAAAAATTTGGAGAGGAAAACAAAGAGAGTCTTAGGTCTGCTGGACTAGAGAGAAAAAAATGATGAAAAGAAGTAAATAAGAGGTATATAATGAATTAAAGAGAAAAGTGAGTAAGTAAGGCTAAAATGGTACTTACACATGAAAAAATAGTTAGTTTTGTAAGTTTTTCAAAAACGGGTTAGATTTCAACTTCACCCTCCCAAAGGGGTTAGTTTTCAATAAAACCCTAAAAAGTACAGCTTTTAACCCGTTAATTTCGTGATGTATCTTGTCATGTCATCGGGTTGTGTGGACAAAAGCCACCCTTCGCAAAAGGGTAGCAACTTGGGACATATACATGTGACATGTCACCACAAGTTACTATATATTATGCTATCGAAAAGCCAATTAATGCAAGTAAAACAGGAAATTAATAGCCATAAGGGGATTGCAAATATCAGCTTATTCGATAAACCATTGATTCTCTCCTTGATGACTAGAGACGTCTAGCTAGCTAACAAAAATTATAGTTCGCTTTGATGACTTTTTGGATTACATAAGGCGATTGATTAATAATTTGGTTCTTCTTCGTTGTTCTTCATTGATTGAGAGAGTATACTTTGTGGTGAAATTCTGCCTTATGAATTAATTTATAGGCAGATATATTTATATATGCTTACATGTAATAATAATTCTTCTAGTTGTTGAATGTTTCAATGCATGGCAGGGGCCCCTTATATATATATAAAAAAAAAAAAAAAAAAGTGGATTCCTTGATCCCACAAAACAAAAAAGTGAAAAGAGAGGCAACCAGTAGCAAAATAGCTTGCACACCTGCCTGAATGATTTTCTGATCATTAAGACCTTTTTCTGGGAAATGTTTTTATCATGCACTGACAATTTTGCTCTCCCTCAAACTTCCAATACACAATTCTCACAAGTCACACACCTCCCACTCAACCAACATTTTCTTGGTCTCCCCACACACACACACACATGCACACAGATTCTTTAGTGTTCATATATATATATATATAAACTTAATTGCCTCAAAAACACATTAATGCAACATATTAGTCACTATACAGACTTGAAGAATACTAAAACAAGTTAGAATTGGATTCCAATTTTCTTGATACAGTTAAACCAAGCTTCTTTCATCATATATGTGTATTATATATCTAATATTATCTCCAAAACCAAGCATATATATAAAAAAAAAAATTTATAACTTTTGAAATACTACTTACTTCAAAACCCTGAAAGGGTAAAAAAAATTGGGACTTGGCAGTCCAAACAAAAGAAGGAAAAAAAAAAAAAACTATGTGATGAATATTGTATTAATTTTTTTGTTCCCTAATTGCCCTTACCTTGAGATGGAATGCCACTGAAGGAAAGCCTTCCAAAACCTAAATGACTAACCTGATACAACTCCAACCACACTTTCTCTGCCTCATCAAACCTTGCACTACTACTACTACTCATTTCCTGATGATCTTGATCTTCATTATCAATGATCAACCCAGATGGAGATGATACAATTTCTAAAATACCCTTGTCTGCCCTTCCCTTATTCCTCAAATTCTCATGATCTCTCTCCACCACAAACCCATGATGATCATGACCTTCTAATTTCTTGCATTTTCTTTTCACTTTATCTTTGTTTTTCCCTAGACCCAAACACCTTTTCCCCACCTTGTAGGGGATCTTGACAAAAGCAAGGGCAAGAATGTTTAACACAGCACAAGGACAGCAACAGAGGGCCACACAATCAGCTATTAACCCGGCAGTGCATGATCTGCAATACTTGCCTGAACAATCTATCAAATCACCACCACCACCACCACCACCACCATTATGATTATCATCAACGGCGTACCTGATCCTGCGGCTCTTCCTCCTTGTGGTGGGTCCTCCCTCTGCGGCCTTATTATTATCACCAGTACTGGTACTTTTCCACTGATCATCTTTACGTGAAACTCGAGGTGGCTTGTCCTCCTCCATTTCTTGAATATTGACCAGTATTCAGTTTCAAGATCCCCCCTGCAAAAAAGCTCTTTGATCAAACTCTCTCCTTTTTGATTTTTCTCCTCTTTCTCTCTGTATCTCTGCTAATCACTATATATAATCTACTAAGCATTTGTTGGTGCTACTATAAACAAGAAAAAAAATCTTGATTTTTTCAGAGGCTTTAATGTGATACGTATAGGAAATTGAGTTTTTCATGCATTTATCCTAGTAATTGAATTGAACAACAATTGACTCTGGTAATTTCCTCACTCGCTTTAGTAACAAGTGCTTTACACACCCCAACAATGTCGACACTTGGTTAATTTCTTCTTCAAGTGATTAAAATTTCATGAATTTCAATAATATCCTATTTATATATATCTAATTAACTCGACTCTTAATACAATCTTAACATAAAATCACTATTACTAATATAATTTTTGTTAATTATCAAAGTGTTTAGCTAATTTGAAAGAGTGTTTATTTGGTTTTGGTTTCGGAATTGGGAGGCGCGTGGGCATGGAGAGAGGCAATTTTGGGATGTGAACTAGACCTCACTGTTATAACAGGTGACAACAAAGGGAAGGGTGGTTTTTTTCTTTTTTTAAATGACGAAAATGCTCTTCACTTCAACATATTACTGTGAATTGTGAAACAAAGTGGGACCAGGAGGAGAAGATGAGTTTGCAAAGCCAAACTGAGGATATATATATATATAGATTTTCTGTTATCAGTTTGTTCTGACAATAAATATATCAGGATGTAGAATGTAGATCACTAGATTTACATACTTTGACTCAAAGTGTATGCACTTGTTAAAACTTCTCTATAATCTGTGATACACATTCTTCGTCCTGATATATTTATTATCATGACGAATTGACAGTAGAAAAACTGTATATAAATATATATATATATATATGCATTGATGAATGAGAAGGGGCAAAAGAGTAAAACCGAGTGGCCTTCACTTGAAAATGGAAGGTGAGTGAGACCAGACCAGAAACCAGACAGTAACCCAGTTAATGTAAATGCAATACAAACTTACCCTTGAATGATTTTTGGTGAATAATATCATGTCTTCATGTCTCTTACTTAATTTAGCTTTGCAACAATTCTAACCCTGACCTATCAACTGACACACCATTGAATTGTCGTGGAATCACATCACCTTTTAATTATTATTTTTTTCATTAATTAATTAAACACCATGCATGTTTTACAATAAACCAATCCCCATCTTTGGAAGTGCATGTTTTAGGTAAAAAAGATAATGTGAGGGGACCAGTCGATATGCAAATTCAAATTTGTGAATTTAAACTTGAATTTTATTTTATTTTTTATTTTGATATATATTTTTAAACTTGAATTTATAGAAATTAAGTTGAGTATAAATATATATGTATGCAGTGGTCGATGCATGCTACAATATTTTAGAGATCGAAGTGATCAAGTGAAAAGTTAAATTTGTTCAAATGGCCAACCAATAATGTCTTTAAAAATACACATGTCATGGGAATCTAAGAGAACCCTATTAAGTAATTATTATTAGAGTCAAACAATAATGCAATAGTTGATATGATTTTATTTACAATCGAATATAATGTTTACATATATAGTGAATTGGTGACTTTTTTTAATTTTTTTTGGAAGGGAAATTATTGGTCATTTTAGTAACTCTATTATATATATATATATATTTTAGTAAGAAATCATCAGGGCCATCAATTTAAAAGACCTTGAAAATGGATTAGATAGTTGTATATATATAGTTTTTCTATTGTTAGTTCGTCCAGATATATTTTATATTAGGACGAAAAAGGTGGACTATAGATTATAGAGAAGTTTTGACAAGTGCATATACTTTGAGTCAAAATATGTAAATTTAATAGTCCACATTCTTCGTCCTGATATATTTTATATCAGGACGAACTGACAATAGAAAAACTGTATATATATATAATTATTGACACAATGGTCTGATCACTTATGGTTTCTATGACTATTGTATATTGGCTAAGTGTTTTGTAGATCATGATAAAAAATTTAAAGGTAGTGGGGAAGATGTATATTTATACAGCTTCACATGGGTCATGTTGAAACCCCACGTACCAGTCTAAGTTGAGGGTCCATGATAAAAAAAAGTAATACAAGAATCTTAAACTATGATTTTTGTTGCAATAAACTAACATAAAATCTACCAGGAATCTACACTTGAGAATTTTAAAATAATGTAGTAGTAAAAACTAAAAACTAAAGAGTATTTTATTGGCAAAAGGCTGGTTTGACTAAGATATAAAGATGCTGTCTTATTGCTTACCATTTCTAGCTATGAGGTGTAGTAAATAAATAAATAAATAACTTATCTTTACCGTAATTTAATTTGGTTTTCACATCTGGGAATTTATTACACTACTACGTACATTTCAGACTGCTGGTTGTGGTTTGACAACTACAGACTAGGATCTTCCGGTATTATAATGATAATAAATGACTATCATACTCACAAACCATGCTCCAACCAATTTTTGACCGATTAATAATTATTATTATTATTTTTTTTTTTTTGAAGCTGACATGGGTTGGGGTAGATCCAACCAAATTAGACTCTACAAGCACGGTTATATATTGGAACTCTATCACAACCGGAAATAGTCTCCTCACACTTAATTTACGATTTAATGGGCAAATGTAAGAATATATTAACCATGCATAGTCATAGTATATATAGGTAAATGATGATAATTAATTAGATTGACCAATGTAAGGATAATAGAAGATGAACACAGAAAATGAAAGCAAATTAAAAGTTTAAAGTTAAAACCCAGAATTCAAATTGATAGCTAGCGGGATATATCCACAGAAAATGCAAGAAAAGTTTAGTAGTGGGATCCAGAAATGAGAAGTGTGGTGTGATGATGATCAAGAAGAGACTACGAAAGAAAACAAAGGGCTATCACATGATGAAGATGATGCATGCGTAGCAATTAATATTCCTTCTATTTTAGACCATGCAAGCCTAAATGTACCATCACTAAACTTCTTATACTGATATTGCATGCCATTGATCATTGTAAAATTGCCAAACAAATTAACACTGATATATCACTGACTCAGTCTCACACCCATCTACATTCTGCAGTCTGCACAATACTGTTTCAGTAGAAAAAGTTGATGAATCGTGTTTTATATCTTATAGAGAAAAAGAATCCTAATTAGCTAGGGTGTTCAATCGATTAGTGAAAACACTTTAATTAGAGACTGGTCGTATATAGACAAACAAAGGTCGAGATGATCAAGAAACGTACCTTGAGTGAAAAATGATCAAAATCGTTTGGGTGCAACTGTGTACTTTGTCAACCAATTCATCAATGCATGAGTGCCCAAGAGAAACCGATCGATATATATCGAGTTTTAAAAATCTAGTAAAGAAAGTGTGATCTGATCTGAAAATGGCAATGCCAATATATGATAATATTGAAAACGAGCATTTCTGCAAGAGGGAATCACTCTTTTTTCTCTCTTTGTTCCTGATTTCTGTGTTTTATTTAATTTATTATAAAGTTTTAATTAATTTAATTAATTATTTAAGTAACTGTAAGAAAACCTTTCTTGAAAACAACAAAGCATTTTGTTATAGTACAAAACTCTGAAGAAAGAGCAATAAAAAAAATAGTTGCACAGAGAGAGAGAGAAAGAGGAATCAAATATATGTTATATATAAATTTATGGTATGGTATTTGATGAGTCCCGATGACAGCGAATATAGGAAAATTGTCTTTTTTTTTTTTTTTTCTTCTACTTGTTATCGCTGTTTATTCACTTTGCTTCTTGCATTGCATGAGTCATGCACGTGCAGTCGCAGTCAAAGCTTAATTAAACTAATCCATGATTGGAAATGCAAATGTTTATGGTAGCAGAGCACTCTGGTCTCCGTCACGTGAACAAAAACTTGCATGCTACCGATTGACCGATGGGTTGATGTTATACGAAAAGGAAAACTCATTTGATTGGTTCTTCTTATTACGTGGCATGAATTCATTGGCCGAATACATTGTATCAGATGTATGAAAGAATTTCTCATCTGACTTATGAGTCTCATGACACTCATGGTCATAGGCTCTCCCCACAACCCCTTGTCAGTGAATCTGATTTTGATTTGGATCCAACTTTCAAATTTATTTCTTAATAGCTAGTAATTTATCCTCCTTCTAGACAATTACTTTTAATTTGAAGTACTCTAGAATAAAAAATCTACATTCTGTTAAAAAATAAAGAAATAAAAAAGTAATTACTAGCTACTAGAGTTTTGAAAAGTTACATTAATAAATAATTTTATTAAAAATTGACATCCATCTCATATACAGTTAGCATTGATCGTTACTTTTAATCGTTTACGTTTTTATAAAAAAAAAACCTAAAAAGACTTAACTACCCTACAACCTATAATTAAAAAATAATAATTTACTATAAAAAAAAAAAAAAAAGGAAAATAATTATAAATCTGGACAATTGAGATCCATTAATTTTTTTATTTATTGACAAGATTTTAAGACCATCTGTTAAAAAATAAATTTGAATCTCCACAAGATTTATTTAAAAAACAAATTAAAAAAGAGCATCTCAATGTGATAGATGAAGGCATCCATGGATTATGTGAAGTCTTTTCTGGTTATGTGATGGATGTTGAGTAACTTTTGAATTATCTTAGTGAAAATAATATAGTGATGAAATCACTTCCTTATGAAGAGATTATTCAAAAGGTAATAATACGCATGCCAATGATGATCATGATCCAAATGACAATTGTGTTTTACCGATTGCTTATCTAAAATATGTATTTCAAGCCGTAGTAATCTTAAATAACTACTTATTACAAAATGAAAGAGAATATACCAAATGTGTGGTGCATGCATTGCAAACAATTAAGTAACTACTTGTTACAAAATGAAAAAGAAAATTTCAAATACAGTGCATGCATCACAAAAAATCAAAGATAAGGTTGAATTTGATTTACATACATACAAAGAAAAGATAAACGACTTTATATAAGTATTTTATGAAAGAGCTTAATTTAGAAAATAGAACTTGTCAAGTAAAAAAGTTTTTAATATGTATTATGAATTTTAATTTTATGTGTTATTTATTTTATATATTTAATCGATTATTAATTTATATATTCATTGGATCCTAAACAAAGCTAAATTATTAATTTAGTACAATAGCCCTAGTTGTTATCTGAAGATTTTATTATTTAAGTGATGTTATTAATTAATCTAGATTTTACCATAGGTACAAGGAATTAAGATTCTATAAAAAATTATAAAATTGAAAACGAAGATTATGGGTTGTATTCGCTATTTGTTTTTCCTGCGATTGTTTTTAGAGGATTATAAGTTACAACTATTACAATAAGACTACCGGGACCTGCCAAGATAAGACAATATACGTGCGGTCTAGATCAATGGCGGACCCAAGAATTTTAATCAGGGTGGGGCACTTGAACAAAATAATAATTATATTTAAAAAAAATACTGAAAAAATTAAATTCATAGTAAAATGAGTTTTTTTTTTTTTTTTTATATATATATATATAAAGAAAAATTGATGATATAATGAAGTTTAGATAAAAAAAAATAAAATAAAAAATATAACACTTATTCAAGATTAACTAAATAATCTTACATTCAAAAAGAAATAAAAACAAGAAACAATACATTAAAAAATAAATAATAACAAGAAAAACAACATAAACAATTAAAATTTACAATATTTATTCTTAAAATTGTAAATTACAATATAATTTTATAATAAGAAATTTTGTTTTGTATTTATAATGAATTTACTTTAAATTTATACAAAAATAAATATTACTAAACATGTTTTAAATTTTTTATTCTTCTAATTATTGATAAATTATTGATTTATTGATTCTGAAAACATTAAAACTATAAAATAAAGAAAAATATTAAGGATAAATTAAAATGAATCATAATAATAAATGGACTATTTTAATATAATAAATTAAAATTTGAGATTTACTGATGGGATGGATGTGTTAGATATGTCAAACAAAAATTATTAGAAATAATAAAAGTTCAAAATAATAATAAATAATTTAATATAAAATAAAATTGAATTAAGTAGCCTCAAATTAAAGGTAGTTAAGAAGTTGACAATGTTGTAAAAGAGAAAGTCAAATTTTTTATTTTTTTTTTTAGAAGAAGACAAAAATTTAAGAAAATAATTGGAAAAGATGATAAAATAAAAAAGGATATAAAACAAAATTATTAAAATTACAGGATAAAATTGAATTAAAGAAAAAAAAATATTTATTATGTTCGAAAAATACAAATGGTAGGAGTAGAAGTAGAACTCCTCATAATCAATAAAGGAGAGAGAAAAGCTACCGGCTATGCTATGAGTTAATATTCAATGATTAAGTTAATTAATATCTATATATGTATGTAAACAAAATCAAATTTCTTTAAAAAAAAAAATTAGGTAGGGCACATGCCCCACCTGGCCTTAAGGTGAAAAAACTTTCTACACATGCGTATGGTGGGATTCGAACCTTTTACCACCACTATGAAAGGGAGGTGCACTACCATCTATACTGTGATGTGATGTGCACTACCATCAAATGACTGAAGGATTCTACCGATCTATCCATTCTACACTATGTTAATATGTATACAATAGCAAAATCCGAATGTGTTGTGATGAACATTGGGGAAATGGGGATGGATATTGTTCCCCCATCCCTCCCCATTTCCCCATTTTGGGGGAATAGGGATAGGGGAGTTTGGGGGAGGTATCCCCATCCCTTTTTTCCTGTTTCTTTTATTTTTCTAATTCGAATTTTTTTCCTATTTCTCCCATTTCTCTCGTTTGATCTTGTTTTACTAATAATTACATATTTAATTGTTTGTAAGATATAACATACAAAAACAACAGCAATACAAATGTAAATAAAAATCCATTTCATTTGTTGGGGGAAATGGGGAAATGGGAGGTCCCCCATCCCCATCTCCATTTCAATTTGAGGGACGACATTCATCCCCATCCTCCCCTATTTCCCCGTCATTTTTTTGTTGTTGTTGTTGTTGTGAAAATTGGGGATAGAGATTTGTGGAAATGGGGATTTACGAAAATGCCCGTCTCTAGTTGTGAAATAAGGCCGTCAGATAAAATCGCCGAGGCTCATTACGTTACTTGGAACAGTTTTGGATTGTTTAGGTCTGAGAGGTATTGTGGCCCAGAAAGGCCCAAGACGAATCTATAAATTTGGTACTTCCAGCAGCATTTGCATCTATCTGCTAAACCCTAATCTGGATGTAGCCGCTTTCTTGCAGTTTCTTCTTCTTCTTCTTCTCATCAGTCAGTTTTTCTATTGTCGTTTCTGTGTTTTTGATTCGTTTATATGTTGGCAAAGATGAATAGTGCTTATTTCTGACACCTCTTGTATGAGAAGAGCCTCGAAAACTCTTCCTTGAGCACAGATAGCAACTTACTGAGCCTCCATTTTCTTTGTTTTCTCATATCTGTTTCAACAAATACTTTATAACTAATTGTATATGCTTTAATCTGATTGCTTGATTTTCTTCTTTCAAATCTGACGACGTTGTCGATTATGATACGTACTTCTTCGGGAATCACCTTCTGGTATGGTGTTTTGTGGACTCTTTCATGTCGTAAATCTGTATGGCTTCGTTTGAAAGCTGGAAATTTTAAATGTTAAACTTCTATTTTCTTTTTAATTCAAATTCAAATACCGTTTTATTGAAACATAAAAAATATTTATTTATTGTTTTTCGGATCTTGAATAGTTTCCAGAAAAAAATTGCAATGTTCTCCGAGAATTTTATGCGGAATGATTCTAAAAGAATTTTATGCAGTATGATTCTCAGTTCTAATGATTAGAATCATACTGGCATAAAATTCTCGGACTACATTGCTATTGGCATTCCTCGGGTGCGCACGATATCAGGAATCACAGGTAATCTCACCATTTTTGTTGCCCCGATTCACTCTCACCATTTTTGTTGACCTGATTCACTCTCCTGAGTTTAGATTTAATTGCGGCTAAAATTTAAAGAAAATCGATGGAGATCCGATTACATTCCAGAAATTAAATAACTCACAAAACAATCCCCAAAACAAAATCCTCAAATCAATCCCAAAAACAAAATCCAATTGACTGATGGTTGAATATCAATAGACAAGATACTAAACTGCGGCCTTTGAAATTCCTATTTAATTAAAAAAAAAAACATTTTTTAAAAATGGATTTCCACCATTCTGAGTTGACGGTGGACCTTAAAGTAAAAAAAAATATTTGAAGGAAATTTTTTTTTTTTTTTTTTTTGGATGGAGATCCACTTAATTCTATAAAATAAAAATAAAAATTACAACTCAATTCAAAAAACAAAATCACAAATCTGATCCAATGATCGTATCTTTTTCTTTAATAATCTGGAAAAAATATTCTAGATCCAAAATCAATTTCAAAAAGAATTATTTTATAAAAGAATTATAATATCATAATTAAACTCAATAGGTTAGTCATGGGCTTTATGGGTTTTAAAAGATAAACCCAAATTTGACCTATTATTGTTTTGGGTTTTAATGACTTAACCTATTAATGACCCAACCCATAACCGCTTTTGACGAGTGGGTTTGGGTCGAATTAGTGGGTTGGGACTTGAGCGTAATTATGTCGGGTCTAGATATTTGTACAATTTTGAACAAAAGTCCCATATAGATACAAGCCTACAAATATACCTAAACTCGGAGGATGTTTATGCAATTAATCTGAAGATTAGAGGAATTGTTCCTCTTTGGCTGTGTCTTTTTTATTATTTTAAAACGAAAAAAAAAATGATAAATCGAGATTCATTTTTGACTGCCTTTAACAATATCCATTATTATATATGTGATGAACGAATAAAAGGGTTAAAATAATAGAGATTCTAGAAAGTTAGCAATCTCCAAATTCTCCAAATTATCTTGTATTATGTTATATGAAATGGAGCCTTCCCCAAATTGAGATTTTAGAGATTGATTGGAGATGGCCTAATACTTTAAAAAAAAATTCCATATCATTGTCACTAAAAAAAAAAACTTCGAAGCTTGACTGTTACTACTTACAACAAATTTCTGACAAATAAAATGTTGAGATCAGGCCAACATTCTTTATGAAAGAAATATATTAAGAAAGCATGTTCAGTTTTTAGTTGTCCTCATTTGGAATTGAAACAAGGGCAACAAATACCAAATCATGGTCCTTTCTACCCTCCTGAAACATATTTCTCATAGACAAAATCCTGAAACTTTAAAGGTTTCTAACTTTGGTTGTAACAAGTTCTAATTGTTCTCGACATGAGGCTAGTAAGTTTTTTGTTTGACAATTCGAAGTGGCATGGAATATGCTCACAAGCATTTCCACATAACTTGTTAGCTGGCATTCCCATTTCCTTTGCCAACTTCTCCGCCTCGTCTTCACTTTCGATTACACGATCGAAGCAAATGTACCTCCCGGATGCCGTCTTGTTCATTTCCTTGTACACACAAACGTGTGAATCAGCCAGTCTCATGACATCCACTGTTGCTAGCAACCCATTTGCATACATCTCTTGAGCTCCTGATTTTTTAGTTAAATTTAGAAAGCTTAGAAAATGTTTTCATATATAGTGGGATTGTGATGAACTGATGATGATTGATGGGTTGATTTTGTTGAAAATGATCATACCTTTGAGATAAGCAATTGTTGCTGTGGGATTTCTGTCAATGAAATCAGGACCTGTAATGAGACCTGGACAAATGGTGGTCAATTTAAAACCACTCTCCTCTGCTAGTTTCCATGCAGCTTTCTCTGATCTCAGCTTCCCCAACGCATACCATAGCTGCCATTTTTAAACAAAGTTGTAAAAATCTGTGTTTTGGACTAGGAAAAAAGTATTGTGTAATTTCATTGCTTGATAGAATATCATAAGAAAATCAAATAGTCAAAAAAGTGCTTGTGTATATTCAAGTGATGGGGTTGAAGATAAACAAAGGCTTTCTTAAGATAAAATAAAAAAAGGAATGATTTTCAAAGATCGCAGAAAGTGCTTTTCAAATGTGAAATGCATGAAGCATGTCAAGCACAACAAAGTATTTCCAAATAATTGAATATTTGGAATCACTTTCTAACAAACCACTACCGAACTCATGCTCCTTAAAGAAATTGAAGGGAATGTACCTTTTTGTTAATGCAAAGTGATTCATCACTCCAAGAGTCCTGGTTAACAACAGGAGATAGGTCTTGCGCCGCCGTGGCGCTGTATCGCCATGAGCAAGCCAGAAGCGAGGAAGTGAGCACACAGTTCCTGACTGAGGGTGTTCTTGCACACGCCTTGATCACATTCTCAGTAGCTTTCACCTCTATCTCAGCCATTGATTTCTAACAATAATCAAATATCCAAATCAAACCCACTTGCCACACAGCCTTCACTGTCAGATAGGCTGTTACACTTCTAATATTAATCAAATTAATTGTCAAAAGTTATGTCACCGTTTCTAAGTCAATTTTATCACCAAATTTCCAATCAGCCAGTCACGGACTCGTAAACATGTAACATGTTCATCAATTATTGATTCCATTTATATTCTATGTATTTAAAACAAAGGGACCATCTACATTTATGATGCTTGTCTACATATATATATACATCTTAATTGGACCATTAAAGGACAAAGATAATTATTTTGAGTTGAATTATTACCATTTCTAGTCTTTTTTTTTTTTTGGTGGAAGTATTACTAGTTACAAGTACATATATTACAATAATATATATCTTAATTGGACCAATAAAGGGCAAAAATAATTATTTTGGGTTGAAATTTTTTGGAAAGCCTAGCATTGCTTGTGTGTTTGTGTGTTTATATATATATATATATATATACCCAATACTATATTGGTGAAATATTATCGGACTAAGTAGACGCCATCGAGCCACATCAGACTGTGTGACACCAAACACTTTGTACTATGATAGTTGGGCATCTATTTATTACATTTCAACTATCAGCAGATGAGAATGATATATACCCAATATTATACTACTGAATTATTATCGGACTGAGTAGACGCCATCGAGCCACATCAGACTGTGGACCCTGTGGTTACACCAAACACTTTATACCATGATAGTTGGGCATCTATTTATTACATTTCAGCTATCAGCAGATGAGAATGATATATACCCAATATTATACTACTGAATTATTATCGGACTGAGTAGACGCCATCGAGCCACATCAGACTGTGGACCCTGTGGTTACACCAAACACTTTATACCATGATAGTTGGGCATCTATTTACTACATTTCAGCTATCAGCAGATGAGAATGATATATACCCAATATTATACTACTGAATTATTATCGGACTGAGTAGACGCCATCGAGCCACATCAGACTGTGGACCCTGTGGTTACACCAAACACTTTATACCATGATAGTTGGGCATCTATTTATTACATTTCAGCTATCAGAAACTAGAAAACTTCAATGAAGCCAAACTCCCTAAGTTTTAGAGATGAAACAAGATGCCACATCATTTGTTTTTTTTTTTTTTGTTTTTTTTTTTTTGAAGGAAAATGCCACATCATTTGTTTACTGTGAAGTTTATATATATGAGATCTGTTCTGTTCCAATATATAAAAGTACATTCAGACTTAAATTTCATTATAAAACCTCATTCAAGAGAGATTTCTAAATAACAAGTCATTATAGGAATGATTCAAATAAATTTCACAGATTGATATTAATTTACTTAAAACAGTTAATATTAAAAAGAGAAATTGAAAACATTGATCGAGATTTGAAAGAGAGAGAGAGAGAGAGAGACATACAGAGTAACCAGAGAGACCAGCAGGGTCAGAAAAGGCAGAGGTGTGAAATACGCCACGACACCCATCAAAGGCTTGAACCAAATCCTCCACTTGTGTTAGCTTGGCCGTGATTACTGACACGTTATTGTTATTCGTCCTCATCTCTCCTCTGTTTTCTAACTCTCTCAGTTTCTCTACATCTTCTGCAATTATTATTATTTTGCTTATTTTGAACGCAACATGTTATTCAATTTAATGCCATAGAAAAGACAGAGTAACAAATACAAATATAAATACAATAACCAGTAGACATTAATGGAGAGTTTGAATTTTTAAATAAAATCACAGAAGAATCAGGCACCTATCAACCTCCTATGTTTAAGCCTGCCAAATCCATTTTTTTGTTATAGTGTCAAACCAGCCTTCAAGTGACTGAATAAAATTAAATAAACAGGATTACTCTGTTTCTATGAAATTATAAGTTATAAACAACCTGATAACTGAGGATGAAAGCGGTAAGCATATTCGAAAAAAAATGAATTTTAAAATATTTATTTATTGATTGCTTGTTCAAACAAGAAATCAAATGATTTTTCATTCAAATATATATATTTTACTTTGTCCCAGTCGACAATAATATGTAGTACTTACTGGTATACCTGGACTGCTGGACTGGACATAAGCACTGATTTATCAAAAGCGCTTTTGATGATGAAAAAGTATTCCAAACGCAGTATTGATTTGCTGCTTTTTGAAGGAAACGGAGATGTATAGAGAGAGAGATAGAGTACCTTGATTGTCGAGGATGATCCGTACAGAGTAGCGACGGAGCAGGAGGCGGTTGACGATGGCGAGGCCGAGGAAGGAGACGCCACTTGTGACGCAAACCACCTTCTCTTCCTGGTCTTCATCGTCATCCAAATCCTTCGAGAGCAGGCGCGTACCTCTGAATTCTTCGTCGTCTTTTCTCCGGTGGACGGCCACAAGCATGCGCCTTAGCTCCTCAATCTCCCTCCTCTCCCTCTCATCCGTCCGTACGATCCCCATTTAGCGATGAATTATGTAGTGGAAGCCTTGAAAGGCTGCTAATATAGTGTGGGGTTTTTCGGTTACTGTTGACTTTGCCAGCAGTCCAGACCAGAATAGACAAAACTCAAAACAAGAGAGAGAGAAGATGGAAACAGATCGCTGCTCATGCAAAATGAATCTTCTCATTCAACTTCCAATTTTATTCAACATACCTATCCTATTGTATATCCGGGCTCGCCTCGACTCGGCTCGGCTCGGCTCGGAATTCCTTAAACATAGCTTGCACCGGTTATTGAATTTTAATTTAAGGGTTTATAAAATAAATTAAAAAATTATATAAAAATAATGGATCATTCTCATAATTATTTTTTTAATTAAATAAAGAGTGGTGCTATTGACACCCTTACTAATGAACTATTTATGTCCCACTTTTTAATATTTTTTATTTAATTATATAGAATTAAATGGTTTTATTAATTTAATTATATAAAATTAAATGATTTTATTATTATTATTTTTATTTATTTCCAGGACTGCCCTTTTACTTATTTTTCAAACTTAACACACATCATATCTTTTTCATAAAAATAAAAATACACTTCATCTATAATCTTTATATATAGTTTTCTCATAATAAAACTATCTTTATTATATGCGATTTTTTTTTTTCTATAGTCGATTGGATTGTTGGTGGTAGATTGTGAGTGTAATATTAATTGTCTGAAGATTTTTTTTTAGCGATTGATTTGGAGTTTTGGTGTGATTTTGTTTCATCAGAGATTATGTTGTCTTGGTTGGGATTACGTTGTTGTTATTTATTTTATTTTTTTTGGTAAATAACATTAAACTAACTTTGGAAGATCCAGAATAAATCCTACAAAAGAATTGATACAAATTATAGTATACCTGGAGGATTTGAAAGAAAATAAACCGAGAGAAAAAAAAAATAACAAACATGGATCTATAATTTGAGAAGAAAAATAAAACAAACATGTGAAATAATAAAATCAGTAAATACTAAACATGGTAAACTGGAGATCGAGATCCGAAATAAAATATAAACAAAAATAATAATAAATCAATAAATACTATACATGGGAAACATGAGAAACATGAGATCGATATATGAAAGAAAATATAAACAAAAATAGCAAACATTCAATGATTTGAAATAATCTACGTCATTACAGCTTTTGTCATTAGAGTTTTGAAATAAGGAAAGTCGGGTTTTATTAACTTTACTATGTACACTATTTTTTTAATAAAAATTGTAAATCTTTTAAAGTAATTTGATAAAGGAAAAAAAAAAGATTACTAAATAATTTAAAAAATAGGATATAAATAATTCAGTAGCGGTGTGCCAATAGCACCGCTATTAAATAAATATTGAATAGTACATAACTAAATTTATGCATGCTTTAATACTACTAGCTCCTTAGTTACGGTACAAATGTAGTTCCTTGTATAGAAATTCAACGCTCAAAAAATAATAGTATATAAGAAGCTGAAAACAAATATTTTATTAAATTGTATTTAGAAACTGTTTTCAAGCATAATACTCAAATATTAGTAAAAAATCTAAGTATAAAAAAAGTCATGTGATTCTGTTTAATTTAAAAATTTATTTTCTTAAATTACCAATCAAACTTCTTAATTTTGTAAGGAATTGAATTTTTTTCTATCTATTATTAAGCTAGATTAAATATATAGGGGCCACTTAATATGATTAGATGATAATTTTTATTTTTTTTCGAATAAAATTTTGTATAGCTTATTTTCAAAATTTAAATATTATTTACGTTAAAAATCAAACGCTTATTTTTTCTGTTATATTTATGTGATGACTGAATAGTCAATAGTGAATACTGATGATCAACCAAAAGCAGCTCCCACAGTCCCACTTCTAGAAGGCCCCAGAATATTGTCAACCAAGATAATTCATCACTGTGTCATAATCTAGTTAGATAATTCATCAATCTTGTCATAATCTAGTTAGATAATTCAAAAGTAGTTAAAGTTAGAAAATAAACAATTGAGATGTTAATTACCACGAAGCAAGAACAATTTGAAATAGTATACTAAAACATCTCCGATGCAATGATAAATCACTGTGTCAATGCTATAATTTAACATAAAATAAAAAAAACATACTCCAATGTAATGTCAAATTTGGCATATGCTATACACTGTGCCAAAGTGTATAGCATATGCCAAATTTAATATAACAATAAATGCAGCCGTATTTGTTAACTTTTTTAATTTTAAATAATAAAAATTTAACAAATTTTGTAGGAAAAATTGAGATTGAAACAATTCTAAAAAAAATTCAATACATTGGTTGTATTTGTTGACTTTTATAATTTTAAATAATAATAATAAAAATAGCATATCAAATAGAATTTTGCATTGATGTACAATGCTAAAATGATGTGCCAAATATAACATTTCACTGCTTTTTGTGCCAAATTTGGCATTGGTATTAGCATATGGATTGGATATGGTCTAGCCTTCTAAATTTTAATTGAACTAAATCACAAATTTCCAAGCCCAATAAATCTACCATTTGAATATATATTACTAGCTCTCAATGCCTTTCCTAAGGGAAACGGGTCTCTGTTCTTCTTTTCCAAGACACAGGTCTCGCAAACTTTATCTGGAGAATTAATGGAAAGTAATCCTGAAACTATCTTTCTAGATGCTAGCTGTTTCAGACTTCCAAAATTCACATGGTCAAACTGCATGTCCCACAACCAATTCTTATCACAAATTATTGAAATAAAGCAAGGTAAACTATCACAAATATTAATAGTGATATTTTTACCTTTGCTATTAGCCCCTTCTGTGCACCATTGATGGTGCAAATTCTTTCATGGATCCGTATGTCATATCCTTTCTCCGAAAGCTGTCCCACACTCAATAAGTTTTTATACAGGTTTGGGACAAACAGTACATCTGAGATGGCATACTGGGACCCATCCTTCATAGTGATAGAGATTTTACCTTTCCCCATCACTAGCACCGTTGTGTCATTCCCAAACTTCACGGATGAAGTAAAGGATTCATCCAATTGAGTGAACATCTCCTTCTCACCACACATGTAGGTATATATAAACTTAGTTTTTTTTTTTTTTTTTTTTTTTAAAAAAATAAAAAAATAAAAATAAAAATAAATAATAAATAAAAAACACTAAGGTTTAATACGATGAATTAGTTCAATTTTACAAATCATGCATTTAATACACCTACCAGTCTACCACTGGTAAGACTTTTGGCAATCTGTTAAATCATGAGCATTAATCTTAAAGTAAAGGTAACTTCCGTCAAATCTAATACAACATTATGTTCTGTTATTAGGGAAAATTGCAAAAAAGAATCTTAGAAAATTTTCCACTTTGCATTAATGTGAAATATTGTAACTTCTTTCCAAATTCTTCTTTTCCTATTTTTTTTTTCCCTCAAGAATCATCAACCATTTGAATAATCAGCCAAACTTCATCAAGTAAATGATGTAACAAAGGAAATAATGCGATTTAAATAAGAATTTTACACAACTTGAAGAAAACTGTCGAGATTTGACCGTCAATTTCAAAAATCCCTTCTAACCTTTTTCGTCAAGCTTTTTTCAATGGTTTTTTTTGTCACTGCATTGTCAGGTGTTCATGTTTGATGTAGATTCGTTGAGAAATAGAAATTCTAGTCAATATTTCTAGGAGAGTTTTTAAAGTTAGAAACCCAACTCCATATTCTTTAAAAAATTTTTACCAAATCACCTCCATAATCAAGCTAGATAATTGCATTGGAGAGGTTTTTTCTACCTCATTATCTATCTATCCTATGTGGTACTTAATTTTCTCAAATGCTACAATGGATTGTGAAAAGTTAGAAACTCAACTTCATATTCTCTAAAAAAAAAATTGTCAAATCACCTTCATAATCAAGTTAGATAATTGCATTTAAGAGGTTTTTTCTACCTCGTTATCTAACTATCATATGTGACACTCAATTTTCTCCAATACTACAATGGATTGTGAAAAAATTATATGCCGCATAGGACAAATAGATCTTGTGTTTAAATATGTCTCTCCAATGCAGTTATTACTACTCAAAGTCAAGTTGATGTGGTAAAAAAAAAATTATAGACACTATCAAGTTTTCTATCTACTTTCAAAGGTTATGTTAGACAGCTATTTTGTAGGCTGACTTAGCATAGTGATAAATACAAAAAAAATTTATTAAGAAAGTTATTTGATTAAAAATACAAAAAAAAATAAAAAATAAAATAAATAATCAGGTATGTCATTAATAAGTTAATATTTTTAAATAGAAGCATTGTTTATTGTTTATTATTATTATTATTATTATTATTATTATTATTTAGCTATTGGTAGGATTTAAGCCACTGACTTGGGAGTTATTTGCCCAAACCCTAAGCTCATCTATCTACCAGCTGAGTTACACCCCTTGGGGCAAAAAAGTGTACTTCTATGCTATGTAGGAAACAAATCTCTCAATAGTGTTGACATGTCAACAATTATTGAAATGCAAGTCACTTTTGCATTGGAGATGCTCTTAGAGTAAGAGCATCTCCAATACAAGAGTGGTTTGTAAAAACAAAAAATAGACATTCTATTAAAAAAAAAAATACATCTCCAATGTAGTTGTGTATATTCAACCTCAAGCTGATATGGTAAAAAAATATTAGACATTGTCAACACGATCGTCTACTTTCAGATGGCCTGTTGCACATCTATGTTTCCTGTTGACTCGTCAAGTATTTAAAATTGACATTAATTTTTCATCTATTTTTGGTAAGGAAATAGAATGAAAAAAAAAAATGAAAAAAAAAAAATAGACACGTCATTAAAAATGTGTTTTAAACAGAAGCATTGGAGACAAAAATTTGAGTTGATTGTCTATTAAGTCTATTTTTATGTCACATGGGAAGTAAGTCTCTTGATATTGTTGACATGTCAACGATTTTTGGTATGCAATCCACTTTTGCATTGGAGATGCTTTTAGAGCATCTCCAATGCAAATATACATTTGGAGAAAATTGAGTACCACATAGGATAGATAGTTGAAAAGTTAGAAAAACTATTTCCAATGCAATTATCTAACTTCAATATGGAGATGATGTGGCAAAAAAAGTTAGAGAATATGGAGTTGAGTTTCTAATTCTAAAAACTCTTCTAGAAATGCTGACTATGATTTCTAACTCTTTCCACCAATAATATTAAAGCTCATTTAATTGTAAAATAAAATAGGAGAGAGAGTGTAATAATTGTTTTATTATAATTGGTCATAAAATGAAGGAGTAATTGCACAAACCTCCCCTGAGTTTAAGCCTAATTGCAGTTAAATGGACATTTTGCTAAAAATTACACAAACCTCCCGTAGCATTGGTTGACTTCTGTTAAACTTAACGCTTGACCAAACTTTTAGAGTAAAATGACTTTAATGCCCCTATTTGTATCATTTTAAAACCTAAAATAAATAATCAGACAAATATTATATAATTAAAATTTTAAATAATTATTATATAATATTTATTTTAGGTTATAAAATAATACAAATAGGGGCATTAAAGTCATTTTACCCTAAAAGTTTGGTCAAAGTTAAGTTCAACGGAAGTCAACCAGTATTTGGGGAGGTTTGTTTAATTTTGAGCAAAAAGTCCATTTAACTGCAATTAGGCTTAAACTTAGGGGAGGTTTGTGCAATTACTCTAAAATGAATTCATATTTGATTTTAGATAATTGCATTAGAGATATGAATATGCATTTTTATAATTTTAATTTTTTTTCAAAAGTGGGTCCATAATGAATAGAAATTCTGATGTTGCACTATTTAGAAACTAAAAAATGTATATTTGCATTGAAGATGCTCTTAAGTTTCTAACTTTAGAAACTCCCCTGGAAATGCTGACTATGATTTTTAACTTTTTCCCACCAATAATATTACACATCATTTAATTGTAAAATAAAAGAGGATAGAGAATAAGATAAATGTTTTAAGATAATTGGTCAAAAAATGGATACATATTTGTTTTAACATAAAAGATGAGAGAGAGTGAAATAAATGTTTTAAAATGATTGGTCGAAAATGGATACATGTTTGATTTTAGATAATTGCATTAGAGATGAAAATATGCATTTCTTAATGTTTTATGACAAAGTAGATCCATATTCAATATATATGTTGATGTGTGATCACTAGTTAGAAGCCCAAAAATACATATTTGCACTGGATGCAAGAGTGACTTGTGAAAACAAGAGATGCCACATAGGATAAATAGACAGTCTATTAAAAAAAAAAAATGTATCTTCAATGCAGATGTGCATATTCAACCTTACGTTGACGTGGCAAAAAAATATTAGACATTGTTAATATAATCATCTACTTTCAGACGACATGTTACACAACTATTTTTTTTTTTGGTTAACTCAGTAAATATTTAAAATCGACATTAATTTTTCATCTATTTTTTGTAAGGAAATAAAAAAAAAATGAAAAAAAATTTGGACACGTTATTAAAAATAAATGTGTTTTAAATAGAAGCATTATAAACCAAATTTTGAGTTGATTGTCTATCAAATATATCTTTATGCCACATAGGAAGCAAGTCTCTTGACATTATTGCCATGTTAATGATTTTTGGTACGAAAGCCACTTTTATATCAGAGATGATCTAATTGTTTTTATCCATATTTATTGGTTGTTTAACAAAAATGCCTTTTAAAATTCTTTTGTCGACTTCCATATCCATTATCTTCAATTACTTTCTTTTTCTCTTTTAAGTTTTCTCTCTCATCAATTTTAATAACTTGAATCTCCATTGACACTTTCTCTCTCTTCATAGGTTTTTATTGTTTCTCTCATTCATTCTTGTTTCTCTCTCAACAATTTTTTCTCTAAGAATATCTTTTTCTCTTCGAAATATTGTTATCCTCGCCGAAACGATTCTATCAATATATTATGGATGAAAATTTGATATCGTTTTCCCCCTCAAAAGTCGTTTGAAAATGTTTCCATAAACTTTACATGATGAAATATCAACATGATTACACGATGAAATATCGACATTGTGTAATGATGTTGATAATTCATCATGTAATGTTTATGGAAACAGATCTCCATTCGAAGATCTTGAAAAAAAAAATCCAGATGGAGGTTTGTTCAATGGAGGTCTGAGAACAAACCTCCATCAGTGGAAGTCGAACAAACCTCCATCAATAGAGATCGATGAAGATAACTAAACAACAACAACAACAAAAAATTCTTTCTCTCACATGTCATAAATGCACTTAGGGTATTTCTGTCCAAAAATTATTTCTCTTGGATAAAAATAGTGAAGTTATTGAGAAATGATATTTTTGAATACTTCCCTAATGAGGGCTATTTATGGTTTTGGCCCAAAAGCAAAGAAAAATGTTGAAGAAGAAGAAGAAGAGTATTTTTGTAATTGTATGGTTATGGGGTGAAATGAAATTGTCATGCTTGGCCAGTAACATGAAAATTGTTGCATTCAGCTAAAAACAAAATTTCATAATTTTAGAAGATTAATTTTGCCAATTAGATCTACTTTGTTTTTAACAGCAATTAGCTCTTAGAGTCTTAGCTCTATTATTTATCACGTATTTTGACTGTATAATACATATTTATATTAATTAACTAAACTTTTTTTTAACTGAAATTTTGTTTGTTAATTAAAAAGGGTGGCAACTACCTTTACACTGTGTTTGGTTGGATGGAGAAATGGAGGGATGGAGAGGGATGGAGGGAGAGACCAAATCCTTTGTTTGGTTGGAGGGATGAGAGGGAGGAGAGGAGAAGAGGAGGGAGAGAAGAGCCATCCTGGCCCACCACATTGGATCCTTCCAATTATGGTGGATGAGAGGAGGGAGAGAATATTGGAGGGGAATTACTATAATGCCCTCCAATTTTTCATTGCCCTCTAATTTTTTTAAGGATAATATAGTAATTTTAATAAATTAAATATCAATCTATCCATTCAACCCTCTTTTCAATACCAAACAACATGAAGGATAGATGTTATCCTCTCCATCCCTCCTACTCTCTCTCCCTCTTAATTCATCCATCCCTTATACTCTCCCTCCCTCTTACCAAACATAGTGTTAAAGATAATTAGATGAGTTTGACCATTGGATGTGTTTTGAAGTGGAATAAATCACAGTATCACACAATGTCTTGTAAGTAATTAGCAATTTTCTAAAAAATCTACCGTTAAAATAACCTAAATCAAAATGACTTAAAAACCCTCTTTCTTCTTCCTCATCTTCATCGCACTCCACTCCATTTTTTATTTTTATTTTCCAGTTTTGTTAACAGCATCAATCATCATATATCAAAATATTCACAACACTTCTAGTTTTTGGTTATATAGCAATGCAAATATTTAATGGATCACTCCACTTGACTTTTCTATAAGATTTAAGTATGATGGTTCTTAATCTTATTTGCAGATTTATGAATTATTTTAGGGGTGCCGATTTTGACACCTATAAATATGATAAACACACCTATATTTTAGTAAAAAATTTAATTACAAAAATATCCCAATAGAAATTTAATAATTTACCAATTAGAATAAATTAGTTTAATTAAAAATAAACAAAATACTATGCAAACCCATTAATTACACCCATATCTCTTTATTAAATAAAAATAAAAATAAAAATAAAAATATAATAAAAAAAAACTAGCACGGATACGGATATGGGTACAGGATACGGATACGGCATGATACATGGATACAGTAAATCTTCAAAAACTAGGAAACAAATACAGTAGGATATGTCAATTAAAATAATATATATTTATATTTAAAAAATATATATATATGAAAACATATTTGATAATTTATTCAAAATAAAAACATATTTATAATCCAAATAAAACATGTCACATAAGTCAAACATATTACAAAATCCAAATAAAACATACGTCACATAAAGTCATAACATATTACAAAATCCAAATAGTACATAAAAAAAAAAACTCATAAAACATATTTTAAATTCCTAATTAACTTTATTATCATCATTCTTATTGTTAAAGGATCTAAATAATTCAACCTCTAACTCTGGTTCATCAAGAGAAAGGTTTGCAATCTCAAGTATCCCGGTATTCTCCATGTCAATGGAATCAAAACCAAAATTTCCTTACAATTTCATTTTGACTCCTAAAATTTTGAAATTATAATTTGACCCCGTTTTATACTAAAACAATTATAATATTGCCCCAAACGCATCCTCCAAGTATCCCCTAAGTATCCTCCAAGTATACCTCAAGTATCCTCTAGTCAAACTCGTGAAAAAGTCAACGGATACGCCATTTGGCGTATCGGATACGTATCCTAGAGTATCCGGGGAGTATATGAACCGGATACGAGTTACCTCCACCAATGGAGTATCGTGCTTCCATAAACCCTAATTAAACCCTAGAGATCAAAAAGTGAGAAGTAATTTATATATATATATATATATATATATATACAGTCTTTCTATTATCAGTTCGAATTGATAAAAGTTATATCAGTTCCTTGTATGTGAGCCACTGGATTTAAATACTTTGACTGACAAGTGCATACAGCCAAGTCAGAGTATTTAAATCCAGTGGCCCACATGCAAGGAACTGATATAACTTTTATCAGTTCGAACTGATAATAGAATTTCTGTATATATATATATATATATATATATATATATATATAAAGATAACAGTACATATCATTGTGTATCCTAGAGATCAACAGATATCAACAACTTGATTATTATCAACATAGACTATGCTTAAGATTTGTAAATGTTGAGAAGATATCTGATGCAGTTGTTGATGGCAAAGAACTTACTACGACTATACGATGTTTTCGAGCATGGAGAACTTAAAAATTTATCATTTGTGAAAATTGAGTGTGTACTATTGGCATTAATATGTGTGCTCATAGTAATGATTTAATTTTAAATTTTAGACATGGGTGTATTTATAAGTATGGGTGTGCTTATCATATTATATTTATGGATGTCAATATCCGCACCCTTATTTTAGTGTTAAATACTAATATGTACTTCATGATTGTCAATAAAAATATACTATAACACAGTTTTGATATTTTTATACAATTTAATACAATATTAGTAGATAAAAAGGCCACTTTGGAAGTTTTTGATGAAATAAAAGAAGAGTTTCGAAAGAACTTGGAAAGAGTAGAGACGAACATGGAATAACTATGATTTAATTGAGTTCTACAACTGTTTAAAAAAAAAAAAGTCCTATAAGACTACAACTGCAACAATTTTTAATTCAATCATAAAACAAGTAAACATACATGAATGCATTTAGAATCCATCAAATCAGTTCGTTGTTTATCCATTCCTTAACAATATGTGACAAAAATAAAATTCTTGATTGGTGCTGGGTTTGATTAAGTATATATTATTAGGGTTTATGATAGTTTGAGTGCTCAACTTATGGGTGTAGGAAGTAAATTTAATTTTCAATTATAAAGTCATTGATTTTAAGTAAATAAATATAAGAGTATTTTAGAAATAAAAAAGTTTCATTAAAACATGGATGTAGGAAGATATTTTGTGAGTGACAATAGAACCACCCTTAAAAATACTTATTTGAGATATACCAATAACAATCACTATCGAATGGTTATTATTTTTCTATCCACAGGTGTGCACGTATGCAATTTATCATAAATTGTTTACAGATTTTATAATTTGTTTACAAAAATGTTAAAATAATTTAAAATAAAAAAATATTTATCATTTAAATATTATAAGAAAACAAATAAAATCGATTGAGCTAATTTTCTTAGCATTTATCATAGTTTTATAAATAAGTTGTTTTTTTTTTTTTGAAATATTGCAATAATTCTGGTGGTTTTAGGGGTGAGAGAGGGACTCGAATCCACAACCTTGTGGTGTGAGTATGAGGGGCTTAACCACGGGACCAACCTCATCTTGTCTATAGTTTTATAAATAAGTTGCCGACCTTCTATTTCAAATGCGAACTATTTTAATATAGGACTAATTGCATGAACAACCCCGAGTTTAGGCCTAATTTCACAAACATGAATCTTTTATCAAAAATTACATAAACATCCTTTTTTGTTAGTGGTCCACAGTTAGACCATCTCTGATGCATATGCCAAATTTGACACAAAAAAGAGTAAAATACTATATTTGACACATCAATTTAGCATTGTGCTCAAATGTACAATTCTATTTAAAATGCTATTTTTATTATTTTATCAATTAAAATTATAAAAGTATGCACTTACCATTAATGCATTTATTATTTCTTTTAATGCTCCAATGCAAAGTTCCATTAATGCATTTATTATTTCATTTAATATATATATATAATGGCATTTTTGTAATTAAAAAAAGAGTATTTATTGTGTGCCAAATTTAGCACATCATTTGGCACTGCATTGGAGGATGGTTTTTGCACCCTGTGCCACAATAATTTGGCACAGTATTGGAGATGCTCTTAGAAGATGACAGTCAAAGAGCAAAATGGTATTTTACCATTAACAATATAACAAGCTATATCATTAATTGTATTAAAGTAATTAATTTTTTTTTTTTAAATGAACGAAAGAGACCTGATCTCCTTCATCATCTATATTTTTTTTTCTTCAAAAGAGAACTCCTTCACCAATGAAACCATGTCTTCACCGACGGTGGATCTCAATTCTCCTCTATCGTGGGGTGTCTTCCATGATGGAAGGAGCAAAAAATTGCCCCTCCATTGAATAAACAATTTGCTCCCTCATTAGGGGAGTAAATGGCTCCACCATCGATGGAGCAACATGCTCTTTCGTTGGAGGAGCGACCTACTCCTTCAATGAAGGGGCATATCACTATTCCATGTGAAGAGGAGCAATTTGTTGGAGCAAATCTACTTCCATGGAAAAGCATATTGCTCCTCCATGGATGGAGCAAACATTGGTCTGATATGATTAGATGGTTGAGAATTCCCCACCATTCGATCTAATCAGATATGATTATTGATTAAATGGAGATCTCCTCCATTGTATTTTTTTAATTAAAATTTATTTATAAATTGGCCTTTTAAGTAAGTAGATATTTCAAATGAGTAATACTATACAACCCAAATGATGTGGTAAATAAGTTGTATCACTACACATATCATGAGGTGATGTGGTAAATGATATGGCAATAACAAATCACTTGTCACATTATTTAGGTTGGTTTTTGAACTAAATTTTTGGATGGACTAGCAATAATGATTTTAGATATTAATTGCTAAGGACATTTTAGATATTTCCATATGCTTGGAATCAGACACTTTTCGTTCCAAGTTAGGGATGAGCACTTTTACTTTCAATTTCCACCACTTATACTTTCGCAAAAAGAAGAGAATAAATGGATGAGCACTCAGCAGCCAGATTCCCATTGTCACAAATATGGTTTAAATTTACTAACTGCATTCCCCACTATCTGTTTTCTAATTTGTTATAATATTTTTTGGGAGAACTCCATAACTAGCGAAAAAATTATGGGGTTTATTGTTTTTGTCCATTATTATTATTTTTATTGTTTTTGTCAATATATGCACATTTTGGACAAGATTGCCCTTCTTTACAATTTTTTTCTTCCTCTCTCATATTCTCACGCCTTCTTATTATTTCTCTCCTTCTTCTCTCTTTCACGGCTTCTCTCTCTCTCATGGGTTCATCATCATCTTCTTCTTCTTCTTCTCTTTCTCTTTCTCTTTCTCCTTTTTTTTTTTTTTTTTCAGATTTTAAAAAAAAAATTCAGGTTTTTTTTTAAAGGAAAATTTACAGATTTGGGAAATTTTCAAGATTTTTGAAAAAAAATTCAGTTTTTTTTTTTTTTTGAAAAATTTTCAGATTTAAAAAAAGGTTTGTATTTGAGTGTTAGTTGTTGATTTGTGGTTGTATTTAAGTTTGGGTTGGGGTTGTTTTTATTAATGGTGGGAGTTGTGTTTATGTTTGGGTTTTGTTGAAAAAAAAAATAGATTTTTCGGATTTGATCTTTTTCAAACAAACTTTTCAGATTTTATTTTGTTTAAACACACCAGGCCACGAATTAAACACACCAGGCAAACGAATTAAACACACCAGACAAAATGAATTAAACACACCGGACTAATTAAACATACCAGATCACCAATTAAACACACCAGGCAAAAACAATTAAACACACCAGGGCAAAAAAAAATTAAACACACCAGGCAAAATGAATTAAACACACCAGATCACCAATTAAACACACCAGACCACTAATTAAACACACCAGGGCAAAAAAAATTAAACACACCAGGGTCTAGGGTGTTTAATTGGTTTGCACTGGTGTGTTTAATTGATTTGCACTGAGGTTTTTAATTGGTTTGGCCTAGGGTGTTTAATTGGTTTTCATTGGTGTGTTTAATTGGTTTTTCTCTGGTGTGTTTAATTCATTTTGTCCAGTGTTTAATTGGTTTTTCTATGGTGTGTTTAATTCATTTTGTCCGGTGTGTTTAATTGGTGGTCTGGTGTGTTTAATTAGTCCGGTGTTTAATTCATTTTGCCTGGTGTGTTTAATTAGTCCGGTGTGTTTAATGATAATGTTGATGTGTTTAATTGGGTTCTCCAGTGTGTTTAATTGGTTTACACTGGTGTGTTTAATTGTGTTATGTTTAATTGGTCACTAGTAACACAATTAAACACACCGGTCTGGAAAAAAAATTAAAATCACAACCACAACCAATACTCAAACTTATAATGCTCAAACTTGAAATTTTTGAATTTTTTTTTGAGCAAATCAATATCTGAATTTTTTAAAAACAAACAATACTCAAACTTAACCACAACCACAACTCAAATCCAAACCTTTTTTAAATCACAACCACAACCACAACCACAATCACAATCACAACCACAACCACAACTCAAATCCAAAATTTTTTTAAGCACAACCACAACCAAAACTCAAATCCAAACCTTTTTAAAAAAATTTCAACAAAAAAAAGAAAAAAAACTGAATTTTTTAAAAAAAATCTGGAAATTTTTGTTTAAAAAAAACCTGAAATTTTTTTAAAAAATCTGGAAAATCAACCACAACCATAACCTAAACTTAAAAATCTGAAAAAAAATTCAAACAAAAAAAAAAAAACTGAATTTTTTTTTAAAAAAATCTGGAAAAAACATGTAACAGAAGAGAGAAGAAGAAGGAGGGACGATCGGACGACCGACGATCGAAAAACCACCAAATCTGAAAAAATTTTATTTGAAAAAATCTGATTTTTTTTTTTTTAAATCTGGAAAAAAAAAGAAAGTGAAAGAGAAGAAGGTGAAGAAGAAGAAGAAGGAGAGCAAAAATGACGAGAAAGAAGAAGAAGAAGAGATTGGATGGAGGAGAGAGGAGGAGATAGGAGGAGAGAAGAAGGAGAGAAGAAGGAGAGAAAGAAGAAGAAGGAGGCGTCAGGCAGCAAAAGGAGAGAGAGAAAGAGGAAAAAAAAATGATCTGGTGAAAATGAGAGAGAAAAGGAGAGAGAAGAGCTTTTGTAAAAAAAAATAGGGGCAATTTTGTCTTCACAGCCCATTTGTTAACAAAAACAATAAAAATGATAATTGGTGACAAAAACAATAAGTCCCTATAATTTTTGGTTAAAAAGCCCTATTTCCTCATATTTTTTTCTATTTTATTTTTATTTTTTTGGTTATAATATGTGGAAAAATCCAAACAGAACCTTGAAGCAATTTTACGAGAATTTGTTTCTCGATTCACTGGTTCTCTCAGAGATTGGTATCAAGCTCTTGGAGAATACAGACAACTTCAGTTTGTCAGAGTCCCTTTAGCCTCTCAGGCCATGTGATTTATTTTCAGAGAATTTCTTGGTGATCCGGATCAATTCTAATTTCTTATAAATTTATTACCTATCACGAATGAATATGAATTTCTTATCAAACAACTATCCAAAGAAGCATATTCATCTTAGCTCAAGTGGTGTGCTCAATGCACTTCCTCTTCCATATTAGTGAAGTATGTTGGATGAGTAGGGAGTTTTCGTTTCAATATTGTATGAGTAGATATCTGAATCGTACATGTAATGGTTGATTTCAGTATATTCCGACAGACCCTTGACCCGTATGGTTTCAAATTTCAAATTTCATAAAAAAATAAAATAAAATAAACTAATTAAGGAACCCATATGCCATATCCAAACAATGATCAGTCATGAAACTTACATTGGTACCAAGCCATTTCACTAAAACAAGAAATTGGCCGGCCCTCTCCAAATAGATCCCGATTCCCACCAAATACCAATCTTGTAGAACTTTAGGGGCTGTCCTGTATCGTTTTACAGGGGCTGTTTTCGTTTTTGTTTTCCAAATCCAATTTCGAATACGCGTTCGTTATCGTTTTCCATTTTGTTTTCCATTTTATTTAGAAAACAAAAACAAAAACAAAAACAACTACAGTGTTAAAAGTGAAAAATTTCCAAAACAACTTTTTTATGTTTTTCATTTTGTTTTTCGTTTTGTTTTTCAATCTAAATAAAAAACTAATTTTTATTTTTTTTTCTTCTTCCTTCTTTGCTCAACAGCTTCTTCTTCCTTCTTGCTCGACATCTTCTTCTTCTTCTCCTCCTCCTCCTCCTCCTCGACAGCCTCGTCTTCTTCCCTTGCTCGACAGCCTCGTCTTCTTCTCCTTCTTCTTCTTCTTCTTCTTCTTCTTTTCTTCTTGCTCTTCTTCTTCTGGCCGAAATCTTCTTGTGGTCGGAATCTTCTTCTTCTTCTTCTTCAGAGGCCGAAACCACCATAGATTGGATCCTCAGAGGCCGATCTACAAAACCCAGGTATCGCCGCTGCAAAACGACGCCGGAGGCCGCCGCACGTGCCGCCCGCGCCACCATCTTCTTCCTCTTCCCCGACGGCCGTTTCTTCTTCCTTCCACTGGTCCAGCCACCGCCGGCCTTTTCCGCCACCAGCCCTAGCCGTCGCACATCCCGGCGACCTCGCCGGCACCGGCGACTTGGGCGAGCTGCGGTGGCGCCACCTGGTGCTGTCAGTTGCAAATACTGACCCAAAATAAAAAATTAAATAAAATCAATTTTTTATAATTTTTGATATATTTTGGATAACCTACCGAACGCGTTTTTTACGTTTTCATATTTGGAATACAACTTCCAGGATTTGCTACCAGACGCGTATTTGGATTTCGAAACTGAAACCAAAAACACTGTTTTCATTCTCATTTTTATTTCGTAATCCAAAAACAAAAACACCCTTTGAAAAACGTTACAGGACAGGCATGGACTTGATTATTGCTTCCATGAAACGATGGCAGTCTTTAGACTCGACTGTTAAGGTTCTAAAACAAACAATATATAGCAAATAAAATTATCAAGTGCAGGATTCTGTATGAAAAATTCATATGGGATCTCACACGAATTTTTCGTACGAACTCTCACACTAGAAAGTTACTCTATATAGCATGTGAGAAATTTATTCTTACAAAGTTGGAAATTGAATCCATCAAGGAAATGAACCGAGGATCAACGAAAACATGCCCGCCCGCCCCGCCGTTTCAAGCTTTTGCTTGAAATTGCACAAACCCTCCTCCTATCGGTTGATTTCCGTCAAACTTAACCATTGATCAACTTTTTATTACAAAATGACTAAAATGGCCTTAATGAGATATTTTACATTATATATATATTCAAAAAAATTAATTTAAGCAAGTAAAATAAAAATTTCTCAAATAAAAACTTTTTATTATTTAAAAAATACAACTCTGATTTGCTGCTTGCAGAGTAGCAGAGCACTCCTCTGTCAGGAGGAGCGTCTCCTTCTCTTAGAGGAGAAAAGCAATTCTCTGCGATGAGTGATTTATGATACCCATCAAGTCACCAACTATGGGATTATTACGGAATAGGTGACCGTGGGATAAAAAAAAATAGGGTTTAAGTGTTTAACTACTATATATGTATGTACCGTTACTTGTTGGGTTAGTTAATTAAGAGCTTATTTTGTTGAGCTTTTGAAAAAATCTATTGGTAAAAAATCTACTTGTAGTAGATCTATTAGAAATAAAGTTTTTGAAAGAATAAATAAAAATCATAGACGTTCGGTTGGTAGACTTTTAAAAAAAAAAAATTTATTTGGAGAAGCACCTCCTCATGAGCTTTTGTCCAGTATAGGTTTAAACTTTACCAGCTTCTACTCAATTTAAAATATACAATCTTAAAAGCCCAACCAAACAATTCTAAAAAACTCAAACAGACGTTGGTAGACATTTTGAACCAGTAGAAAACTCAACCAAACATGCACTTAGTTTCTAGTCATTGAATTTCAATTTAATAAGGGTCAATAAAAATTACAGATTTAAAAATTAAAACTAAAAGAAATAAACACATTAATTACACAGGTTCTATATGGTAATTAAATCCAAACAGTTATTACAGTTTCTCTTTTTACTTGATTTGACACTTCTTTTAGCTTTCTTTTTATCTCTTTTCTTTTAAATTACTTTATTCTTTAAATATAATATTATTCAACAAAAAATTAAAATAATTATATTTTTAAATAATATGATTTATTAATATAACTATTTTATAAATGGTTTATTAATTTTAGTTTAGTAATATATAACACCACATAATTTTAATTTAATATTAATTAAAAAAATTAGTTTTTAAACAACACTGAATCAATTTTTATTTTTTTTCAAATTTATATAATATATTTAAAAGATTATATTTAGATTTAGATGTAGACATTAAAAAATAAAAATAAAAATAAAAAAATAACCCGGCTCGGCTAAGAAGGTGGCTCATGAGTCATGAGTCATGAGTGTGGTAAGTGAGAAATGAACAGGGGGGGATTGGATCACGTGTTGAATGATCAGTAGGCACGGGCATGCCTACTTGGCACTACTAAAGTTAGTTGATCATTTTTTGTTTTAATATTACATGCCGATCACATGATCTATTCTCATGCCCCCCACGGGCCCCATCGCATTGCATCGCCTCTTTCCGTTTCTTTTATGTGATAATTTTATTCATATAACATGCAATTGGTGAGATAAATTATCATTAATGTAATTTTATTTATCAAATGAAAGGCCAGACAGTAAGTTGAAGACAAAATTTTAGGTGATTATGTGGTAATTATATTCTAACACCCATATACTAATGTTGTAGTTTCAAGTCGTATCTCATTTCCAAAATCTCAAATTTGTATTTTAAAAGAAAACACTAATTAATATTGTAACACTAATTATATAATTGCATTGGAGATGTGAATATGTATTTCTATAATATTTTTTTTCAAAAGTGAGCCCATATTGAATAGAAATGTTGATGTATCACTATTTAGAAACTAAAAAAATACATATTTGCATTGGAGATGCTCTAATTAATATTGTAACGAGTCTTTTTTTTTTTTTTTTTTTTGTCTTAAAAATTCTAATATTTTATTTTTATTGAATTTTATATAATTTTTTTGGAAATTTCCAATCATTCATTCTACAATAACATATATACTTTTATGAAATCTCTAATTAATTATAGTAGTTCAAGCCAAAAAGCATAGTATCAATTATCCAACAACATTTGTGTAGTTCAAAAACAACGGGCAAAGTTCTCCAAAAAAAAAAATTAATAAATAAATAATAAGAAGAAGAAGAAGAAGAAGAAGAACAACAACAACAACGACGTTGAGTTATTATTATTATTTTTCAATCTAGAAGGTCAAAAAGGATATCAAAGATACATATTTTGGAAAAAATTTGTCTACATAGGATGGGGAATATTCAATACTTTTTTTTCATATCAATTTTTTTATACATACAACATGCTTTCATGAATATATATATATATGATTTTCTATTATCAGTTTGTCCTAACAATAAATATATAAGGACGAAGAATGTGGACCACTAGATTTACGTACTTTGACTCAAAGTGTATACATTTATCAAAACTTCTCCATAATCTGTGGTTCATATTCTTCGTCATAATATATTTATTATCAAGATGAACTAACAATAGAAAGACTGATATATATATATATATATTTTAAGATTGAACTAAAGATGTACGGTTTAAATAGTATTTGATCGAAAACTTTAAAATTCTCGACAAAAGATTGTGAAATGACCAAAACTTTCAAACTTAATATTTCATGATAATTAAATATTTTGTAGTAGTTAAAAAAATATATTTCATGATAAACAATTCAATTTTTTTTAATAAATTATGAGTAAAATATAGAGAGTTTTAGGTAAAACTTTGAATGAATTTGTTAAAACAATGGTGACCTAATTGTATATTAATACAACCATAAAATAAAGAAAATGAGTAATATTATCACAAATTTCAAAACATTCTTGACTCTGTCATTAAAGGAAGGTTCTATTAACTGTGGTGTCCACTTCGAATTGTTTATACTTTTATAGAATTGACATGCCATGTTACCTGCCGGTTGGACTATCAACAGCTTCTTGATTGTTCAACCAAACTGGTAATATATGGAGAATTAATGGTCAATTTTTTAACAGAAAAATAAAAATAAAAAATTGTAGCAATCGATTTAGGACAGATAAACTGACAACCATGGATCGTTGTGAATGTAAAAGGAACAAATATATATAAAAATACAAATCCCGACAAGTGAGCTTTTTGCAAGTTTGATTTTAGGTCTATGAAATCAACCAAACCTCTCTCAGAGCTTCTTTTGACACACCTTGCTTGGCTTTTAAATTTTAATAAAACGAAGTTGTCTTTCTAGGCTACCTAACATCACTTGTATATATATGGTTATGGACCAAGCACGTCATAACTCACGAGTTCCACAAACCTACTACTTGATTTGAAAGACCTTGCATTGAATTATACATAATTATATTGTAAGTATTTGTTTGCTATATGCTTACGCATGTATATTAACTAGCGTCAAAGATCGGGGAGGAAACTCCCCACATATGTTTATATATATATATAGCATTTGGTGGGATTTGAATCTTTCACCATAAATGTGAAAGGAGGAAAAATGTTTATGAACATCACTTAAGCAATGAGACGATGTGTGTATAACAAATTTGATTTTACGAGTGTTTTTTTTTCTTTTGTTATATAATTTATTTCTATATGTTGTTTCCTTGTTTTACCTATATATTTTAATTATTTTAGCTAAGTGTTTTAAAATTTTTATTTGAAATAAAGAGTGGTTTGAGATTTAAATTTTTAGGAACCTTTATTAGTCATTATGTTTTTTCTAATTTAAATGGTTTTATTACACTTATTTATAATCAATTTGTTTAATTGATATTAATAAAAAGGTAATCTCTGGATTGCCCAAGAGACGATAAATGATGTGTTCGTTACAACTCTCATGCCGCATCATTTTGACAAATATTTTAGACAATCTAGCATTATTTTTAATAAAATAATTCATTTTGAACATATCTTGTTGTGAATTCGTCTTTGATTGTGGATTCGACCAAACTAATTGCTCTCACTAAAAAAAAAATTAAAAAAAAACCATCTAAGATTATCAAATAAGTTGGAACATAGAAAGAGGTATTATATTATATACTCATCTTGTATATATATTAACAAGGGAAAAGTCCTACTTGTATATATAGTCACAATTGACCATTTCTTTTTGGTTAAATGGAAGTGATGTGTTCCGGACAAATTTGGAAATAAAGTTGATAATATGATAAAGACGTTTAACACTTTCACATTTCACAAAACAATAGGCACTTTAGTGAAATTTCCCCATTCAAAAAATGAATAATACTATACAACCCAAAAAATTCAACCCAAATAATATGACAAATGAGTTGTCATCACCAACAAATCATGGGGTGATGTGGTGAATAATATGGCAGGGAAAAATCACTTGCCACACCATTTGAGTTAGTTTTTGGACTATTTTTTTGGGTTGTCTAGCATTAGTGTAAGAAAAAAAAAGTGACAATATTTGCATCCCTTCAAAACTGTATCTGCATCCCTTTCGCAAGTACACCCCATTTAAAATTTTTTAAAATCTTTAATTTGTAATTAAACCCCACTTAATGACAAAAATACCCTTTATCTAATTTTATTCTTTTTTTTTTTTTTTTTTTTTTTTTTTTTTTTTTTTTTTTTTTTTTTTTGGTAAGTATACATATCTACACTTATTTTGTTATCTAATAAACTTTGATATTATTTAAAAATATTTATTTATTTATTTTTGTTCAACTAAATAATTTCTAACTCCTAAATACATAAAGCATATCAAAATGAGTTGGGATTTGAGCAAATTTTGTTTACATGGTAGATAAAAATAATGAAATATATATATATAACAAGATATGTGAACATGAGTGCTTAACTGATATTATATATATATATATATATATCTGTACACAATGAAAATCAAATAATGTAGACAATTAAAATTATTTATCGGAACCAAGTAAATGCTGAATATGAAACTTAATAAATAAACTTAAATATCCATTAAAAAAATCTAAACAATTTTATATTGTTCCGGATGACTCATTCTCTATTAATGAATCATCAGATAGATGACATTTATTTTTTAAAGGCAAATGACCTGTTATGGAATTTGGTGAGATTTCTTCGTGTGTTGATTCTTTCGTGGGATGATTCTTTCGTGGTGTTTTGGTTTTGAAATGATAATTTTATGTTTTTTTTTTTTTTTTTTTAAAGGAAACTAATTAATAATTTATAAGTGTACTTACAAAATATTTAGGGGTAATGTTGGATTTTCAAAAAGATACAAATTAGGGGTGTACAGGGGCGTAGCTAGAGAATTTTCTCAGACTGGGCTAATTAATTTTTCTTTTTTGATCAAAAGTTTATCTAAATAATTATATATATATATATTAATTTTGATGTAATTTTTTACGGTTGATAAGTTCAATAAAATTTTCTTGTAAACAAAATTTAAAATTTTTTCTAGCACTGTAACTATTTTTTCCGACTTTGTTTAACTTTGAGCATCATAATGATACACCAAAAAAAAAAAAAAAAAAAAAATAGTTATAGTGTTTGAACACCGACACCATCATGAAATATTGAAATTAATTAATGAATAACATTACAGAAAAGTGAAATAAAATTATAGAAAAAAAATCAAAATTTTTGGAGTTTGGGGACTATTTAATCTAAAATTTTTAAGCTAAACCATTTAAAAAATGAGAAACATAGAAAAAATTTAAAAAAAAATGGAAACATTATAAAGCTGAATGAACTCTCTTTACTACCTACGAACATTGGACGGTGGTAAATATTCATTTCTCTAATAAAAAGTTATTTTAAAATTTATATATTGAATATATATTTATATATATATATATCATCAATATTAAATATTACCCACTTTTATTACTAAATAAAATATTTGGTTTAATTTTTTCAGAAAAAAATCATAAACAAAATCAATATATTTTCATTTTTCCAAAATTTTGGACATATATAATTTTTTTTTTCCCCAAAGCTTGGCTGGGCTGTAGCCCAGCCAAGCCCATGAGGAGCTTCGCCCATGGGGTGTAGATACAGTTTTTGAAGAGTGGAAATATCGCCACTTAAAAAAAATATACACCAAAAATCAGTTTCTCTAAAATTATTAAAATATGGACCCAAAAACCATTGCACAATATGGGCCCAAAAGTCATTTCACAATATGGGCTTAGTTGGGCCGAATTGACATTCTTGTTCCTGAAGAAAGGAGTAAAAATATTGAAAAGAAGAGAATAGCTGTTCAAAGACTCTACTGCGTACATAAACCCTCCCTCTCTGAGTGTCTGCGCTTAAGCTTAACGAAGATAGTCATGAGCAGTTTATCACAACAGTTTCCTGTTCCTCACAAGAATTTTTCTGTTGATATAAAGGTACAATCCTGTTTTCTTAGTCTCTCTGTAAAGGTTGATCATACATTATAAATACTCTGCTCCAAATATATAAATTTTTGCTTGTTTTCCTTGTTGTTTGATAAATTAGGTATTCAGTTCTATATAGATTTCACAGCATGCAAAAGTAACAAAAGGGTACATAGAAAGTTCTGTTTTTGATTTAATAACAGTCAATGTTGAGTAATGGGATCTTCTTTTTATCAATTTGTGAATTTCATTCTCTTGATATATATATATAAATTGGGCATCGAAGATGAGCTTATAGGATTGTAGTTGTAATACAGCCATCAATTTCTAGTTGGAGTAATGGCTGTGTCTGTGAATGGTGATCAAAGATGAGTGATTACTAGTATGAGTTCGAAGTTTTAGAGGTGGTTGAGTTTAATTGTGAAGATTATGAGGGTTCTTTCCAAGTGTTTGAATGCTCAAGGCTGTTAATTTCACGTCAATAGTGGGTGCATTTGGTACTTGATTACTTTGGTTGATTTTGACTAATTTAAATTGGTTTGATAAGTCTGTGATTAAGCTTCAGAGCTTATAGTTTCATATTTCCAGAATGATTTTTGGGCCCAATATCTCTTATACAACAACAAGAGACCTCTCCAGCTAAACTAGCTAGTACTCACGTTATATCTTCTTTATTGTACGTAAAGAAAGATCTTTAGGACTTCGCAGTTTTTATATTTATCTCTATATATATTATTGAGGTATGTATATGCAGCTGGAAGCACATCATCTAATGTGTATGATGTGGGGTCTATCAAATGGTTAAATGCTATCATACGTACACTATCTGGTGTTTCTCTATTAATGAGAGGTTGACATACTTTGAGACATCCACTCAAAGTTCAAGCTGCTAATTAGATGATCCAAATTTAATATACATACATCTCTATGTAAGTAGGCAATTTCTTTACTGTTTTTTTCCTAAAAAAAAAACATGGAAATGTTGATAACCTTAATCTATTCCTAATTTCCTATTGTTGTGCTGGGCTTCTTCAAATTTGTCATTCCTTCATGACATTACTGTTGCCTTGACCGTCTGGTACACATCATATATTTTTCTAATTGCATAGATTCTATATGACAGGGGTACAAAACAGATGTAGTCATTTGCAACTACGATGATCATTTTCTTGTGAGTATGAGGCCTCTGCTTTGTTTGGGTTGGTGTGTACATGTCTGCACGTCTTTGTGGCAATATTTTCTAAAGTGATAAACACTTCTCAGGTTATTGCAACTCAAATAGGAACTATGGGAACAATCCTGCATGCCAGGTCTGCAAGTTCTTTTGCAAAATAATGATGTTTTAATTTCGTCAGTTTTTCAGTGTGTTCTTTTTTATGGTTTCAGCTTACAATGAAAAAAAAAATCAAAAACTGTCGCAGCTATTAGTACTAAATACATAGATTTGAAATTAGGGTTTCCGAGATTGGGTGCTATAAAATAACACTACGAAGCTTAACAAAATTGAACAAATAAATATTGTGACCTAAAGTTGTTAACCTTCTCTTTTGAGTATCATGAAGTATCCTGCTTAATTAATAAAGGTTCAAGTGATCAATTTAACTCTTATCACTTAAATATGTCAGCTATCTGATTGACATATCTATTTTAATATTCAAGTTTAACATGTGAACCAAATTTTGCTTTATTTACGTATTTTCTTTTCTAGTTTCATTTCAGCAGATTGCTAATTTGTACGGATTAATTATTCTTTTTGTTTTGTTTGGAAACACTGATTAATCATTCTTGTGTTCTCCCATTATTTCAATATTATTGAAACCTTTGGTTTATGATATTTTAATTTTGATTAATCTTATCTATTCATCAAAGCATCTTATGATAACAGTGAATGAATATTAAAAATTGAATTTTTTTTATGTCAACAATGCCTGAAAGAGGTTAAGAGGGGAGAAATAGCTTCTTTAAATTTGATAAAGATAAGACAAGTTAAACATTGATCGTGGATTTGTTTGAGTGCCTCGTTCTTTGGTTGTCAAATGTTATTGAAATGATAATAAATCTTTCAAACAATAGTTCTCCCAGAGGAGTTTTTTTGAAGTACATATATTTTTCCATTTCCAGGAAGGAGGAAGCAATGTCAGTCCAACCAACTTTCAGTGTATCAGTAATATTTGGAAAACGAGACGAGGTAAGCTAAACCGCAAAAGAATGTGTTGATCCAATCTCTCAGGCTTATATATAATTTGGCCTTGACTTGGTTTAATGCAACATGTGTAGCCAATGCTAGTAGCGTGTGCTCGTCAGCTAGTTGAACATATAAGGTATGTTCCAAACCATATGATATGTAGATCATGAGTTTTCTCTACTTGTTGAAGATCAATTGCCTTAAAATCATTACCTTATTCTCTGATTAATCCAATGCAATGGATGATTATGTGCTTCAAATATCACATTTTTTAATGGATAGTTGCCCGGTTACTAATTGCTTAACATGTCCTGTTGCGTTTGCTGTAGCTCTGGCTCCTCCAAGCCGTTAGTGCTGTCTCTTGGTCTTAAAGACCATTCCATGGTAATTAATAATCCTAAGATATATATATATATATATATATATATCTTTCTTTTTTAAGAATGAAAGAGTAAAACTAATAATGCCTTGATGTTTTGCAGGAGACACTAAAAGGCATTGTTTCTGCTGTTACCGAGAATCGCCTTTGGTAACAAATGCTTGCTGTATCTCAGTGGTACATTTCGAATATCACCGGAATATACCTTATGGCGTTTAATTCATGTGGATTACTCTGAGGTCACTTGCCTCTGCCTTATGAAAATTGTCATCTGGAACAAGAAGATCAACATAATTCTTTGAGGTCCTGCAAGAGATTGTAATCTAACATTAAAAAATTACTGCTGGGAACAATTTGGTATTCCATATAATAAGGACGCGGCCCCTCTTGTTTTCTAATTGTTTTTTCTGGTTCCTTAACATACTATAGCCTAGGTTGCCTTGCCTGCCTTTTCTTGTAGTGTGAACTTGGAAAAAAATTATCCAATTTCCTTTCAAAAAAAAAAAATAAAAAAAATGTCCAATTAAAAAGAAGAAAAAAAAAAACAAAAACAGTATGAGGAATTTCAGAAGAGAAACCAAGGGTAAATGATAAAATCAAGTTATCTGAATGTGTTAAATTTCTTGGGTAGAAGCAAATACAAGAAATTGCAACCCTGGCATAGTAATAGATGGGTTAAAGCGCAGCAGCAATTTGAAACAGAATCTCTGCCATCCGATTCTTTGTATTATAGGCATCTCTGGGACTTTCAACAGCTCAATTTACTAGCAATTGAGAGAAACAACTGTAATATAATTACAATATGTTACATAATGAGACTCAACGAATGGCATCTCAAAATTTTGTTCTCTGCCTGAGCACGCGTCCACACATATGGTACACTAAAAATACAATAAAAACCCAACCACCATATCATATCCCTGACGTTGAATTGCCCACTCGCCACTACATCAACAATAAATTCCTGAATATATCACCATCACCATCAAGCCTTCTTTTTCTTTTCACATCCTTCCATCTTTACTGGGCAAAGAATTCAATTGTTTTTCTAACTGCAAATGAGATATAGAACATAAGATACTAGTGATTATACTTGGTAATAGTAACTAGTGATCATCCAGCAAACCAAAACAAATCATAGATTCATAATAATGCATACGGTTCCCAATTTTTTTCCTATACTTTCTCAGTAACCAAACAGAAAGCATATAAATATAAAGCATCACCGGCAGGAGAGTTGAGTGCCATATTCTGTAAAAGTAGTTTGCAAGTGTGTATCAGCAAACCTCAGGGTAAGATTGCGTGATTCCTTCTTTTCTAAAACTTCAAAAAGCACCCTTCCAACTTCAGAAGAGAGGATTTGAGATCTCTGTTGGAAGAAGTTTGCTTTTGGCATTCTTTTTATGGGATTCTATTAATCTATTTCTTCATATTCTAAGGATATTCCTCTATTTTTATTCTTAATGATTGGGAATCAGATATGATGAGAACCGTGCAGGCTTTAATTCTGTGCTTTGAGGAGGGTGGGGGTATAGTGTTGTTTCTCTTTTTGATCACATAGCTGTAGGTTTTGTTTCTATTTTTCTTTAATATAGTTTATGTTTCCTATATATATAGCACCCTTCAAGTCTTCAACTCCTACTGATGAGTGGATAGTTAATGGGTTATGGTGCTGGCAAAAGTCAACTCATGTACCAAACATGTTTAGCAAAATTCTATTGACTATCAACTCTTGAAGTCACAGCGTCACCAGGACAAATTTTCTGAACTGATGTATTGTTCTGAAAGTGCCATCCCATACACGTTATACAAGACAGAAATCCAAAGCAATGGGCACATCTACCAAAGTGCATTGAAATGAACAACCATTTATTAAAATAAAAATAAATAAAAAAATAAAAATAAAAATAAAAAACATGCAAAACTTGGTACATCCAGTTAAGATTCAGTGCACACCTGGGCATTTTTCAATTTTTGTCTCTGCAATTCCTCAACAAGGCTCCCAATTCTGCCATAATAATTGAATTCCAGTTGAAATGTTAGCATAGAGAGCAAAAAATATGCCACCAACCACTTTTTTGAAAAATTCATCTCATACCTCTGTTGCAAAAGAATCATCTGGGAATGAAGTTCCCTCTCCCTTGGAGAAGCAGGGGTAATCTGCATTTTGACAAAGTGAGGATTATTTAATCAATTGGCAAACAACCATTTTCTAAGGGATTATTTCATTCCGCACTGACAAACATGTAATAAATTCTATTATAATTTGGAATAATAACATGATAGTCATAACACAAATCTTAAGATTACGAAATCTAACACTTAGGGTGCATTTGTTGCGTGGATAGGTAGCAGTTGAGGCTCAAAAAATCCGTTGGTGTCACGTGGCAATACTTGGGGTGCATTTGTCGTGTAGACAAGAAATCTGTTGGTGTTACGTTTACAAGAGCTCAAAAAAAAATACAGTTCTCTATGTAGCAGTTGAGTTGGCAAGAACAAAAGGTTTTGGGTGTTACTATACATTGTCTTTATTAGTTGATGGCTTGGATTTATCATACTACAAATGAAGATAAAAATAAACCACATCTCAAAAGAAAAAAAGACAACATTTGCATATACATTGCAGTAAGTTGTTAACCCTCGACTCCAATAGCACCCAAGGCCACAGAATTTGTCCAATATATTTCATTTTCAATCATATAGGTGTATGGTTTGTATTTATTGGAACTTAATCCAATTTGCCATTATAAAAAAGGTTTGACAGTCCAAAGTTTGCTGGGTTTAGCAATAGTAAAAGTTTTAACACAAAGGACTTCGAAATGAACAGTAATTTTATTTTGAATATTTAAAAACAATATCAGTTAAGTTTTCCTTATATTAAAGTATAAAGAGGAAAGTAAAGCAACAAAAAGAGAGAATTTTTATGTTAGCTCATATTTGTTAAACCTCCTAATCAAGCTACAATATTATAGTCACTTCACCCCTAGGACAAGTGGAATGCAGTCTTGTGCAGCTATAGAAGTGAAATATAGCTTAAAAGTCAAACAAAACAAAAAAATAGATTTGAATTACCATTGATGCACATTTAGTAAGTTACATTCCTGAGAGTTCTTAAACCCTATCGGAAAATAAACTCTTAGGGGTTAGAAAGAGAATAATGCTACATACCTGTAAAAGGTCATTGTTGCTTGCCTCAGCAGACTCTGCTAGCTTGCCTACATATATAAGGCAAAGGAAAACAAAATCAACAAATATATGGAATGAAAGATTAAGAAGCAAAATATGAATGACTGCAAGGCAGCAAGCTTTACCAGAGGTTTCCTCCACATATTTGATCAGCCTAATAATTTCTTCCTGTCAATATTTATTAACAGAAACAAACATTAAAAACATTTTCCAAGAAAATAACATCAAATACATAGGATAGGGTTATACGAATAGGCAGATACCCTTTGCATTGTGTTCTGCTGCAAAACAGATTGCAGAGACGGGAGAAGTGAGGCAGCAGTAAAATTTAAGGTTGTTGGACTCACTGGACCTCCACTTACTGAGCTAAATAAGTTGTTCATAGGTCCCTGAATGAGAGAAAATAATGGCAATGGTTATAAAGCCATTGCCTAAAAGATAAATTTCTAAGTTCCATACTTGATATTCGTGAAGTCAATATTCGCAACATATAAATTCACAGTCATTAATATATCATGTATTCAACAAGAAAGAAAGTAACAAATAAATTGCTTCGCAGAAAGTTTATGAACCAAGAGATAGAAGGACAAATTGCACTAAAGTACCCCAAACTATGGCCATATAGCTTAATATTCAACCGTTGATGTTTATTACACAACCATACCCTGCCGTTAAGTGAAAACCGTTAAAACTTAACGAAGCAAGGGTAAACCGGTCACTTTGGCTATGAAGTAAATAGAACAATAAAACAATGAGATATTCTACCTACAATCCATTTTTTTTTCTTTTTGCACCTCTTTTCTAAAAGCAATCCAATTTATAAAATAAAATCTGTGAAATTTCTAAATGCACTTCATTTTGATCCAAAATACCCTTTTTATCTTTTCATACTCCTATTATATAAACATTTCATTTTAAAATTTTAATTGGAAAGGCTTGTTCTCAAAACACTCCGTTTCTAAAGATGCTCTATATAAAAATAATACTAATAATAAATATATATATATATATATATATATATATAAAACCCTCACTTTCTAGAAGTTTTCTTCTTTCCTATAAAAAAAAATGCAATTTTACTTTTAGTTAATGTTTCCTTCCAGTTGTATAATAATGTTCTTCATCACGTTATAATCAAATAGAACAAAAAAATATATAGTAAAAGAAATAAGTGATGAGATTTATAGAGTTTTGGGTTTATGAAGCATTAAAGAGAGGAAGATGAGGTAAGATTAAGATACTGTATTCTAAAAATTTGGATGCCGGTGTCCTTAAAACTTAATAAAATTGTCATTAACAAAAGAATATTAAAAGGGAGTGTAAATAGATATTTGGTGGATTGTCCATAGCATCAATCTAAAAATATTGATAACAAATTAAATATTATTTACAAAAACAAAATCTAGATCCGATTCTCTCGTTCATCATCAAATTCAATCAATTTCCAAACCACAAATCAACCCAAATACAATCTCTTCCAAACCACGGATCAACCCAAACACAATCTCTTCCAAAACAAAAAAAAGAATAAAAAGAAAACTTCAGATTGCTCCAAAATTGATTCGGTATTATTTTCACAGATTTTGTAGCTTTGGCATAAAATGGACCATTAAATATTATTTACAAAAACAAAATCCAGATCAGATTATCTCGTTCGTCATCGAATTTAATCAATTTCCAAAACACAAATCAACCCAAACATAGTCTCTTCCAAACCACGGATCAACCCAAACACAATCTCTAACAAAACAAAATAATAATAATAATAATAATAATAATAATAATAATTTAAAAAAAAAAAATTGAAAGAAAACCTCAGATTGCTCCAAAATTGGTTCGGTATTATTTTCACAAATTTTGAAGCTTCAGCATAAAATGGACCATCAGATGGAGCCGCTCCATTAAAACAGAAATGGATATCTATTCTATGGAATTGTAGACAATGTTTTAAAGGCGGCCACCTTGAGGTTGGCGCCTCAAAGCTGTTTTCAAATGACCCCGCCTTGAGCAATGAGGCGACCGAATCAAGGCCGAACCGACACTTGAGGTGGTGAGGCAATGCCATATCAATTTGGTTTTTGGTGGTGAAACAGTGAGTTTTGAATCAATGCTTTTATTTTTTTTTTTATCAAAACTCACCGTTTTGAGGTTGTCTAAGTTAGAACTAATATTTTAAAACCCTAACAACCCACTCACACTCATCAAACAACAACACCCTGCTTCCAAAAGGACAGAAAAACACCTCTTCCCAGTATAAAAAAAAAACAGAACAATACCCCACCCAAATCTCACACATTCAGAATTATTTTCATTTTTTTTGCATTATTTAATATTTCTAAATAGGCAACCACCTCACCTCACTAGTATAAAACGCCTCGAACCGCCTCACACTTTTTAAAACATTGACTGTAGATGGAGCGGTGTTGCTCCATCTCAGATGGGAGCAACACCGCCTCATCTCAAATGGGAGTAGCTGCCACTCCATAGATGGAGTGGTGGCCGGCGACCGCTCCACATCTCATGACCTGATTGGAATGCCGATCCATCTCAAATGGAGAGGTGAGGCGGTGCTTTATTGAAACAGATAGAGGAGATATGTTTATAATAATTTTTTTATATTATTTAACAAAATTAATTTAGTAAGAAATTAATTCATATTTTATTGATTTAAGATCTGGATCATTGATATTTAAACTTTAAATTTGGACCGTTCAACTTTCTCGAATTCGCTTTTTCAACAGGGTTAACTATGACTTTTACCCTAAAAGCTTAATCAACTGTTAATTCTAACGGTTGTTGACTGACGGTGAGGTATGTTTGTGCAATTAACATCAAATGTTGAATATTAAGCTATATAGCTATAGTTCGGGTTACTTTAGTGCAATTTGCTCAAGATAAAAAATGTCTAGGGCTACTAAATGAGAATCTGATCAGAGAAAAATTTAATAAGAAATGGAAACCTCATATAGGAATTCAAATAATCCCTGTCTAGCCATAAAAGAAAAGAACAAGTAATTAATCGTTGGGATGACTGATGCATTTAACAGATTAAACAAACTTTAATGTACTGAAAGTCTGGTCAGCAGGCAAGTTTATCTACAATGCATATGTAGTGCACCACTAATAGAATAGCAATTCCTTCAATATGACAATCATGACACCAACGAACCACTTTCATATAACTGAAAGTTGAGATTATAGCCTGCAACTGCAAATATACCTTGGGGCTCAGCTCTGCTGAAGTAACTTTAAACCGTCCCTTACGTTGGATAACTGCTCCTGATGTGTCTTCAGCTACACAGACAAGTATATGAATAGTTTCATAAAAGCAAGTAATAACACCTCTAACTTGGATAGTAGAAGATTATAAAAGCAAGAAAATCAAAACATAAATACCGGATGGAAGGCTATTTGTGTCTCTCCTCTGGCGATACAACATTGGACCACTATAGTTTCGCTCAGGAATTTTTGGCTGTAGAGAATCCCTAAACAATATTTACAAGATACTATAGTTATTTTATAATCCCAACTTTTCACTCAATAAATGACATAGAAAGCATTCAATAACTAACTCTTTGTTGCACTTCACAACAGCAAGCAGGCTTTTAACAGAAAGACAAGAATTTAATATAATATATTATGGTACCACCATACTCTATTATTTTCTTAGTTTCTAGCATCTTCAACCAGGAATTTCAAACATAGGCTCCAAGAAAACAAATAATTGGGTTCCCAAGTTCACATGAGTTCACATGATGCTTTCCAAGGAGTCACAGAAGAAGAAGATTTACATTACAGTTTACTGGAAATAGACAACTTAATTATACATCTATCAAGAAAAAGAGTGCCGTAGTGATATGGAGATGCATACATATATCTATATGGGAAGAACACTAAATAATTTCTTCCTTCTCAGTAGATGAATCTAAGAATTACATATTTTAAGAATATATAGCAGGCAATTATAGACAAAATAATATCTATTTTTGTCCAAGTGAACAGAAAAAGAAAGCTGCAACCAAATGACAATTCTTTATATTAACAAGCCTTTTGCTAGCAAGTAAACTACAAAGTAAACATAATCTTCAATTACAATAAAGCTTACCTGTCCCCTTCACCAATAACCTTCTTAGGAGAAAACGCATTATCCGGTATAAGTGAACCGCTCAAGAACTTTTTATGCTCGGGAACAACATGACGTGGTAAAGAGCTACTTCGCCCTGAATTCTCACCCTCATTTTTTCCAGTTGTTTGATCTAGTGACGTCTTTGTAAGAAACTGTTGTTCAATATCTAATACGGAAGTATCTTTCCAATTTGGACTAGTTGCACCTTCGTCATCCTCACCAATATCAAAGCACCCTCTGTACCAATATAGAATTCAATAATTAAAAAGGACAATAAGAGGTGTTTTTTTTTTATCCACACACGAAATAGGTCTACAGTTTACTCAAGACTGAATAGGGACTAAAACAATGGCATTTTTTTTTTCTTTTGATATTTAAATATATGTGTTGAGTTATTTTTAAGATAAAAACATCTGAAAAAAATAAATTGAAGTTTATACCCTTGGAACAACTTATTATAATGTATTTTTATTTGCTATGACGCAAACAACAAAAAACAAATATTTTCATAAATCCTAAACCAAAATTATATAAATATTGATAATATTCTATCAATTAATTTTTTTTTTATTGACAGTAATAAATAAAATACTATTTTTTAATAATATTTTAGGAAAATAGTAACTTCATATAATTCAAATTAAATACATTCCTTATAAGTTACTAAAAAAAGAGTTAAAATTAATGTATAAAATAACAAATTTATTAGCACCATATGAAGATTATTAGTAGCAACGTAAGTGATTTAGTATTTAATGATAAATCATTTCTAATTTATATTTTAAGTTGTTTTTTAGCATTTCTAAGTTGTTTGACCACATAAAAAACAAACAAAAACATGAGTCCAATTCAGACCCATTCACAGATAAATGGAAAAAACAAACAACCCCTAAATTGCTGGGGTCCTGGGGACAATTAAAATGCTATCTTTTCTATTCAATGTGGTTTTCCTTAGCAAATTCAGTAGAATAGTAGTGGAATTGAAAGAAGAGATTAAAAAAAAAAAAAAAAAAGCTTCTAAAGACAGCAACTCTATTTGATTCATTCCATTCAAAAACACAATAAGGTACCCTTGGAGACAGTAAATGAAAATGATGTAGTTTTTAAAGATGAAAATGTAAGGCAAATACAGAAATAAACATTACTTAAGTGCTTGAAGAGGCTTGATTGGGAATGAAGCTAGAGAGTTTTCTAAATCATGAAGGTCATTGAAGCCGTCCTGAAATGAATAAAAGGAAAATTATAAACATCTTATGACAATGAGAGGCAAAGAAAGAAAAAGAAAATCTAAAAATTACTAAAGCATATCTAATAATACCTCCTGACTAGGAGCAGCATTTGAATCATTAGCCCTCTCTGGGGATAATCCTTCTGCTGTAATTCCAACATCATTATAATCATCTCTCAGCCTCCTACTCCCATTCAGATCTTCTGCAGTTGGCAGATCAGAGTCCTTAATCTGCATGCAACACAATGCTTGTGATAATATAAAAACAACAATGCAAGTTTTACACCAATGAAACAATTAGGAATAATCAAACAAATGTCAAGCTGATAAATGAAACTACTTACAAGGTCAGCCTGACTTTTTATATCTTCAAGGTTGAAATTCCAAGCACTTATTCCTCTTATGTATTCTTGCTGCAAGGTAAACAACTTAAAATTCAGGATGATATGATTATTCGGTTAACAAAATCCTGGAAATACAAGTAATTTTATCCAAGGAAAAAACCTCCTTTCATGAATTCAAGAAAATATTATGAACAGTATGCCAGTACAGAAGAGAACAGAACAGACAAGAAGAACTGATAGGAAAACACTCCCTCATTAAGACTGATGAGCTTGTCATGTGGACATAGTCCAACCACAAACACATTTAAATGCAGAAAAAATCAACGAAGAACTTTGAACCTAGGAACTCCTGGGAAAAACAGCGCTGATATTCCATATGACCCGAAAGCTTAAGCTAGTAGGTAAGGGCTCAAATAATTGCATTAAGCACAAAGATAACCAAAGAATCCAATTTCAGTTAATCACACAATAAGAAATCTCTGCATCTCCTATTTGCTGAAGTATGGGATCGGTGCAAAACCATATAAAATCCATATGGTCTGGAAACAGTCAGACAATCCAATCAAACTTGCGATAGCGCAATCAAATGTCACCAAACTCGTTAGAAAACCAGTATGGTTTGGCCAGATTTTAAGGTAAATTATCTAAAAAATATATAAAGCATGTCAAATTTACCAAATTAAATCCAAATGTTCCAAAATTTGTTCCTATACATCCTCCTTATCCCTGTAGTGTTCTTTTTTTTTCTTTTTTTTTTAAGGAGCTATAATGATCTCAGTTTTGTACAAATGAATTCCAAGTTTCCATGATTACATCTAAATCATAATTTAACAGAAATTTTTAAACTTCCCGGTGGATTTCGCAATCATGATATGACACGCTTTGGTAGATGTCTCGATACATACAACATTTCCCAAAGACAACACCATAAATACTGTTACACATTCTACACAAGTTTGGAAAATGTCTTAGTAATAGAAGCTTGCAGGTGGTTTTTTCATACTGTATAGTGGTGAAAGATATCTTATCACAGTATCATACAAAATCACTCTTTTAACTCTCTTGACTCATTTGTGTTATAGATAACTTAGTTACTTAACTCCTATCAAAAAAAGATAACTTAGTCACTTAACAATCAACATGTCATTTACAATTAAGTCCGCTTTGTATAGCAGCCCAAATACAGGACACTAATAGTACCTATTGACTTAACCTGCAGTGAAAGTAGGCACCTAATTATATACTTCAGTTACAGAAACCTAATTCCTCACCTGTGATAGGTGCTCTTGATCACCATAGAGAGCATTATTCTGCACAAGAAGATCAGCCTCTTGCGCCTGAAACACAATAGAGAATAGAATAGAGGAAGTATAGCAAACATTAGAGATTGTCCTACAAGGAAATTTATGTACTCAAAAAACATAAAATGGGATAAGCAAGCAACCTTCAGGATCCTAAAACGTTCACCTAATGGAGGAAGATCATCAAGAATAGCACGAGCCAGAAAATCGTACGAACGTGCTTGTTTAAAGAAATGATGCTTCAAAAGCTTTTCTGATGTTGGGCGTTTTTTTGGATCCTTTACTAAGCAAGCAGCTACTAAGTCTTTGAAAGACTGCAAAAATATAGTAGTTCTATACTGGGTAAGAATGCACTTTCAGAATAATATTACCAAAAGATAACAGTCAAAAAGTGGTGCAGGATAGAACCTTTGAGAACCTCCTGTCTCTTTCATAATCAAGACCTGGAGGTGCATTTTGTAAGGTCATCAGCAAAACCTGCATCAAAATTAAGAGGATAAGATAAAATGGCATACTAACACAATAAGTACCTATGAGATGCTTCTAGTAGGAAATTTACTTTCATTGGTGGATATCTTGAAAACGGGGCATGCCCATGAGCAAGTTCCAGTGCTGTTATTCCAAATGACCAGATATCTGCTCTGTTCATAGAAACAGATCTTATGAGGACTTTAACCCAACCCAAGGGCCAAGATAACATGAACAAAATTGAAATTTTAAAAGTACAACAACAAAGACATCAGAAAAGCAACCCACTCACTTAAAGTCATATCCATGCAGTTGATGCATGACTTCAGGAGCCATCCTGAGAAATAAGTAGAGAAATGTGAGGTGTATACAATAACATACTTGTTTTATAAAGTTAAATGGCAGTCCACTCTCTGAATAAAAGGATAAGCAGGATAAATTACCAGCATGGAGTTCCAACAAAAGTATTTCTTGAACGCTGCCTATCTCCAGTATCAAACATACATGCTGATACACCAAAGTCTGCTAACTTGACCGCACCACTAGAATCAATTAAAATATTCCCAGCCTGCAGATGGACATTATATATATGTAATTATGATTATAGAGCAGAACCATTTTCCAAAATGTACTGTAAGAAATATAAAAATTGATAAAATATCATAACAGTATCCCATAAATTATGAAGCAAAGGCACACTAGCTGCGAAAGAAACAAGTTTTAAAGAATGTATAAAACCTGAGCAGAGATAAAAGATGGACAACCAAAGTTCAATACATATCAATTATCATAAAGCATTTGTTTTATGTTTTGGAAAGAAGAAGACACAAAAGATTGTAATCAGGAAATTAAAGAAGGTTCTCAGTTTTCAAACTATTGAGGAATAAGTATGGATGTAATTTTAAAATAGTTATATATATAAAATATTGCATTGAAGGAAACCTTTCTTCATGATCCTATTCGATCCCTTTTATGTTTTAAAGAATAATAAACCAAAAAAAATTATACACAAGTGCCTTTTAAGTTCGAGAAACAACAAACTCCAAAAGAATGGTAAGGCACTTGCAAAAATAAAAGATTTTCAGCCCAAAACACTCCCCAACAATTAAGAAGAGAAAAGAATTAAAACAATCACACTCTAATGGAACCGTCGAAAGTTTAAATCTGAATCATTTTATTAAGCCAACTTAATTTGGATCATGTCCTAAAATGCTAGAAGCAAATCTTTTTTAGAAAAAAAAAAAATTATAGAACTGTAGAAAGTAAGGTTAATTGAAATTTTTTAATCATTTCTCAATTTGATTATGAATAAAGAAAAAAAAAACTTTGCCAGAAGATCAAAGTCAAATCTTTTCTAAACAATTGTTCCTCGTAATACAGACTTTTAAATTAGTTCCGGATAACCAACTTTTTAGTAGCACTAGGATCTTTACCGAGAACAAATAAGAAAACTTTTCTTTAATATAATTTCATATCAAAAAAAAAATCCCATTTAAATTTGGATTTATTTGAAATACTTTTGTACAATTAGAGAAAAAAAGAAAAGGATCCATTTCTATAGTTTACCCTGTTGTAATCCATTAAAGAAAATCCTTTCAGGAATTCACAGTTTTCTGGGTATTTGTTCTCATATTTCTATGTGGTATTTACATTTATATTTCCCATATAGCCAATCACTAACTAAAAGTTCCTAACTGCAGCACATAACCACATGAAGACCAAGGAATTACTAGAATAAGCAGGAAGAGTAGGATACCTTCACATCTCTGTGGATGTGCCCATGGGCATGAAGATAAACAAGGGCTTTGAGAGTCTCGCGCAACAAAGTAGCAATAACAGGCTCTTCAAAACCTTCTGGAAAGGCTGATTTCATTATATGAAGGCAGGATCCCCCTGCCATGTATGGCATCACAACCCAAAGGCTGTGATCAGCAGTGAAAGAACAATGAGCCCTTAATACATTTGGGTGATCAATCAAAATCATTGTTTGTACCTCTCGCCTAATACCATCCTGTATCATTTGCAAGGAAAGACTCTTTAGTTTCATAAACTACAAATTCCATACTGAATATTAGGAAACTGAAAAAAGACAATACTGAATACTAGAATATGTTGAAGAATCTTTAAACCACATGACTAAGTTGTATGAAATTCATCTTTAATATTTTCTTTTTCTTGTTTCTGATAAACAAGGGAACTTAGTAGGTAAAACACATGAAACAGAGCAAGACTGTTAAGTTTTTGGAATGTAATCGGAAAATAAAATAAAAAAATACACGCAAATGCACAAACATGCACAAAAAGTAAGATCATATAGATATCTACACAATTTGAACCATTTTTCTTTTCTTCTCTCTGAACACTTAAAACCAAACAAGGTGTGGTGCAATAGATCTGATGTGCATATATGCTAGCATTCATGTGTTATCAGAGAACGCAAACTAAACAGCAGAGAAAATATATGGATTTTAAACAACTTAACCAGATACCTTAACCAAATAGATGTCTCTACGTTACAAATAAGCATGACTCCATACGGGTCAGGCTCGTGAAAAATTAGTGCACTTACAAAGTCATTATTGCACTTCTCCAGATCAAGAGCCTTGATGGCTACTATTTCATTAAGCGGAATGCAGAGAGCTCTGTAGACAGTGGCGCTGACACCTTCACCAACCTCTTCATATAACCTATAATCTTTTGCATTGCAAGGAAATCGTTTCTCTGAAATATGCTCCATAGTTTCTGCTTATAGCACACCATTAACACCCTCTTTACTCCAAGATGTTCCGGTGAAGATAAATAAAATGAATACCAAGCACAAGAGAGTCGAATTGATGTGGGGCTTCTTCCAATTGGGAAGCATTTTCCCCTTCTTCAGCACAAAACACTATATGAATCCAGTGACATCATCAAGATGGTCTTTTAAACAATACTTTTCCTTGCAAGCATAACCATATAAACTCCCAAATGCCAGGATAATGACAAACCGTTGAACAACTCAAGCAAATGGTAATGGCTGTATTAAAATTATTATCCAAACAAGATACTACTGTATCCAATGTCAAGTTCTCAAAACTAGACTATTTTAACTGGTGGGGAGAGATCACATCAGGCTAGAGCCCAGAAGAAAATAAATCCAGCTTAAGTACTATATGGAAGGTCTTTACCACAGGCAAAGAATAGAAGTATGGAGGCTTCAAATTTCTCTCCTCTTATCTTATATGATTTCGCATATCACTGCTATAGAACTCCAAACGGATAAAAATCCCCCAAATTATGACCTAAGTCCTGTGTGAAATTTATGCTAAAAACAAGAAGCAATAGGTTTGAAGCTAAATAGTTGTTAACTCCTACAAAACTGAAAGCTGATAACTTCCGTAGTATGTAACCACCTGCAGAGAAAAATCAAGCATTAATCATCTGACTTTTGAACTGTAGTTATCAAAACATGATTTAAGAAAAATATGTCAACAAGATTGAAGGTAAACATTATATATAATTTGGGAAATCATAACACAGTTGCATGCCATCTTCACATTCAAGTTCGATAAGCGAAGCAGCCACCACCATTTTGTCCTACGTGAAGACAAGCATTTATGATGTAGCTGTCTGTTGTGTGCTTGCTGCTGTGTTTGTCATTTGCAGGTGTAAGGCAGAGACCGAACCTAGTGTCGTCTGGAGGTTTATAGTTTATTACATTTTGTAGTTTTCTGCCTTTTAGTTATTTTACATTTATAACCTGTATGTTGCGTATTTGGTGACTCAGTTTTTGGATTGTAATTTTGGAGATATTTTGCTTAATATAATATTATAATATTTTCTCTGAAGAAGTAAACACCCTGCTTCTTCAGAGGTTGGATTTCTTTCTTTATTTGGTTGCTGCACCAAAATTGGTATCAGAGCCCTCAGCAACAATCGATGTACAATGACCGACAAACACAGCAGCAAGCATACGACAGACAGCTACATCAATTTATAATTAGAATTATACACCTAACAGACTAACTATGCTACCACAACTGACATTATACTCGATTAGCTTTTTTTTGGATAGGAACAAACATCACACTCAAATAGCTTTACGAGTGTAATCCGTCATGCCTCCATACAAAGAGAGTAATCCATCTATTTTTTACTATATCACGTAAAAAGAGTGCGTACAAGTGCATGTGGGTGCAAGTCTGTGTACTTTGTCGAACATACCCTCTAAAAATCCACTGATAACAAAGATTTTATCAAAAATAATACATCCCAGACACATCTCTGCTAAAAATGAAAAGCATATTCGTATCTGGAATCAGTTTTTGCTTTCAGATTGTTTCTGGGTCTCACTGAGTCCGCCTATTTTTTTAAGAAAAAGAAAAAGGCAAACCTGGTTATTCAGGTCTCCTAAAAAGCACCCATTGTCGAGAAATTACATGAACATTATTCCCAAAAGTCACTGAACCACAAATTTTCCACACCATTTTCATTTTCTCCACTTCCAACATCAAAAGTTACTCCTTTTCTTTTCACAATTTAAAAACCAGACAACAAATCAATGCCAGATTACCACAAAACATAACTATCATAAATACTATCCTACAAATCCAAAGCAACATCGCCACTAAATTCTCAATAAAAATTTAATCAGGTATATAAATAATTACAATAATAATAATAATAAATTAAAAGAGCTACAAAATTCAAATATAAATCAATAAGCAACTTAGATGCATAGCATAAACCTAGGGTTCCGGTGGACCTAACATAGAAAAAGAGTTGACAAAAGTAGAAGACGAACTAGGACTGAATCTGACCTGATTACACCAAGTTCAAAAAAACGGCGTCGGATTCAGCTGACGATAACTGTGATCAATACGCAGTACTTGTTCATCAACAGAAGTAGTAGTTTCAATTATACGGCAAAAACGATGACGATGACGAGAGCTTCAGATTTCTCTCCCAAGTGTCTAGTCTCTTTGGAGGTCCTCTAGGATCGAATCTTCCACCGATTGGCGATTACAGTGAAAAAAAAGTTGAAGGCCCTTAATATTATTTTTCTTTTTTCTCTTTTTATCTGCACACTCTTTTTATTTTATTTCATTTTCTCTACACATGGTTGCAGAGGATAATAACAATAATAATTATAATTATAAAATTAATACGTAAGAGAAATAGTTTTTGAGAGAGAGGAGGCAGCTGTTTATGCAAATGGTACTGGGGCCCGCCAAGAGATTTTGAGTTTCAGTAGGTGAATAAATCGCGATTAGGGGTCGTATCGGCAATTTATCGTAGATCGAGAGAGAGAGAGAGAGAGATTGCATTTGCATCACCTGAGTTGGGTCAACCTTGATGCGTGATTGGTTGGTATCTGACTATCTTCACAAGCTGGGTCATTATCCTTTTTTTTTCTTTTTTCTTTTTTCTAATAACATTTTATCTCCACAGGTTCCAAATACTGATCAATTGATAACATGTTGATTACAATAATTCATGAATTAGTGTACATTCATGTTATGAACCGATGAAGTTAATTTGTTATCGAGATCTAACAAAATATATATACAGAGCTTCTTAGGTAGGGGTATTTAATGGATCAATTCACTTTTTGAGTAAACCAATAAAAAACCGATAACATTCGGTGTTTGAAAAAATAATCCGATCTGATAAACTTTATAATTGTCAACCAATTAAAAACCGATTGTTGGACCGGTTCAATTTTTTCAGTTTTAGGCCTAACATTATTCACTCTTTCACGCATGAACAAAGTATCATTTAAAAAAAAAAAAAAAACGGCGTCGGCGATGATAGATTGAACAAATAATAGTACCAAATATAATTATTTGAAAGTGAAATCATAAGTCAAAGACATAACGGTCCATTTACTCTTATATAAACAATGTCCACTGAGATGATAAAAATGAATTAAAGTAATTAAATGGGCTGGTTTCTAAAACTCTCAATGCCTAAACTAAAAATTTAGGGTTTTTTTTTATACTTCGGTTTTCGGTTCTTGACAGTGAACCGGAAACCAAACCAATAAATTTGGTTTTGAAAAAAAAAATGAACTGAATTGAACCGGACAACCTCTGAAAACCAAATAAAAACATATTGGACCAGTTCAATTCAGTTCAATGTATATTTGCCCACCCCTAGTGCATACCCCCCTGACATAAGGTTATATACAAACCAATTTCTCAACCTTCGGATCAAAATCCAAGGGATGTTATATAATATATAACATCCCTTGGATTTTGATCCGAAGGTTGAGAAATTGGTTTGTATATAACCTTATGTCAGGGGGTATGCACCTGAGAAGCTATATATAAGACGAGATTGACTCGGTGGTAAGCTCCTCGCATTTACATCCAAGAGATCGTGGGTTTGAATCATGTTATCTCCTTCAAATCCCGAAATATTATAATAGTTTAAAATAACATGTATATATATATATATATATATATATATATATATATATATATATATGAAAATTTCTGACAAGGATAAATTATTCCTAATTAACATAATTTGTATGTAATTTGTAATTCACTCGTAATTCCAAAATGAGTTATTATAATATGATGTTGAAAATTAATAAATTATTTAGATTAATGAAAAAAAAAAGTTTTTATCTACGTTTACAATTCAACCAAATAATTAGAATGAGAGGTGTTTTGTTCTTAATGATCTCTGTGCACAATTCTAAGAAGTAAATACTAAATGTAAATGGAATTGGGTACAAAAGAAGATTGAGGCTGCAAATCCTACTCTTGTTAGAGAGTTTTATTCCAATCTTTCATAATCAATTGAATTACCCGGTGATCATCAATATCAAGTGTTTGTTAGAGATGTGTCGGTCACTTTTATCCCCGAGGTTATCCGAAAAACTCTAGATATTCCTATATGTTCAAGTGAACAATCTATTGCTTATTTTGAAAATGTTTGTAAATCTTCAAAGAAACGACATTTTGACTCTAGGTTTTATAAGGAAGCCGAGAAGGTTCTTAAGATGGATTACATGCTTCTAGTCTAACTGGCCTCTACAGCACCCTTCATATGCTAGTTACATCATGCCCTATTGCTCAAACAGGAAGAGTTTCACTTAAATCTGCTACTTTAATGTGGATCATGGCTACATCAATTTTAGAAATTTCTTTATATGACCTGATTTTTCGTTCTATTTATGATTCAGCTATTAAGAATGATAAAAAATATATATATATATATGAGTCTTGTCTTTCCTTGTCTTATCACCAAGATAGCTAATATAGCAAAAGTCAATAGTCTTGGTGATAGACTGGAGAATCATCAGGTTGCTGTTAACAGTCTTATTAAGAAACTCAATGACATTCATTGTAAGAAAGAGGTCACAGATCCCTCTTAACTTCATAACACAAGTACTCATAATGATGCCCCATCCACACTTATGGACACAATTACTCATATTGATGCCCCATTCCTTACGGAGGGTGTTATGTGCCATCAATGCAAGGCAAAAAAACAAAGGCATAATTGTGTGCAATAGGTGTATCAAAAAATGATTTTGTATCTCTTACATAGAGGACCACACGTAGGAGATTTGTGAGGCTTGTCCATTTTGTCGTGAAATTTGCAATTGCAAAACATGCTTGAATTCAGACATGCCTAGTAAAGATTTGATGAACTATGAATTAAAATTTTTCAATAATAAGGACAATAAAGTTGAACACTCTAAGTATTTTCTCCATGCATTGCTTCTGTACTTGAAAATGATTAACGATGAACAAGTTGCTGATATGAATATGGAGGCTAAGAGACGACGTTTACATATTTCGAAGCTAAAGATAAATGAGGCATATGAACATTATAATGAACATTTGTATTGTAGTAACTGCAATACTTCTATATTTGATTTTCACAAAACTGCAGTATTCCTGAATGTGACTGTGACCTATCCCTCACGTATTGTCGGGAGATTCGAGAGCAACCCTTGCAAGAGAATAGGCATGAAGTATCTGTGAAATATGTCAATCGAGGTCTAGACTATTTCATGGTGGAAAGGGAAATAATGTGGAGTTGCCCTATGTAACTAGCTCCAAAATAAACAAGAGATATGAATGAAAAATATGTAAAAATGGAACATTAGTTGTCCCCCTCGGAACATGAATGGTTATGGTAATGGTACTCTAGAATTGACATGCGTGTTCTCAGAAAATCATATCATAAAGTTGCTTAAAAATGCATAAATTAAAATAAAATAAAATAACTTATGAACCTATTCATGCAAGTGAACCTTCTCATCCATGTTCATGCCCAAGTAGAAAAAGGAAAGCATGTTATAGAGAGGAGGCTCAAGATAAATATTTGTATTGTCCAAGCGCTAGTGATATTCAATGTGAAGATCTCAAGCATTTTCAAAGGCATTGGATCAAGTGTGAGCCAGTAATTGTGAACAACTCACTTGAAGATATAATAGGTTTAAGCTGGGATACACTTGTAATGAAACGCGCATGTCGTGAGGTGAAACAAGATCATGATAAGAAAGATTTGACATGCAAAGTCACTAACTGTTTGTTTTGTTGTGAGTTCAATTATTTTTTTTCCTTTTATCGCATCCATCGTGTTAGTCTTTTGATACGAACCTTTGATGAAATATAGAAGGAGATAGATTACACCAAACTTTTTAACAAATATTCAAAAATGATAGAAGATTTGCACAAGTGGCATATAATGCTAAAATTGAAAAACTGGTCCTCAGGGCATTCATTTGAGAAGTGTCTTCCTCGTCATTGTGTTGAGTTTATTCATATATTTCCATTTAAGGAATATACTCATCCTCGCCTAAGTACTCTGAACCTGCCTACCAAATTGCCTCTAAAATGTATGAAGATAGACATGGGGCCAAAGACATATATTGCTTACGGTGTTGTCTATGAGCATGGACGAGTAGATTCAGTAACCAACCTTCACTGTGATATGTTTGATGCCGTGAATGTGTTGACCCATTCTAAGTGGCAATTCAATGCCATAAAAAAATAAAAAAATAAACAAACTTTGAGCAAGACCGAAAATAGATTTTTGGAAATTGTTTGACTTTGGAAGACAATACATATAGCAATACGGGTGGCAGTGGAAATGAATTGAAGGGTATGAGGGAGGTGCTTTATGGGACATCTTCCATCTTCCAGAGAGAGGATGTTACTAAATTGGAGGAGTATCTCATGAAGCACCATAAGGAATTTAGACACGTATACTGTTGTTCATTGCAACAAGTTATTCTCTTCTTTTTTTTTTAGTAAAAAAGAGAGCAACACGCCCAGAAAAAAGAAAACTAAAAAGAAGGCACAAGCCTAACAGTGGCTAGGCCATTAGAATCATCATCTAAAAGACCAAGAATCTGAGATGGGGGATTATCAAAGGACGTGACTCCCAACTGTAAAGAGTGACCCAATTTCACCAGACCATCAGCAACTCTATTACCTTTTCTGAAGACATGCTGAATACTGCAGCACCAATTGCCATCCATTAAAACTTTAATGGAATGAATGATGTTGAAAAGATGGTGGTTTATAGGGGTGTTGTTAGTCAACAGATGAACTGATGATGGAGAATCAGTTTCTACCACAACTTTCTTGAACCCAGCCTTCCACACAGCTTGTAATCCTTTGAAAATCCCCCAGAGTTCAGCTTCAATTATACTACCATTTCCCCTATTCAAAGCAAACCCACTAACTGGTTATTCATATCATACATGATCAGATATTTTATTTGATAATGGAGTATAAAATAAAGCTTAGAAAATAATATGGTATTGAGCCATGGACTTTTGTCCATAACCTCGAAGATGTTGTTTTTATTCTAGCAGAATATCCACATCAAGTGAGAAACTTAAAGTCCTACACTAAAATTTCAATGGACTTTGTCTCACCTGAAAATGTTGATTAGTGCTTTCGTTTGACAAAAGCATTTTACCCTTGAATGTATTAAACTTAACTGTCAACTCTAGTCAAACTCTAACATCGGGGGAGTTGAGTGTCAATTTTCGATAAAGTTGTTTTTAAGTGTAAAGGGGCAAACCTCGGGGAGGTTTTATGTAATTAGCTCTATATATTTTGTACACACATACTGAAGTTTTTTTACCCAAAAAAAAAAAAGTCACAAAAGCAGAAATGCTTTGGATAAGATCATGACTTGTGTGAGTCACAAAAAAGAAATATCAATGCAAGTATTTTTTTAATGAAATATTTTTCTAATAGGTAATATATTTCTCCCACTAATTGAAAGTTATTTCCTACATAAAAAATAAAAATAAATAAAAATAAAAGTATTCAGTGCATAAGAGAAACAAACAACACCTTTAATTTAAAATCAATAGGGTAGGTGACAAATAAATTAGAAAATCATTAATTATGTACTAAAATTGTATTCAATACAAGAATATAAACCATTAGTGCAATGGTTTAAATAACCATACCTATCTCTTATTCGATCGGTCAAACTCGAACTCAAACTCAAACTCAAATTCTGTCGGTCGAACAACAAGTTTTTCTTTTTTTGTCGGTTAATATCTTAATAAACTCAAAGTTTTTGTCAAAAGCACAAAATCCTTTTTCTCTATTTTGTTCAAACTTTAAACTCTAATTGTCAAGGAACACATACTCTAAAATTCATCATCTAGTTTCAGTTTTTGCCAAAGAAAAAAAATTGCTGTCGGGTTTGATTATCAATGTATCGGGTTGAGAATACCCAAGATTGCATAAAATGTAAATTTGATAAATATATATATATATATATATATATCTAAGAAAAGTCAAATATTGAAATAAAGTAATATTAAAGCAATATCCAACTTTTCTTAATGATAATATAGTTCAATTCAATACAATACAATCCAATGCAATCCGATACATTGAATCAAACGAGCCCCGTAAATTTTCTAGCTCAAACCAAGTGGGTAATCGATCAAGATTCAAATCAGTTGTCAAAAAATGGTGTCTCAATTTATGTCTAACTAACCAAATTAGGCCATGCGTACACAATCATTTACATTTTTTTTTTTTTTTTAAGTGTGTACTTATGAAACAAATTGGGACACCATTTTTTGATAGACGATGTGAATCCAATCAATTAATGTGACCGTAATTGCCATCACTTACCCTTATTTGATTAACAATGTATGGTTGTAGAGACTTTTTGAAAAAAATATGAAAAAATAGGTGATTTCAGCTTACCTTTTTTTTGTTGTTGTCATCTTCATATATATATTTTTTTATCAGAGATAGACAGTTAAACACCAACACACACATATCAAACACAGTCGTCTTCTTATTTTGATCATAGACTTCTGTCAATTGTGTGTGATCACACTTAAAATTTTCATCATAAATCATGTTGGTGTGAGACTTTTACTTTTAATACCTTAATTTGCTAGTAGTTCATTTAGTCTGAATTTTTAGATTTTGGCCCCTCCACCGTCCATGTATGTCTTGGCTTAAGTTTTTTTTTTTTTTTTTTTTTTTTTTTTTTTTTGATTTTTTAAAAATTTTATTATTATTATTATTTAACAGTCTATCTATCCCCCTATCTAGACTAGATATATTTTTTTAGAGTTTTTCGTCAGCGGCGGTAGGATTTCAGCCGCTGACTTACAATTACAGGATTCAAATCAATGTCTCAATTTGGTTGGTTAGACACAAATTGGGAGTAATATTACCAACAAACTTTCTACTTTCTTATAAATAAACAACACCTACCCGATATATCAATTTTTCACTTGACCAAACATTTCTCTAGTCTCTGCAACCAAACATCTCTCAACTTTTCACATGCTCCTTCTCTTTGCCTCTCTTCACCTCTCTGCCATCTCCCATTCTCTTAATTCCCCTAATCTCATACTCTATTTAAGTCTCTCTGCTTTCTCTGTCCCCCTCAATCTCTCAATCTGACATCTCTCTCTCTCTCTCTCTCTCTCTCTCTCTCTCTCAATGGCTTCAATAATTTTCATCGATTTTTTCCCAGAACGGTATATCCTCTATATATACCATGAGCAAGTTCAACAAGAAAATTATCTTCAATAATTTATCTCTTTATCTTTCTCTTTTTATATTTATCTTTCTCTTTAACTATGACCTCCCCCAGTAGAGTGTCTTTTCATAATAACTGTTCAAATCCGTCTTCAATATCGTTAAATACCAATACAATTTTATTTCTGAACCACATTCTGTCATTAGGAATTATTGCAATATGCAATTGGTTTCCACCTAAAATTACAATAGACTCTGTCCCACCTGAAATTGTTGGTGAGTGCTTTCGTTTGACGGAAGAATTCTGTAAGCTTCCATAATATCATAAGGCTAAAGAGGATGAATTAGAGGTGAAGAAAATGATTGTTCATGCTATAGATTTTGTAGTACGCTCAATCCAACTTTGAAGGTACTTGTTGATTCTGAATTGTGATTCTGAACTGTGCTTTAATTTCTGCTTGTGGAATATGCTTTAACTTTTACTTGTGGAATATGATTTTGGCATATGATTCCTTATCTTTTCTAGCATGTTTTTGGTTATACTGTTTGTATAGAACAAATTTTTTCTAAATGTCCCTTTGTTGGTTGTGTATAATTGTCCTTTGTGAAGTGATACATGGTGGTGCATGACGAGGTTGTTATCTTGGCATGCAAAGATGCAGTTTTTATTGAATTTTAGATTTCATAAAAAGGAGTGAAGGAAGTAAATGGATGTCCTTTTGACAGAGCTCATCTCTGTAATTACTTAAGAGATTAACATGTTTTTGGATAATGTATGAGAACATTTATATCTTGATAAGATCTTAATTTTAGGGGTTGCTTGGAAATCTTTTACATATGTAAATAGGGCTGTAATGGATATAATGATATTTATTATTAGTTTTCATGTCCACCAAATACCTTAATTTGAGTTGTTTTCTACACTAAGTAAACTCAAATGGATATGTATATTATAGTGATTCAGTGATTCAAGTTTTAGGTCGATAAGTCACATTCAGTTATAGAAAAAACCTACACGTAATAACATAAATTTAATGACAATGACATATTGTATTAGGAATTTATTGAATCTGATTTAGTGCCCATTATGCTTTAATTACAACACTAGACGCGGATGTTCGTTTTTGCATGCCAAATGATCAGTTTGGAAGTACTTCTTAGTTGAGTGTGTAATCGTCTGGTGAAGTATATAAATTTTTGCATAAAGGTTCACTTAAGCCTTTAGAACGAGACCACGCATAAGGACATGAACTTATTGACCCTAATATTGTATAGGTTGTGCTCAACCACAGCACCAGACATGTGTATAGTATTTTTAATGCTCAACAGCACCAAACCATTGTATACTAGCCTCTGTACTTATGCACAATTTGGGTTGTACGTGCTTGTGCTTTTCTATAGATTGTCTTGTGCCGAATTTATACATTAGTCTAAAGGTTGCTTTATGAAGCCATATTGTGCTATACAACATTCCAATTAAAGATAACTTCAAAGAAAGCTCAATTTTTTTATTTTTTTTTTTCTGTTATTGACTCTATAAATCGCATCTACTTCTTCACGTGATGGCATAACTTTATTTACAATGTCACACGTCATTATGAATTTGTTGGACCTTCCGGCTCTATACCGACATCACGTCCCAAATCTAGAAAGTTGACATCTACTGTGTGGCAGTATTTTGACATAGTGCAAATACCAAACCCGAACGGTACAGTCACATCAAAATCTAAATGTAAGTATTGTAACAACTTATATGCCACTTCTAGATCGGAAACCGGTCATTTGAGAAGGCATATGGAGAAATGCATGCCTGATTGCCTGCACACGGACAGGTAGACACTACAACCCAGACACAACTATAACGGAACCCAAATGGGTCCGTTACGACGTGGTGTTACGACTCCGCGTATGCTAGAGATTGCACGGCACTTTACATTGCACAAACTGATCAACCGATTAATTTTGGTGACAATGTTTTTTATGAAGAATTTATCCAGAAAACATACAATCTCCAATTTAAAGCTTTTTCTAGAAACAACATTATGAGTGATTTGTTAAAATGTTTTAAGACCAAACGAGATAACTTGATGGCTGAATTACAGCATATAAATGTTTCTATTGCACTAACTTCCGATATTTTGAACGCATGTTCCAAATAGGACAATTTTGTGTCATATGACACTATTTAGACTCTGATTGGAAGTTACAAAAAAAAAAAATCTTGGTTTTCATCCTATGGATTTTCAACATACCGTAAAAAATATTTATAATATCATTCTTTATGTTTTACAAACTTATGAAATAACACAACACATCCAATCTATCACATTAGATAATGCATCGGCAAATACTAGCTCTATTGTATTGTTTTTTCAAAACAATATCCCGCGATAAGAGTGTTATTTCTTCCACCAACGGTGTGCACGTCATATCATAAATTTAGCTGTACAATATGGTATGAAGGTTGTAGGCAATCGTATAGATCGCATAAGAGATGCCTTTTCTTGGATCATCAGCTTTAATCCAAGATTACGAGAATTCGGCAGATACTATCAAGCTAACTCTCTACAACCCTGAATATTCCAAACGAATATACCGGTAAGGTGGAACTCTACTTACTTAATGCTGCAAAATTGTTTGGATTATGCTGCAACTATTTCAGGTTTTTATAATATGAAAATGGCCGAAATTGGCCATCCAATACTGACTATAGATGATTGGTATGTGATAAAGATTTTTGTTTATTTTTTAAAGGTTTTTTACGATTCCACTTTAACTCTTTCTGGGGTCTAATACCCCACATCTTCCCAAGCAATCCATTAGATTGTGGAAATGTCTGAAATGTTAGATATGTATAGGGAAGATAATATCTTAGGCACTGCAATTGTTGCCATGGAAAACAAGTTTAAAAAATAATGGTCTAAAATTCTTTCCTTTATGCCTTAGGTGTTATAGTAGATCCTAGGGTTAAATTATATAGTTTAGAAAGTTTGCTTGAGTATATTGGTTCTAATTTGGACATAGATTTTTCTAAATAGGTTACTGACATTCGAACCAAGTTGTTCGAAGTTTTTAGTATTTATGAGTGCAGGTTTGGTGGCGTTAACACGCAACCATCGGAAGAATGGGACACACCCCCATTGAAGAAAAGTTGGAGCATTCTCAATCGCTGAAAAAACGGCGACTCATTAAGTTCTTCTTCTTCATCCCAAGCTCCATGAGCTGCTGCAACTTGCGGTGTCGAACTCAACAGGTTCCTTGAAGCTTATTTCGATTCAGTTGGAAACACGGAGGAATTTGATCTATTGTTATGATGGAAGAACTATAGCTACAAATATCCAATCCTGTTACACCTAGCACGTGACGTACTAGTTATCCCCGTGTCCACTGTTTTTTCAGAACAAACATTCAGCACGAGTGGACGTATAATTGAACAAAAAAAAACTTCTTTGTCTCCTAAGATGGTGGAGGTATTAACATGCCTTCGGGATTAGGAGCATGCTTGAAAGAGGATGCAATATCAAATGAAAGACCAAGAACTTATTTAAAATTTCACCAATTTATATGTCGATGAGGGTTCTAATCAGGTCCAGGACTAAGAGTGAAGACTGAAGACTGAAGACTGAAGAGTTATTGATTGCACTCTTTTTTGAAGTTTTCATTTTTAATTGAGTAAATATATATACAACCAGGGTCGGGTCGCGACACCGCCGCGTCCTTGTAGAAGAAAAAAGAGAAAAAACACGTGGGCCCCATGTATTTATTATGCGGGTCCCATGTGTTTTTTCATTTTTTTTCTTCTACGGGGCCGCGGCAGTGCCACAACCCTGGTTATACTTGTTATTTGATTGCACTCTTTTTCTCTTACCAAGTTTTTATCTCATTGGGTTTTTTTTGGTAAGGTTTTTAATGAGGCAATCATATAATACTGAATTCTACATAAGTAAATAAAATTCATTTCTTTACCTATATTTTTTTATCCGACTTACACTTGCACACTTTTTATTAAATAAATAACTAATTCAACATTTCATATTTTCATAATTTCATCTATTTTGTATTTTCTTACATCTTTAATCTTTATTTATTCTTTGAATTATTTTATTAAATAAATCTATCTATTTTTTTACATTTTTTTAGACTAAAATAATAAATAAGGTAAACAAAAATTACAATTAAAAAAACATATTTAAATCGTAAAATAATATTATAACAAATAAATTTAATTTTCTTATATTAAAAAAAAACTAAAAAAAAATAGTGGGCCAATACGGCATGGCACGCGGCACGACACATAGGGACTGTGTTGTGCCACCCGTTTCCACAACGGGCCGTGCCTGGCATGGCACAGCTCCTTCACATGCCGACATGGCACGACACATTAAGGCATCACAGGCCTAACGAGCCAGGCCTTAAGGGGCTATATCGGCACGTTTTAGCAGCTTTAGTCATTAACCTATAATAATGTCATAATTTTGAAAAAGAAGAAGAAAAAAGTAGTACCAGATTTATTACAACTTTTAGAAGTGATCATGTGATTAGATGCCCTCAAACTGAGGCTTTGAGTCTATTCAATCACAAGGCCTAACAAGTGGAGATCATAAAATTTCATACAAAATTTTCAAATGACAGCTATGCATGAGATGAACCCCTCCCCACATTATCACTCCACTAATTTTATTTATTTATTTAACATATTCTATGGAATAGTAATCATTCACAATTGGTTCCCATTTGAAATTTGAAGCTACCTAGGGCCACCATTTATATTTTTTCCATTTTTGGTCACCAACAATAATTTGCAATTCCAACCCAGATTCCTCAGATGAGTTTCCTCCAGATTTAGTGAAAATCTATCTGGAATTATTCACTTTGTTGTACTCAATTATCAAGTACATATCAATCCCACAAACAAGCCATAGGCTGATAGGCATTTCCATTAATTTCAACTTTAGATCTTTCAATAATGATATGTACTGAAGCCGCTTGTTAATTAATAATACTTGTGGCTTTGTCTGCCTTTCTTTGGGAAATTTCTACTTCCTCTGATAAAAATTAGGTAACTTACATAAGTATTCAATACTTCTTCGCCACGCAATGGAATATGCTAAAATTCCCTATCGGATTTAAACATACCTATATTTAGGGTTTCTGTTTCCATATAAATGATATTCGAAGAGGCTAAGATAAAATAAGTTGATATAATAAGAACGTTACGTAATTATACAAGAGAATATGTCACAATCTCCTATCAATATTAGGTAATCCTAAAACATTATAAATCAAAGTAAATAATTCAAAACAATAAATTATGGATGACCTTTTTCAATGGTGATCTCAACAAACTAAATCCTTGAGCTTGTCTGTATTAGGCCTACTTTAAGATATATATATATATATATATATATATACGGTCTTTCTATTATCAGTTCGAACCGATAAAAGTTATATCAGTTCATTATATGTGGGCCACTAGATTTAAATACTTTAACTGACAAGTGCATACAGCCAAGTCAAAGTATTTAAATCCAGTGGCCCACATGCAAGGAACTGATATAACTTTTGTCAGTTCGAACTGATAATAGAATTTCTGTATATATATATTCAGCTGATCATATGCATCTTAGAAATGAAAGTTTCGAAATCTGACTTTTAAAATAAATTTGTATATCGTAATCATAAAGTTTATATGTAACTTTTTCTCAAATCATTTTTATTTTAAAATTTTGGCTAGAAAAAAGAAAAAAGAAAAAAAAAACTACTACTATTAATCAATCAAACAAAAACTACAAAATGACTTTCAATAATTTCATTGGGCTTGACCAAATCCAACAAGAAAGTGGGCCTGAGCTTATTGGGTCAGAATAAAAAATGGGTTATGTTCGAATTTCCAACTCAACCATTTTGTCTTCTTAAATATTTTTGGCTTTACATTTAAGGGGACTGTTCAAATGTGGAATTCCGTAAGTACTTTCTTATGGGATTCCACTTTTTAACGTTACAAACTATAGGATTCCATTTTGTAACGTTACAAAATGGAAAATCACTCTGTAATGTTATAGAATTTACAGAGTTGGGATTTCGTGCGGAAAAAAAAAAGGTATGGGATCCCGACCTGATAATTATTGTTGCATCTAAAGCTGCAAAGTTGTGAGGTGAGTTGTCACAAATTTGATAGGTCCATTCGTCTATTGATCACCCCTTTGAGGTGAACATGTAAACAACTCCTTCGAAATGCAAATTTGACTTCGAATAACGACTTCCTTAGTTGATACATCATACATTCACTCAGACAACGATTTATTGTCAAGTGAATAATTAATTCGAGTTTTGATAAGATTTGTGATTTATCAAGATTACTAATTACTCAATTGAATTTAAAGGATCTTAGTCCTATTTTAGATTTAGATTTAGTAATTTTAAATAGATTGATAATAAGAAGACATAATTGAACTTTACATTAATAATATTGACCGCATGTCACAAGATCATTTGTGATTCTATTAATTTCAATTATATCATTAGTAATCCTGGTACTGTATTTAAAAAAATAAAAAATAAATAAAAATCCTTAGTAATCTTATTATTATTATTTACCTATCCACATAACTAGATCAGGTATTTTTTTTGAAGTTTTTTTATCCTTGGTAAGATTCGAACTGCTGACTTAGGAGTCATTTGCCTAAACTTGAAGCTTGTCCATCTACCAACTGAGCTATATTCTGTCCGATTTTATCATTTTATCTTGTAACCTCTTATGTAAGCAAGCTTTTAACCAACTTTGCAGCTATCAAAGTCTACAAAAGTGATATTAAACAAGGAAATATCTTAAATAATGTTGTCTATTGTTCACACACAATTACACACATACACAATAACAAAGGCAAGCGCATGCATGAAAGAGTTAAAAAAATAAATAAAAATAAAATAATAATAATAATAATAAAAACATGGCATGCCTAGAGAAAATTAAAGAAATGAAAAGCCCAGACATTTTGCTACATGGTGTGATCATCGTATCTCTTGAAGTCAAGATTACCATTGGTGGGCATGGAAATGGAAGGGTGCATGTTCTATGTTTCGTGCTCATTAATGCTGCCAAAATAATATAAATATTATATATTATTGTTTTTGTTGGCGTGAAATTAATTTCATTCAAAGTATCCATTGATTAATTCATGCACGAGGAAAGAAAGTGTGTAAACTTGGGCTGCTCTTGTTGCTTTTTATTTTTTTTTAATTTTTTTTATTATTTTTATTATAATTACATTAATTCAGGTTTTTTTTAGAAAATATGAAGACTCGAACTCTTAATCTTATAGTGCAGGTGTGAGAGGTTTACTACCGGACCAACCTCATTTTGTCTATCGCTCATGTTGCTTCTTTTTGCCGTTGAGAATATAAAGAGGCCCATCACCCATGCGACCATGCTTTAATATTGGTCGTTATGCTTTTAAAAATATATATATATACATTGCTCGTTATAATTTAACAAATATGTACAAGAAACTTGTCTATTCAATTTTATCAAAATCAACGTCCACTTTCCCTCTGCTTGATTGATATTGTAACGCATGTTCATTTGGATTTTAATATTATATATATATATATATATATATTTCTTTTTGAATACGGCGGCATTGTGGTAACAACCCGGTACCTCGAACTTGAGATATTGTCAGCTTGAATGAGCGTTCTTACCATCTAACCACATTGTGCACGATTGTGACATTTTGTATAGTTTTTTTTTTTTTTTTTTTTTTTTTGAAATATACATTTTGTATAGTTAATGGGACGATGTTAATATAGAAATCATGATTCATTCAAATTCTTTCTTTTTTTTTCCTAAACCTTTTAATTTTTGTTTGAACTAATAGAATATTATTATTCAATGAATATTATATATTCAGTATTTATACTATTACATACAATACAACACATTTTTAACTTTTGTCTCCGTATTCCATACCAATGCCACACCAATGCCAAAATAACAATCTAACAAGTAAAAAAATTAAATAAACTTATATATATATATATATATATACAGTCTTTCTATTGTCAGTTCGTCATGACAATAAATATATCAGGACGAAGAATGTGGACCATAGATTATGGAAACGTTTTGACAAGTGCATACACTTTGAGTCAAAGTATGTAAATTTAGTGGTCCACATTCTTCATCCTGATATATTTATTGTCAGGACAAACTGATAATAGAAAATCTGTATATATATATATATATATACACACACACCCCCACCTGTGCACGGCAGTGAAGCCAGAAATATAAAAATAAAAATTTATGGGGTCAAAATGAAAAAAAAAAAAGTTTAAAATATAAAGACAATTTCATTAAGTAATTTTTTTTTTTAATTATTAAAACTTTTTCAAGGGAATGTCCCTCTCCCTTCGCCAATGACATTTTTTTTTTTTTTTACATATCAAACATACAATATTGTTAGGTTGAATGAGCGCCATTTATCCCAAAGTTATATTGGCCAATGTAAGGACTTATATTTTATAATTGACTTGTTTCATGACAAACCACATTGAGGATGATTTTGTAACTAATAGTTTAGGTTCTCAATTGCAAGCTTCCAAGCATTTGTGTCTTCAAGAGCAAGACTAAAATGTATATCACTTGACTTTGCCTCTTGAAGAGAATTAGTTGCACACACACACTTCTTCATGCATGCTTTGCTCAACTTGCATTTGTGTTTCAATTCTTATATGTGTGCATTCTTTACACTTCTCACACGTGCACTTTGTTGTTAGATCTAAGTGTGGTGTTGTATAATGTAATTCGTTTCCTAACGATTGATTGGAAATGCCCGCGCATGCACGATGGTGTGCTTGTTTTAGTGCGATGAGTGACTACTTGAGATGGTCCCAGTTCGCGGGTCTCAACCCACACAGTCACTCTCGAAGTCATCTCGGGTGTTTTCCAAGTACCGGTGCGCAGGTCCCTACCTGGGCAATCCCCTGATTATGCACTACTTTCTCAAAATGTCGTAGTTTTACTTGGACCCTATTTATACATCTTCTTCTTCCCCATTTTGACCTTGAACTCAAATTTCCAGATCTTAGAAAGAGAAAGAGTTCCCATAAATAGAGAAACACCAAGATTGCTTCTTTAACTCTCCAAACCCAAAACCCATGCATCCATAACATCAATCTTTCATGGGTCTTCTTGGGTTAATGACTAGGTAAGTTACAACTATATTAAATCTCATTTATTGTTGTTCTTACTTTAGATTAGGTATTTATTGCAGCTGCGATAAAAAACATAATACGTATTCAGGAGATAGAGATGATGCTAAAGAAAAAGGGGAATGCTATCTACCTTTCCCATTTGCCTTTTCCATTTACCTTTCCCACTTATTGTTTGACACGTGTACACTTTTTCATTTAATAAAAAGCTCTCACTTTTTGCTACAAAGCTTGTTTACCTCTTTACCCCTTATTAATGAAACGATAAAAGCAACCATTAAAGGTAAATACGTAAATAAGCTTTGTAGCAAAAAGTGAGAGCTTTTTATTAAATGAAAAAGTGTACACGTGTCAAACAATGAGTGGGAAAGGTAAATGGAAAAGGCAAATGGGAAAGGTAGATAGCACTCCCCAAAGAAAAAATGCAAGGAAACTAGGAAGGAGTACCTGCGGAAGAATCAAGCATATGAGGACTGGTACCAACAGTGGAGAATGGAAGCAAAAACAGGTGAAGATGTGAATACCCAAGATCCAGTTTCTGAGAAGCAATTTGTTGTTGAGAGCTTGAAGAAGAGGCTAAAAGAAGAAATCGTTGCCTACCAAAGACATTGTACTCAAGTGAGAGAAAAGTCTCTAGGGAGCTTAAAGATACGGTTGCCTGAGCTGTTCCATGTTCTATCAGTCTACGCTCATGCCTGTTCCGATGCATATGAAAAATTGAGATCCATCTCTCAGTCAAATGTTGGTTCTTCATAATAATTTAAGCTTTATTCTCTCTTAGTAACTCTCTTAGTCATTCTCCAGATGACTCTTAGGGGCCGTTTGGTATGTCGGCATCTTGGCATGGGAATGAGAATCTGGTAGGATTCCCACGTTTGTTATAAAGTTTGCAATTTCAGATTCACGGGAATGTGAATCCCATGGGAATCACATTACCCTTCAAGGGGGTAATCTGATTCCCACCCCAATAGGTGGGTTTCTGATTCCAGGGCATATGATTCCCACCGTGGGTCCTACTATATAATTAAAAAAAAAATTGTTTCTCTTCTTTGTTCTTCACGCATCTGAACTGAACAAAAAAAATCTCCAATTTCTTTGGGCAGTTTTCCCTAATCCTTAACATCTTCTTCAATTTTCAATCACACAAACCCTAGATCAAATATTATCCTCTTCAATTCATCCCAAAATCTCAATCTTGTCCAATTGATCAATATTTCAAAAACCCAAACCCAAATCCCAAATCGATCAATTCATCCCCAAATCCCATCTGGGTTTGCTCGATGATGACGACGCCGACGACAACGGAGTTCGATGATGACGCCGACGAGCTTCGATGATGACGCCGACGACGACAACGACTTCTGTCTGACGATGGAGAGAGGCCATAGGAAGAGGACGACGCCTGTCTGATGATGGAGGAGGCCATAGGAGAGACGCTTGTCTGACGAGCTTCGATTTTGCTTGATGACGAGCTGCGATTGTACCACTGCTTGACGACGAGTTTCGATTTTGCTCCCATTTTTTTTCTTTCTTTTTAAAAGAGGATCTTGTAGTTGTACCAGACGACGAGCTTGATCTTTCTTTTTAATTTTTTTTTTATCTTATTTTTTTATTTATAATTTTTTTATTTTAAAATTAATTTTGACATATTTTTATATGTAAAGACAAAAACATTCCCATAAGCAACCAAACACAATTATCTAACATCCCTAGGAATTCAACATAATATTCCCATGTACAACCAAACACATGTATATAACTTTCCCAGTAATCACATTCCCAGGTTTCATTTTCCCAGAAATCACATTATTTTGATTACCCCATACCAAACGGTCCCTTAGTCAAATGTGTGTCTATTGTGACTATTCCGTCCTAGATTTTCTCCAATTTCAAATGTTTAATATGAAAGTATCTTCATACTTGTCACACTTATCTTATCCGTATTTTATTTATTTGACCAACATATTATATTATAAGCTTTCTGCCTACCTTTTTTATTTTAAAAATGAGAAGACATTATTGACAATGATATCTGATATCTCTAAGTATGTTCTCCTTTTATTCTCTTCTAAGTTCTAACTATGGTTTTTTTACAAGTCCACCCTTTGAATATGCTCAAATACTCAATGTAACCAATCTGACTATCATAAATTGTTTATACACCTATATATGTTTTTTCAAAACATTTTTTTTATAAAAGGATACTGAATATTCCAATGTAACCAAATGTATTTATACATGTACATTTTTTTTAATTATACATGTACATTTACTTGACTACTTGTTATTTGACTGCACTCTTTTTCCCTTACCAAGTTTTTATCTCATTGAGTTTTTCTTGGTAAGGTTTTTAATGAGGCAATCATATAATACTGAATTCTACATAAGTAAATAAAATTCATTTATTTACCTATATTTTTTTATCCGACTTACACTTGCACACTTTTTATTAAATAAATAACTAATTCAGCATTTCATATTTTCATAATTTCATCTATTTTGTATTTTCTTACATCTTACATCTTTATTTATTCTTTGAATTATTTTTATTAAATAAATCTATCTATTTTTTTACATTTTTTTAGACTAAAATAATAAATAAGATAAACAAAAATTACAATTAAAAAAACATATTTAAATCGTAAAATAATATTATAATAAAATTTAAAAAAAAAACTAAAAAAAAATAGTGGACCGATACGACACGGCACGCGGCACGACACATAGGGGCCGTGCTGGGCCACCCGTTTCCACAATGGGCCATGCCTGGCATGGCACGGCTCTTTCACGTGCCGACACGGCACGGCACGTTAAGGTGTCACAGGCCTGACGAGCCGGGCCTTAAGGGGCTATATCGGCACGTTTTTACGGCTTTAGTCATTAACCTATAATAATGTCATAATTTTGAAAAAGAAGAAGAAAAAAGTAGTACCAGATTTATTACAACCTTTAGAAGTGATCATGTGATTAGACGCCCTCAAACTAAGGCTTTGAGTCTATTCAATCATAAGGCCTAACAAGTGGAGATCATAAAATTTCAAACAAAATTTTCAAATGACAGCTATGCATGGGATGAACCCCTCCCCACATTATCACTCCACTAATTTTATTTATTTATTTAACATATTCTATGGAATAGTAATCATTCACAATAGGTTCCCATTTGAAATTTGAAGCTACCTAGGGCCACCATTTATATTTTTTCCATTTTTGGTCATCAACAATAATTTGCAATTCCAACCCAGATTCCTCAGATGTGTTTCCTCCTGATTTAGTGAAAATCTATCTGGAATTATTCACTTTGTTGTTCTCAATTATCAAGTACATATCAATCTCTCAAACAAGCCATAGGCTGATAGGCGTTTCCATTAATATCAACTTTAGCCATATATATATATGCCTTTTTGATCTTTCAATAATGCAATGTACTGAAGCTGCTTGTTAATTAATAATACTTGTGGCTTTGTCTGCCTTTCTTTGGGAAATTCTACTTCCTCCGATAAAAATTACGTAACTTACATAAGTATTCAATACGTACTTCTTCGCCATGCAATGGAATATGCCACAATTCCCTATCGGATTTAAACATACCTATATTTAGGGTCTCTATTTCCATATAAATGATATTCGAAGAGGCTAAGATATAATAAGAACATTACGTAATTATACAAGAGAAAATGTCACAATCTCCTATCAATATTAGGTAATCCTAAAACATTATAAATCAAAGTAAATAATTCAAAACAATAAATTATGGATGACCTTTTTCAATGGTGATCTCAACTACTAAATCCTTGAGCTTGTCTGTATTAGGCCTACTTTAAGAGATATATATATATATATATATATATATATATGGTATTTCTATTATCAGTTCGAACTGATTAAAGATATATCAGTTTTTTGCATGTGGGCCATTGGATTTAAAAGATGCTTTGACAAATGCATGCAGCCAAATCAAAGAATTTAAATCCAATGCCCACATGCAAGAAACTGATATATCTTTTGTCAGTTTGAACTGATAATAGAAAAATTGTATATATATATATATACAGTTTTTCTATTATCAGTTCGAACTGACAAAAGTTATATCAGTTCATTGTATGTGGGCCACTGGATTTAAATACTTTGACTGACAAGTGCATACAGCCAAGTCAAAGTATTTAAATCCAATGGCCCACATGCAATGAACTGATATAACTTTTGTCAGTTCGAACTGATAATAGAATTTCTGTATATATATATATATATATATATTCAGCTGATCATATGCATCTTAGAAATGAAAGTTTCGAAATCTGACTTTTAAAATAAATTTGTATATCGTAATCATAAAGTTTATACGTAACTTTTTCTCAAATCATTTTTATTTTAAAATTTTGGCTAAAAAAAAAAAACTACTACTGCTACTAATCAATCAAACAAAAACTACAAAATGACTTTCAATAATTTCATTGGGCTTGACCAAATCCAACAAGAAAGTGGGCCTGAGCTTATTGGGTCAGAATAAAAAATGGGTTATGTTCGAATTTCCAACTCAGCCATTTTGTCTTCTTAAATATTTTTGGCTTTACATTTAAGGGGACCGTTCAAATGTGGAATTCGGTAAGTTTTTTCTTATGGGATTCCACTTTTTAACGTTACAGACTATGGATTCCATTTTGTAACGTTACAAAATGGAAAATCACTATGTAATGTTATAGAATTTACAGAGTTGGGATTTCGTGCGGAAAAAAAAAAAAATGTGGGATCCCCGACCATTTAAAGCTACAAAGTTGTGAGGTGAGTTGTCACAAATTTGATAGGTCCATGCGTCTATTGATCACCCCTTGAGGTGAACATGTAAACAACCCTTTCGAAATGCAAATTTGACTTCGAATAACGACTTCCTTAGTTGATACATCATACATTCACTGAGACAACGATTTATTGTCAAGCAAATAATTAATTCGAGTTTTGATAAGATTTGTGATTGATCAAGATTACTAATTACTCAATTGAATTTAAGGGATCTCAGTCCTATTTTAGATCTAGATTTAGTAATTTTAATAGATGGATAATAAGAAGACATAATTGAACTTTACATTAATAATATTGACCACATGCCACAAGATCATTCGTGATTCTATTAATTTCAATTATATCATTAGTAATCCTGGTACTGTATTTTTTTTTTTTTAAATATCCTTAGTAATCTTATTATTATTATTTAACTATCCATCTAACTAGATTAGGTATTTTTTTTAAAGTTTTTTGTCCTTGGTTAGATTTGAACTGCTGACTTAGGAGTCATTTGCCTAAACTCGAAACTTGTCCATCTACCAACTAAGCTATATTATGTCCGATTTTATCATTTTATCTTGTAACCTCTTATGTAAGCAAGCTTTTAACCAACTTTGAAGCTATCAAAGTCTACAAAAGTGATATTAAACAAGGAAATATCTTAAATAATGTTGTCTATTGTTCACACACAACTCAAATACACAATAACAAAGGCATGCCTAGAGAAAATTAAAGAAATGAAAAGCCCAGACATTTTGCTACTTGGTGTGATCATCGTATCTCTTGAGGTCAAGATTGCCATTGGTGGGCATGGAATGGTGCATGTTCTATGTTTCGTGCTCATTAATGCTGCCAAAATAATATATTATTGTTTTTGTTGGCGTGAAATTAATTTCATTCAAAGTATCCATCGATTAATTCATGCACGAGGAAAGAAAGTGTGTAAACTTGGGCTGCTCATGTTGCTTATTTATTTATTTATTTATTTATTATTATTTTTTTTAATATTACATTAATTTGGGGTTTTTTTTTAGAAAATGTGAGGACTCGAACTCGTAATCTTATAGTACAGATGTGAGGGGTTTACTATCGGACCAACCCCATTTCGTCGGTTGCTCATGTTGCTTCTTTTTGCCGTTGAGAATATAAAGAGGCCCATGCGATCATGCTTTAATATTGGTCGTTATGCTTTCAACAAAAATAAAAATATTGGTCGTTATAATTTACAAATATGTACAAGAAACTTGTCTATTCAATTTTATCAAAATCAACGTCCACTTTCCCTATGCTTGATTGATATTGTAACGCATGTTCATTTGGATTTTAATATTATAGATATTTTTGTATATATATATATATATATTCTTTTTGAATGCGGTGGCAACAAGTCGGTAACTCGAACTTGAGATATTATTTGTTTGAATGAGCGTTTTTACCATCCAACCACATTGAGATATTGTCAGGTTGAATAAGCGTTCTTACCATCTAACCACATTGTGCACGATTGTGACATTTTGTATAGTTTTTTTATTTATTTATTTTTTTTTATTTTTTTTGAAATATACATTTTGTATATAGTTAATGGGACGATGTTAATATAGAAATCATAATTTATTCAAATTCTTTTTTTTTTTCTAAACCTTTTAATTTTTGTTTGAACTAATAGAATATTATTATTCAATGAATATTATATATCCAGTATTTATACTACAGTAGCATTATCCATGTTCATTATACTATTACATATAATACAACACATTTTTTACTTTTGTCCCCGTATTCCATACCAATGCCAAAATAACAATCTGACAAGTAAAAAAAAAAAAAAAAACTTATATATATATATATATATACAGTCTTTCTATTGTCAGTTCGTCCTGACAAAAAATATATTATGACGAAGAATGTGGACCACAGATTATGGAGAAGTTTTGACAAGTGCATACACTTTGAGTCAAAGTATGTAATTTTAGTGGTTCACATTCTTCGTCATGATATATTTATTGTCATGACGAACTGATAATATAAAATATGTATATATATATATATATACACACACACCCCCACCTGTGCACGGCAGTGAAGCCAGAAATATGAAAATAAAAATTTATGGGGTCAAAATGAAAAAAAAAAGTTTAAAATATAAAGACAATTTCATTAAGTAATTTTTTTTTTTTTTTAATTATTAAAACTTTTTCAAGGGAATGTACGGGAATGTACCCCTCCCTTCGCCATTGACATTTTTTTTTTTTTTTTACATATCAAACATACAATATTGTTAGGCTGAATGAGCGTCATTTATCCCAAAGTTATATTGGCCAATGTAAGGACTTATATTTTATGATTGACTTATTTCATGACAAACCACATTGAGGATGATTTTGTAATGGATAGCTTACGTTCTCAATTGCAAGCTTCCAAGCATTTGTGTCTTCAAGAGCAAGAGCAAAAGCAAAATGTATATCACTTGACTTTGCCTCTTGAAAAGAATTAGTTGCACATACACACACTTCTTCATGCATGCTTTGCTCAACTTAATTGCATTTGTGTTTCAATTCTTATATGTATGCATTATTTACACTTCTCACACGTGCACTTTGTTGTTAGATCTAAGTGTGGTGTTGTATAATGTAATTTGTTTCCTAATGATTGATCGGAAATGCCCGCGCATGCATGATGGTGTGCTTGTTTTAGCGCGATGAGTGACCACTTGAGATGGTCCCAGTTCGCAGGTCTCTACCCGCATAGTCACCCTCGAAGTCATCTCGGGTGTTTTCCAGGTCCCAGTACACGGGTCCCTACCTGGGCAGTTCCTTGATTCTGCGCTACTTTCTCAAAATGTCGTAGTTTTACTTAGACCCTATTTATACATCTTCTTCTTCCCCATTTTGACCTTGAACTCAAATTTCCAGATCTTAGAAAGAGAAAGAGTTCCCATAAAGAGAGAAACACCAAGATTGCTTATTTAACTCTCCAAACCCAAAACCCATGCATCCATAACATCAATCTTTCATGGGTGTTCTTGGTTTCATGACTAGGTAAGTTACAATTATATTAAATCTCGTTTATTGTTGTTCTTACTCTAAATTAGGTATTTATTGTTTGATTAAATACCTAGACTCTTTTTTATTGCATATATTTATGAGTCTTAATTGCATGTTGTGTTTGTTTGTGATAGTTTGCATTATTAGGTCATATATGCTTAGAAAGCTAATTCATAAATGTTCATGTATGTTTAGTTAATGATTAGGTTGGTTTTGTGCATCTAGTCAAGTTCATGAATGTTCATGTGAGTTATATTTGACAATTAGGTTGCTATAATCTTTCTACAATTAATTGAGACCTCATATATGTGCATATAGGCTTGTTTGATAATTAGGTTGTTATATTTGCATCTTAACATCTAATTAAGCATATAGTGTGTAGTCTAGCACTCTTTGCATTTAAGCATCATTTACATGTTCACACGTAGACTTTAATTCTCTTCAATGAGTCAAAGTCGTATGGCTTCTAGGTGAAGTTGTATGAGCAAGCAAGTCTTGCAACCAATGGTTGGTTGGCAAGCATTACTAAGTACCGCTATAAAAAGCTTGCGGGTAGATTATGAGGTGTTCATGCCAATAGTAGTGGATCGAGGGATATCACTATGACTGAACCAAGAGTGGTGAGTGGTGGTGTCCATAGCTTAAGGTTGTCGAGAGTGAGAGTACATGTATCACTTGAAGATGTAATCGTCTTTTCATATAGTGGATTGCTATGGCTTAAGTGGTTAGTCCTATGGTTTTTCTTTGTTGAAGGTTTCCACGTAAAAATCAAGTATTCTTTATATTTCCGCACCTTTTTTTTTTTTTTTTTTTTTTTTTTGTTGTTGTTGTTGTATGTTTGAATTGGGTTTTATTGTTAGTATTGACTAATCGAAAAAGTTGATAATAATCGATTAACAACTCATTCACCTCCTCTAAGTTGTATTAGACACACCCCGTGTATTTTCAGCCAGTAATAAAAAATATACATATTTTTTATGGGTGTGGATTTTGCCATTCATAAATATGATAAGCACACACATGTTTATAAGTACACATATACCTTAAATTTAAAATTAAATCATTACTATAAGCATTCGTCCTAATGCCAATAGTACCCTTATTTAAAATAAATGTATTCATTTTAATACATTTTATTTATAAACCCTCTTAAGTTATTAGTATACCCAATTTCACAAATGATAAATTTTTAAGTTCTCCGGGAGCGAAAACACAATTGTAGGCTCGTAGTAAGTTCCTTACCATCAACAACTGTTTCCATCTTGGGGCATTCATTTATTATACAAAGTTTCAACCCATTAATATTACTAACCTCAAAGTTAGAAAGACTACGTATGCCAAGGTGATGATTTAAATAGAAAGCAATACTATGAGCTAATACTTTAAGAACCACATCAAATCTCTTCTCACCGTTTACAAATCTCAAGCATGCGATAGATATATATATATATAATTTTTTTTTTTAGCTATCTTAAAAAAAAAAACTTCTCACTTTTTGTTTATCATAACAAAAAAGAAAGAAATATAGAAATTCGTACCTTTGTATGATTAAAGTCCTATGATTTTTTATTTATTATTATTTCATTATATGATAATAACATTATGTTTGGTTTGATGGAATATGAGAGAACGGAAAGGAAATGATTTTGATGCATTTCTAATATCTTGTTTGGAATTTAAATGAGAGAGAAAGGAAATGAAATGGAGAAAATAATTTCTTCTTGTTTCACCCAATTTGATTTCCCATCATGTTTGGGAGGAAAATGAAGGAAAGGAATACAGAATTAATGATATTTTTAATGTCCCAAAACTAACCCTATTAATATTGAATGATAAATTTAATTGACATCTATTTAAAGCCTATATAACAAGACGTCAAGACATATCTCTCGTTCATCTCTCATTCATATTTGTTCATCGACAATTTTTGCTCAAATTGCTGTCCTCAATCAAGGTAAATTATTTTATAACATTTATTATTATTATTATTATTATTGTTACTTTGAATAATTTGTTTTTATCAAGCTAGTCTACAACTTTTTTTATTTATAATAATATTATTATTATTGTGTCATGCTTGAATCACTACAATTAATTTGATTGCATCATTGCTACGAATAAGATTTGTATTTCTATTGTTATGCTACTTTTTATTTATTTTTTATTTTTTATTTTTACATATATTGCTATACAACTATTGGGTAATTGATGTGAGAATGATATTTTCGTAAATAGAATAAAATTTATTTATTTATTTTTTTTTAATTTTTTTTTAATTTTTTTTTTTTGGTTTCGTTTCATTTTCTTTCCTTCTTATTTATAAGTCATAACCATCCAAACAACTATAATTAAAAGTACTTTCATTTCCTTTCATTTTCTTTCTCTCCAACTCCATCAAACCAAACATAGTGTAAGAGGTTTTGATACATGAAATAGAATTAGAGTTTAGTTTTTTATTTTTATTTTTATTTTTATTTTATTTATTATATATATATATATATATAATAAGATATATGTGTAATTAATGGGTATATATAGTATTTGATTTATTTTTAATTAAACTAATTTCTCCTTATTGATAAATTTCTATTGAGATATTTTTGTAATTAAATTTTTTAATAAATTATGGATGTATTTATCATATTTATGTATGGCAATATCAGTATCTATTTTTTATATGAGAAATAATATATACAACCGGGGTTGCGGCACCGCCATGGCCCCGTAGTGGAAAAAAGAAAAAAAACATGCGGGCCTCATGTATTTATTACACAGGTCCCACATGTTTTTTCATTTTTTTTTCACTACAGGGCCACAACCCCAGTGGTACGAAGCAAAACTCTTTTTATATAACATATATAGGACAACGATTCAAACCTAACATATTGTCAAATTGAATGAATGATATTATCACCAAACTATAATGATTGGTGGTAATAGTTTTTTTTTTTTTTTTTTTTTTTTTTTTTTTTTTTTTTTTTTTTTGATATACCACCTATGAGTACGACGACCAGAAGCTGAGACATTAATTACCCGATTGAACATGTGCTATTTAACACTAAACGACGTTTTGCGGTGGTACAAAATATTCTTTTGATAGTTAGGAGTTGGGAACTTGAGACATAATTAGAAAGTATAGTATATTATTATTGTCATTACTCATTAATATTTAATGTGTGTTGGGTACTAAGCTACTAAGCCACACTACTCAAGCCAATAAATCTCTCATTCATTGCTGTGTAATAGGTTTTGGATCAAATAACATAATTAACTCTTTTTTTAGGGTCATCACGAAAATAATAATTTGACAGATGCAAGATGAATTAACAATTTTCAGTGAAATATTTGTAAAAATAATATTTTGTTTTGGAAAGTTTTTGAAGCAGGGTTTGTCATGGTCCCCTGCCTTTGAATGTGACCTGATTAATAACTTGTCTACTTTTAATAGGATAAATATGAACTCATTTATCAACAAAGAGTTTTTTATACGGCACATTGACTCAATAGCACTCCCTTTTTATCATTTGTGATGGTGATTCGAGTCTCAAATTTATCCTGAAATCGTAAAATGTTGAGATATTCTTCTCCTATATTAAGAGTTAAAAGTGAAATCAATTTCCTCAAATTTAATCGGAGGGTTTGAGCCATTAGGGGGACAAGACAGATTTTATTTTTTATTTTTTTTATTTTTTATAGTATAAACATAACAATTAAAACTAAAATAAAAATGAAATAAATTCAACTATATGCCGTGACGTTATGTTACATTCGGAATCATACTTGTCGCCGTGTAAAATAATTCCAAACAAAAAATCTAATGAATCCGACGGACCCTAGCTAGCTAGCTATCTCTTTTTAGTCAGGTCGTTGATTGTCAGGTCCAGCTTTGTTTAACAAAACGAGAAAAAAACAGTAGATTACAAGTAAGAAAAAGCATTGAATAGTCAAAAATATGGGGACTTGGTCAATCAACGGCACTGATTAAGAACACGAACTGTTTATGTTTATTTTTATTTTTTTTTTGAAATTACAACAAAAACTGTCGGGGCTCTGCGAGAATTGAATTCTACTAGCACAGCCTGGACAACTACTCCCATAAGGGGGAGAGGGCACCCACACATGAGGTGGAACAATGAATGAAACTGTATATATATATATATACACATGTCGGGCGTTAAACCGTGGTGGTGAAGTTTCCCATTGGAGAGTCACACCACATTGGCAAGAGGCCATTGGCTATTTATGTATTATGTTCTCTCTCTATATAGTATATATACATAGGTTAAGGTTTTTGTGATGACCGGTCAGCACCCAAAATATCGACCTACCAATTAAAGTATAGTACGTGGTATTTTTTCTTTTACTTTTTATATTTATCTCTTTGCATTATTCATAAATTGGGACACGTATTACACTTCAATTGGTGGATCGATCAGCATTTTGGGTGCACCCAAAGTCCCAAACATTATCAATATACATATATTTTTCGTTTTTATTCATGTACTGAAATAAATGCAGCGACAACTTGAATTTTTTTTTTTTTTTTGCAGTGGAAAAGAAGCAATTCTTTGGAAAATATGGGTGACCAACCCACCTCCTAATTATTTCTCATGGACACCTGCTTTTGAGTTTTGATAAGATTATGACTATTGACTCACTGACAAACACAAAATTTACGAGACCAAAACGTAATGGATCGTGTGTTACGTTAAAAAATTTATAAAGTTATTTTATTTTTTTTATTTAAAGGGACCCACTGATAATGATAATAATCAAGAAATAGATTACCTTGAGATTGACGAGTTACTGTTCCTTTTGTGTAGGTTTTTGGGTTTGATATATCTATTGATTGATCAAATCTTGGGTCACACAAAAAGTACTAAAATATATATTTCAACGTATACCCTTACTAGTTGATAATGAAAATAAATGTAATGAAAACTTTATATCTCTTTTTGGATATATATATATATATATATTTAAGTGTTACAAGAACGACCTGCCCGAATATCTACTCCCATAACAGGAGATAACTACTCCCACAATCAGGAAGAAAACTCCACATATATGCTTATAAAATGCACATGGTGGGATTTAAAATATGTGGAAGGGAGGTGCACTACCAGCTCTGCTAAGAGGTGATGTGCCTTTTTTTTTTTTTTTGATATAAAACCAACGTAATTTAATTCCCAATTTAATGAACAATGTAATCATAAATCAAAAACTAAATTCTCTTTCATTGTATTAAGATACTTATTGGTAAACACGCTATTAATACATATAGAAAATTGGTGCAGTGTAGGTTAAGGCAAAATAAAGCAGGAAAATTTGTGGTTTTTATTTTTTTATTTTTTTATTTTTTATAATAAGGTTGTTGAGTTACTGTTCCTTTTGTGTAGGTTTTTGGGTTTGATATATCTATTCAAATCTTGGGTCACACGGAAGTAATAAAATGTTTACTTAAGTGGTTTTGACTTTTTTGAACGTGTTTACCGATTGAAAATGAAAACAAAAATGAATAATCAAGTTTTGAGAATAAGACTTGTATTTAAAAATAATGAAATTAAAATAAATTATAGTCATCGATTACATGTGTCAACAAATCTATATAGGTCAAGATAAATATCAGCTAAGTAAATGATCCAAATTCGAATTAAATTATCTATCCCGCACAAACTTTAAACCCCTATTTGTATGTAAAACCCATGTAATTTGATTCTCAATTTAGTAAATAATGTAATCATAAATCAGATTTTAAATCCTCTTTCATTCATTACGATTCTTATATGTAAACACACTATTAATATATTTAGAAAATAGGTGGCGTGTAGTTTAAGTTCATGCAAAATAAAGAAGAGGAAAATTGGTGGGTCATAAATCTCACCAGAAGTTGCTATTTGCTACTATAAATAGTATTCATAGTATTTATAACTTTCCATACCATTCTTATGGTTTAGTTAACTTTGTATATATAAATATATACATACGTGACATAATTGAATATCACGATCAAATTGTACCAATAGGGAAAACACTTGACCGATCACTCTTTCTCCATATGACCCTCACGTTCTCAACTCCACAATGTCTATCGATCGATGCATGTCATATACTCCTATTTTTAATAGGTTAGTATTAACCACCATGCTCTTATGGCATATGTTAAAATCATAAAAATTATTATAAAAAGAAAGTCGAACACTGTATTTGTTGTTTTGTTTCAATAAATATAATGTTTGACGTTCCTATAAAAATAATTTTTATGGTTTTAACATGTGATCTTAAGATAATTTTTTATATTATCATTCAATATTTAAACGTTAATGTGTAAATTACAAAATTACAAAATCGAATTTGAGATATTGATTGACGAATGAGCATTTTTAAATAATAATAAAACAATAATGCTAGATGTTCTAATTTTTTTTTTTCCAAATTCCTTCCCGGATGATGTGGCATATGAGTTGTCAATATCTTGTAAATCGTGATATTATATAGTAGTTAATGTGATGTTGACACTTCATGTGCCACATCATTTGGAAAGGAATTTGAGAAAAAAATATTTAAAACGTCAGACATTACGCCATTACTCATAATAATAAGAAAAAGATATGAAGCATCATCGTGAATGATGCATGTACAATGTAGAGTAGCAAACAGTATAACGACTAATGAAGGGGACCTTTTCTTTTTTGAATATATATATATATTTTTTATTTTTAAGTATTATAATATCACTAATGAAACCTGTCAAAATCAAAGGTATGGTTTAAGAAATCTACTTTCCTAAAATGAGATAACTACTCCATAACACGTAAAGAAAACTCTCCATAAACCTGTAAAATAGGTATGGTGGGATTTAAAACCCTCTCCATTTAAATGAAAGGGAGGTGCACTATTGAGTCTCGACTCATCTAAGACGTTGTGTGCCGGTGAAGAGATACTTAAACCAAGTAAACGGAGGATTGACCGAGTAATAAACGAAGTAAACGGAGGAATGACCGAGTAATAAAACTAAACGAAGTCAACAATGGATGTCGTTGTTGTTTGTATGGTTTTTCTACAGTGTGGGCCAACCATAATCACATCAGACGAAACTTTCTTGCACGTGGCAAAGTTACATTAAATTTATAGTCGTCTACGTGGTAGATTGGTGGGTGATGGTCCCCACACAAACAGACAAATAACAGTGTTAGTTTACTGTCAGTTAGTCCCAGAACCAAAAAAAGACCATTGGATAGGTCTAGGTCTATCTACAGTCAATGGATCCAATCTCAACTTTTACACTTGCTAACCTGCCACTTGCTTCAGCTACTACCTCTCTACTTAATTTAATGATTTTCATCTATATTTATAACACATTTATTATTATTATCTATAAAAACAAAAATTCAAACACTCCAGATAAATAATTTGATTTGAATTTGTACTTGAACTCAACATCTATCCCTTCATTTTCTCTCAACCCTTAATTATACTTATCATCAAAAAAAAAATTTAGATCAGAATTTATAAAAATCGATATAATTTCATTAAGATCCTTACTGAAATTAAAGTTAGGGATACCTTACTTAATAATTCCTCTAAATTGATCTAAATTGATAATACCTTTATATAACATTAATCTAAATTGACATGTAGGTCTCAATCGAAGGAAAAAAAAAAAAAAAGAACTAAACTAATTAACCAATCGATACTGAACAACACTGTCAGAAATAATCATTAGAACAAGGTATTTCTTATTAGTGATAATTATTTTTGTTCAAAGTTAAATATCATTTTTTTATGGAAATAAATATCCGAACCGGTCTAAGTGGATCCTAATAGAATGTGTTAGATTTAGAAGAAAAACGTTATATATATATATATATATACAGAAATTCTATTATCAGTTCGAACTGACAAAAGTTATATCAGTTCCTTGCATGTGGGTCACTGGATTTAAATACTTTGACTTGGCTGTATGCACTTGTCAGTCAAAGTATTTAAATCCAGTGGCCCACATACAAGGAACTGATATAACTTTGTCAGTTCGAACTGATGATAGAAGGACTGTATATATATATGTCTACAAAAGATCTTTATGTATCAAAAACTTACTTTATTTGTACATGAACGTTAACTAACTTAACTTGTAAGTTTGATGTAAAATTTAGTTGATATATTGAAAAAGTGCCAAAGTGGTTTAATTTATTAATAGTAATATATATATATATATATATATATATATATATATATATATATAGAGACTTTCTATTATCAGTTCGTTTTGATAATAAATATATAATAATAAAGAATGTTGACCACTAGATTTACATACTTTGACTCAAAGTGTATGCACTTGTCAAAATTTCTCCATAATCTATGATCCACATTTTTTGTTTTGATATATTTATTGTCAATACGAATTGATAACAGAAAGATTATATATATATATATATTTTCTACGAAAACCCCGTTTAATTTTTTCTAGAAGTCTGTATATGAATTTTAATTATTTTTATATAGGTATATTAAGAATAATTTTTTTTTTGAAGATAATATTTTGTTTTCTTTCTTCGTCGGGCCCGAGGGAAAAGAACAGTGGAGCGAGAGAGAGATGATAAGGTACGACTCGGATGAACATGAGTCTTATGTCTAAGATTCATCAGACACGTGTAAGGCAACGACTGCTGTCATGTCTGCATCCCGAGAATTGAGCGGCGGCGATCACCTGCTTCGCACCTACCGTCTCCCTCTCTCTCTCTCTCTCTAAAATCCTTTTACTTATAAAAGCGGCAAGCTAACCATTTACTATCTTTCTCTCTCATTCACTTTTTTTCACTCTCTCTTTCTCTCTCTAAATTTCAGCTGAACCAGCAAGGAAGAGATCTCTGCAACTTCGGACTAAAGTAAGGAATTCCCGAGCTCTTCGGTTTCCGAGAAAATTTACAGCTCTATTTTAGTTGTGCGATAATTGCAAGAAAGAAAAACGAGAAGTTTTTTGTTTTTTTTTTTTCTTTTTCTTATCCTCTGAGACGACTTTGATGTTTTTGTTTTAGTTTTAATTTATTTGTGAGATTGGAACCAAGTTTCGTGTTATAATTGTCCAGTTCTCACACTTTCTTTGTTTGGTATCAACCAGTCAAAATCATTCAAGCTAATGCGTGTTTTATCAAGTCTATATGACAAAAGTTTTGGTTGACTTAGTTCGAGTTCTATCAATTGTGCGCTAGTTGTTTTCTTTTTCTCTGCCTGGATTTTTTGAGGAGGTATATGCATTGAAGAGAAATAGGGTTCTTTGTTTGAAGGAGTAGTTGTGATTTTTTTGGATTTTTGGTAATTTTTTTTTCTACAAAACAGTGAAGTAATAAATGTGGATGAGAATTTCAGAGAGATTTGAGTTTTTTCTTGTCCGGAAAAGTTAAGAAATCCATTTAGATTTAGGGAGTGTGAAAATGCCGGGACAGAGGAGGAAGAAGATACAGTTTAGCAAGCTCTATTCATTTTCGTGTTTTAAGCCTTCATTTAGAGAAGATCATGATCAGATTGGGCAAAGAGGGTACTCAAGAGTGGTTTATTGTAATGATCCTGATAACCAGGAAGCAGTTCAACTAGACTACCGGGGGAATTATGTATCCACCACTAAGTATACAGCAGCGAATTTTATCCCCAAGTCTTTGTTTGAGCAGTTTAGAAGGGTTGCAAATATTTATTTTCTTGTTGTGGCATTTGTTTCGTTTAGTCCGTTGGCACCCTATTCGGCTCCTAGTGTCCTAGCACCTCTGGTAGTGGTGATTGGAGCTACTGTGATCAAGGAAGGTGTGGAAGATTGGAGGAGACGAAAGCAGGTGATATTTAATTTCTTAAGCTTGTTTTTCTATTTTGCTTTGGTTTTTTCCTGCCTTTTGTATGCTTTCCATTCCGTGGTAATAATTGCGTCCTTCCGTGGAATTTGTGTTGATGTTGGGTTTTTGTGTGAATTACATCTAAAGGTATCACATTTTGGCATCATTCAGATTAATATCAGAATTGTTTGTGGCTCTAAGTTGAGAAACTATATAATGAAATTGCTAAATCAGCAGTTTTCAGGCTTTTATAGTGTGATTCTGATATATATATATATATATATACATATTTGAAATTGTGATACTGAATTTTTATGTGTACTTGCTTTAATGTCATTTATGGTCCCTGGAGTAACTGTGACTATAATGATTCTGTTGTTCAATGCTCATAGTAATTGTAATTTGTCAAGCAACTGTAATCTCGTCACTTTGACATTAAAATGGGGGCTGAGAGTTGCTGTTCTTGAAGGCAATACCAATAAAAAAAAAAAAATCATATAGATGATCTATATAATTCATGAATAAGACAATTTTAATCAATTTCTTCCACTGCCCTTTCGGTGACATTGTATGGTCTTTTGTGATCTGAAATAATTATCTTTTTTCTGGGAATAACTGCTGAAATGTTTCTATAACAAAGAAATTTCGTTATAGTTTCAGATACAAGTAGTGTATTCAAACCTTTACGTTTCTGAAGAATTGTTGTGAAGCTGTATGGTTTGGATGCTTGGTGATAATGAATCTTGTTCTCTTTAATGGTGTTGGTTTTGTAACTTATACGTTTTGTTGTACTGGTCTTGGTATCACATTGGAAGTATTGGTTGATCGGAAAATCTGTATATGCCAATGTATCATGGTTGCTATTTGAGTCATGATAAAACACGTGGTCAAGTTAATGGCATTTTCTCTTAGAGCCTGGTCCTAGTTTTTGGTGATGTCATGTTTCTTGCAACAGACAGTACGTGTCACATTGTAACAGATAAAATTGCATGTTTCCATGATTTTTTGTTTGTAAGTGTTAGTAACCAACAGACCCAAAAGCTTAAGCTGATGGGAAAGGGCCCAACAATAGCATTTAAACCTTCTAACACACCCCCTCAAGTGCAAGACCATATGGCTTGGCACTTGGCCCAAGCCCAAATACATTTTCAAATAACAAATTACAAGTGCAAATGCAATCACATGAGGGGAGTTGAACCCAGGACTCCTAGGACAACAAGGCTCTGATACCATGTTAGTGACCAATAGACCTAAAAGCTTAAGCTGATGGGAAAGGGCCCAACAATAGCATTTAAACCTTCTAACAGTAAGTGGGGTAGTGCGTAAAACTTGAGAATATTTTTATTAAAAGTACTTGCTATGTGACATTTGGCTAACAAACCAATTAAAGGACTCATATTAACATCTGAACCACTGTTTTACTTGTCCACCACATAATTTAAAGGCTACATGCAATAATAAGAGATTAAGAGCACGGGTTTTAGGATCTTGGAATACAGTAAGAAAACCTGTGCTCAATTAGTGATGCAGACTTAGAAGCCTTTGCCTTTCTTCTTGTAAAATTAAGCTATACGTTCTTTAATACAGGTGAACGGGTGTCTAAAAAGTAAAATATAAGTAGATAAGTCATAATTGTACTTTAATCATCCCAAATGGCTTATAATATAAAGGCACATGTAGCTTCACTTTCAGACACATGTTTGCCAATTTCAGAATAATTGGCTCACGCTGTTGCTAAATTGCTAAGCATTGATGGACATGATTAAACTTTAGTGTTAATATTCATTTTATACGTGTCTATTCTTTTGGATGACTTTAAAATTGAAATACAACCTCTATAAGTTTTACCTGCATTCTGTTTTTTTCATTTGGTGTCTTCCACAATCTGTGTATGTGCTAAGTATTCTGGTGCAAGCACAGGTTGTTCCTTTTAACAACTTTTTGTCACTTCTCCCTCACCGCTTCGACTTATCTTATTTCTATATTTCATATGTAATTGTAGAGAACACTTTGAAATGGTTTCAGGATATAGAAGCCAACAATCGAAAGGTCAAAGTGTATGGTAGGGATCATACTTTCATTGAGACCAAATGGAAAAATCTTCGAGTAGGTGACCTTGTTGAGGTGCATAAAGATGAATATTTTCCTGCTGATCTGCTTTTGCTTTCATCAAACTATGAGGATGGGATCTGTTATGTTGAGACAATGAACCTTGATGGAGAGACCAATTTGAAACTGAAGCGTTCCTTGGAGGCGACATACTCCTTTCGTGATGAAGAATCTTTAAAGAATTTTTCAGCAGTAATCAAGTGTGAGGACCCAAACGAACATCTTTATTCCTTTGTTGGAACGTTGTACTATGGTAGCATACAATACCCTCTTTCCCCACAGCAGATTCTTTTGAGGGATTCCAAGTTGAAAAACACTGATTATATTTACGGCGTAGTTGTTTTTACTGGACACGACACTAAAGTGATGCAGAATGCTACTGATCCTCCTTCCAAGAGAAGTAAGATTGAGAGGAGAATGGATAAGATTGTGTATGTACTCTTCAGTACATTGATTTTGATATCATCTGTTGGATCTGTGTTTTTTGGAATTGGAACTAAAAAAGACATTGCTGGTGGAACATATAGACGGTGGTATCTTAGACCAGATGATACAACTGTGTTTTATGATCCTGAGAAAGCATCACTTGCTTCATTTTTTCACTTCTTGACGGGTCTTATGCTGTATGGATATTTAATACCGATATCATTATATGTTTCCATTGAGATTGTCAAGGTTTTACAATGCATTTTCATCAATCAGGATCGGGATATGTACTATGAGGAAACAGACAAGCCAGCACATGCTCGAACATCTAATTTGAATGAGGAACTTGGTCAGGTTGATGTCATACTATCTGACAAGACAGGTACCTTGACGTGTAACTCCATGGAATTTGTAAAATGTTCAATAGCAGGTGTTGCTTATGGCCGTGGTATGACAGAAGTAGAGAGATCCCTGGCAAAGAAACAAAGTGATAGACCATCTGAATTTGATGGTTCTTTAACTGATGTATTGGGCCACAATGGTAATGCTGTTGATTCAGGAAAATCAATTAAGGGATTCAACTTCGGAGATGAACGGATAATGAATGGACGGTGGATAAATGAACCTCATTCAGATGTCATACAGAAGTTCCTTCGAGTACTAGCAATTTGCCATACAGCAATACCTGAAGTGAATGTAGAATCGGGTGAAATTTCTTATGAAGCTGAATCACCGGATGAAGCAGCCTTTGTTATAGCTGCTAGGGAGCTTGGCTTTGAGTTCTTTGGAAGCACACAAACAAGTTTCTCATTGCATGAGTTAGATCCTGTTACTGGTGAAAAGGTTACAAGGTGAGCTCGTTGGGACCTTTCATTTTATTCTTAATTAGAAAAAAAATTAGGTTCAGTTGCATCGATTATGTATAGAATTCAAGTATCAATTGCTGGTAGTCGGTTGTAAGAATTGTTGAGTTAATTTAGCTTGCTTTGTTTGAACATATTTTCTTTCAAGTTACTGCTAAAAGTTTTGTATGACCACAATAAAAGATCATTGTTTTTCCCTACCCTGAATTCTTATGTACTCACATGAAATTTCTATTGTTTTGGTAATTGAAGAAGTATGCTTTTTAGAACAACCCTCTCCCCTCTTCCTGTTCTACCATGGGGTGTCTCCAACTACTGAATCTATGATATGCTTAATGATTGTGTCGCAACCCTTTTATGTTTTACCTGTGTTGAAATCTTTGTTTTAATCAGGACTAACTACAAGTCTCTTTGATAAGGAGGAAATTGGTGTTAACTGTCCATATGGAAAATAAACTTCAAGAATTAAGCTGGTACTAAAATGGAAAAATTATGAACTTTTGAAGCCTTTCCATTCAATTAATAGATGCTGATGAAAAAACTTTAGAAGTGCCGAAAATTAAATAAATGGAGTTTAAATGAACTTTCTGTCTTAGATAAGCAAAACATCTAACAATTAGAGAAATAAGGATGGGTATTTACATCATGGTGGCGCATGATTTGATGCATTTTTGTTGTATGAGAAGTGCTATTTTTTTATTATTTTTTTAAATGGGAAAAATGTTTGTGTTGGGAACAACTTTTTCCTCTTTTCTTTTCACCTGTTTCGGCTACAAATTTGAGGAATCTGTTGTTTAGTACTAACAATAAATCTGCAGGATGAAAAATACCTAAGATGAGGTGTCATAACATTTGCTTCCACTATGTATATTCATTTGAGATTCTTTCTTTTTTCTTTTTGTTTGTTTTGAAACTTTACAGAGTTTATGAGCTTCTTCATGTCTTGGAGTTCACTAGTTCTCGCAAAAGAATGTCTATAATTGTCAGGAATGTGGAGAATCAGTTGTTGCTCCTAAGCAAGGGCGCAGACAGGTGAGAATCCTTGTGCACACAGCATTTGCTAGAATTTGTGAAGTTGTAATATGGGTCAACTGATATCATACTAGATGATCTCTGCGTATGTAGTGTGATGTTTGAAAGGCTCTCAAAGCATGGACGGATGTATGAGGCACGGACCAGAGAACACATAAAAAAATATTCGGAGGCAGGTTTACGAACCTTGGTAATTGCATATCGTGAGCTTGGTGAAGATGAGTATAGAATATGGGAAGAGGAGTTTTCGAAAGCCAAAACTTCTGTAACTGCAGACCGAGAGGCATGGGTGGATACAGTTGCAGATAAGATAGAAAGGGATTTAATTCTTCTTGGTGCAACCGCTGTTGAAGATAAACTGCAGAAAGGGGTCAGTATCAAACTTGAAAATTTCTCTGACCTGTTTGAGCAGCACCTAAATTGTTTATATTTTTTAGCAATTATTTGAACCTAGTAACCTTGCACCACCATCTTGACCACCTTTTCTTATTAAGTTTCTTTATCCTGTAATATTTTTAAATTTCCAAAATATTTTTCCCAATTTTAAAAAGAAGCTAAGTACCATGGGAAAGAACAGGAGACCCGCTCAATGTTATTTCATTAAAATTGTAAATGGTACTTGTAAGTTCTCACTGTTGTTGTGTGCAGGTTCCAGAGTGTATTGACAAGCTTGCACGGGCTGAAATCAAAATATGGGTCTTAACTGGTGATAAAATGGAAACTGCAATAAATATAGGGTATGTAAAGAAATTTGAAGCTAAGTTATCTGATTTTTTTCCATTCCTTCTTCCTTTTGGAATTTACATATTATACAAATGAATATCATATTTTCTATAGGTACGCATGTAGTCTATTGAGACAAGGAATGAAACAAATTGTGATTACACTAGATTCACCAGATATCGAAGCTCTGGAGAAGCAAGGGGACAAGGAGGCTGTTGTAAAGGTACAGAATTCTAAACTTGATATCAGAATGATTCTGTTTGTGGGAATCTAAAAAAGGGCACTGTTTTAGGCTTCTCATGAAAGTGTGACAAAGCAAATAAACGAAGGAAGATCTCAACTTAGTTCAGCCAAAGAAGGTTCAGTCACATTTGGCTTAGTTATTGATGGCAAGTCCTTGGATTTCGCTTTAGATGAGAGGCTGGAGAACTTGTTCTTGGAACTTGCAATTAATTGTGCTTCTGTTATATGCTGTCGCTCTTCACCGAAACAAAAAGCTCGTGTAAGTCTCATGACTTGGATGGTTAAATCTCTCATGATTAGGGCATAATAGTCATTTTCAAGTGCTGGAACCTGGATTGCGTTGAAATTCGGACCTTAAAATTTTAGTTGTTAGATAGATCTAATGACTGAAAGTATTTTGTCTTTTCCATTGTTCTGCACAGAACAAGGTCTTCTACTCAAAATAAGCAGAAGAGACAAAATCTTTCAGTTAGATTCATCTAGCGGCTACAATTTCAAGGTCAAAATTTTAACAAAAGTCAGGACACTTGATAAATTTATAGGGGATATTAAGTTAACGTAATTGTTACAGAAATTGCCAATTTCTGTTACTACTGGCATCAAAATAATCTGATGGAATATTATAAGATATACAGGTCACAAGACTGGTGAAAGTGGGCACGGGTAAAACAACACTAGCAATTGGTGATGGGGCAAATGATGTTGGCATGCTTCAAGAGGCTGATATTGGAGTTGGTATTAGTGGTGTTGAAGGGATGCAGGTAAATGTGTGTGTGTGTGTGTGTGTGTGTGTGTGTGTGTACATCTCTTTGTATCTAGTTTGGGTAGATTATGTTGCTTTATTGTCAATGTTATTCTAACTACTTAGGCCCTTAGCTTTTACCTTTTTAGATTTGGCTTTTGAAGCAGTGGTCTGCTATATGATTCCTTGTTAATAGCATATCTTTATTTTAAAGTCTCTGAAATAACTTTCTTTTGCTTGACATACGACTTGCCCTTTTGCCCAAATTCTTACACAAGGATGTCTACTTGCTTGCTTAATTTTCAAGTACCAAATCATTGTTATGTCTGTTAAGGAATGGAATTTATATTTTGATGTTCTTGGTGGAAATGAGTTTCAATCGGCATGATATGGAATCTGACTAGTAAACTAAATGGAAATAACCAGTAGCCGGTTTTTTCATACATAGGAGATCAAAAGGTTACAGGTTAGAGGTTAACCAAATCATCCTTCTTGGAGCTTGCTGTAGCAAGACCATGATGACCGTACCCACCTCACCCTTCCCAGCACCTTCCTATAGCAGTGTTAGCTTATGGTACTGACATGTATGTATGGTGATACAGGATCAATGAGTGATTGAGATTCTGCATGACCACCAGCTCATGTGGCAGTTTAAACGTTCAATATTTCTAAAGGGAATGTTTTGGGTGGAATGATGCGCCATGTGGTTTCATCTCCAATATTGGACTTGCCCCACTCTCTTCCATTTGCTCTGTGTACAGGAACTGTTTGATAATCATCTTCTTATTGCTACTTGAGAATTTAATTGCTGCATGGATTTTCCTCTTTCAGATTGCTTTCACTGATTTAAAATTAAGTGTCTTGGGTGTTTAGATGCATCCCATTCCCTTCATTCTCCTTTATTGAAATTTCCCCTCCCTTTGGCTTGTATCTGTACATGAATTGTTTCAAATGTTATTATTATTATTATTATTTTGTTGCCACCCTAAAAATTAACTGCTGCCTACATTTTCTCTCTCAAATTACGTTTCTGATTGAAACCTTATCTTCTGGGGTTTTTGTTTTCATCTTTCTGATATTCAAGCTAAATAATTGTGATAATCTGGTTTCTGATTTTGGCTGTTTTTCTGGGCGCAGGCTGTGATGTCAAGTGATTTTGCAATAGCTCAATTTCGTTTTCTGGAACGTTTGTTGCTGGTGCATGGCCATTGGTGTTACAGGCGAATAGCAATGATGGTAAAATTGTCTCCATGTAATTTTGCCTCCTTACTAGAAATAAACTATCATAAGCTCTATTACTCTGTGATTTATATACAAATAAATGCATGCATGTATATTATTTTAATCTTCTAATAGGCTAATACTGAATTCATGAATGAAAAAAATATAAAAAATCTGTCATAATTTTTGACCTTTTCTTTTCCTTCTTACAGTATCATCATTCATGCTGTACGTTGATGAGTCATAGGTTTGAGTTGATTGTCATCTCAAGATCATTGGTTTCACTGTTTAGAGTCAGGCTGTTGGAATCATTTTTTTTTTTTCATTAAACATACAGTGCTGTCTCAACTGTGAGATGAAAGTTTCAGTGATAATCAATGAACTACTTCATCTGAGTTTAAATTATTGTCTTTTGTGTGGTGGATGCAGATATGCTATTTCTTCTACAAGAATATCACATTTGGTTTCACTCTATTTTGGTTTGAGGCCTATGCTTCATTTTCTGGTCAGCCTGCTTATAATGATTGGTACATGTCATGCTACAATGTCTTCTTCACTTCACTTCCTGTAATTGCTCTTGGTGTTTTTGATCAAGACGTTTCTGCACGGCTTTGCCTCAAGGTACACAACTTACATCCCATGGAAATTGAAAGGAAAACCTGGCAGAAAAATATATAAATATTAGAAAGGTTGACAACAATGTCTATAGGATATAACATATGGATGGAAAAATTAATATAAGTTCTCTACACAACGAAAGACCAAACAAAATGGCAATGGTTTGTCTGTCACTTAAAAAGTATTTTGTATTACTATTCGAGGGATGCTGTCTTTTTAGTAACAGTTATCTCTTTAATTCCAGAAATAGTGGACAATGTTGCAGAGGCAGAAAATCAGTTTAAAGTTATGCTATATATTGACATGAGCACATTCTTTTTCTTCTTTTAATAGTTGTCATGAAACTTATAGGGTTGTGATGATAATGTTAAGTACTCTTTTGATGCTAATTGGCTTTGATTGAAACAAAATGATTTAGATATACTCCAAAGGTTTGATACCTCTGTGGAAGCCAGAAAGGGCCATTTTAACTGATCCTACTACGTCTATTTTGCAGTATCCATTGTTATATCAAGAGGGAGTGCAGAATGTCCTCTTCAATTGGCCCCGGATTCTTGGATGGATGTCGAATGGAGTTCTTAGTTCTATAATTATTTTCTTCTTCACCACCAATTCCATTTTCAACCAAGCCTTCCGGACGGATGGTCATGTGGTCGATTATGAAGTCTTTGGAGTCACAATGTATACATGCGTAGTGTGGGCTGTAAATTGCCAAATGGCACTCTCCATAAATTACTTCACCTGGATCCAGCATTTCTTCATCTGGGGAAGCATTATCCTGTGGTATATATTCTTAATGGTTTATGGTTCTTTCCCACCTACAGTGTCCACAACAGCATACATGGTGTTTGTCGAAGCCTGCGCTCCTAGTATACTCTATTGGTTCACCACCCTTGTTGTAGTAGTTTCTACCCTTCTTCCGTATTTCTCATACAGGGCATTTCAGACTCGGTTTCGACCATTGTACCACGATATAATACAAATACGGCGATTACTACGTTTAGATTCTGACCTTCCTACTAGTGACTTGCCTGCCCGGGTAGAGATGAGAATGCATCATCTGAAGGCAAATTTGCGGCACACATGATTCATGAAATCTCATACATATCTGACCAAGTAAGTTTTCATTGGTCTTTGTATAAGTTACAAGGACATTTTTAAGCATAGGTTGGATGATGAATATAAAGATGACTTTGTACACCCTTCGTGTAGATTAGATATGTAAAGCTGTGTATTGAAATTAGATGTGCTTTTATCTATCCACTCAACTTTCCATCTCCAGGATATTTTATAATCTTTTAGAATTGTGTTTCATCGCAGTCAGTGTTGCATTCTTCAAGAAAACCTGGCATGCAATTCCAGGTTAAAATTGTGCGGTTAAAGAGTAGACTAATTTCAATATTAGGAGTGGTACAATTCTCATCAAGTAAAAGCCTTCCTAGAAGGTTCCTCATAAAAAAAAAAATAAAAAAAAAAGGCACATGATAAGGACCTCAAAATTTTTATAAATAATTTCACTTTACACGTTAATGCTTTCCTTTCTGTAAAGTTTGTTGTGTTTAGTGAATAAAAATGTAACTGGGAGAGATATGATGTAACCCCCAATAAATTATGAGAAAATCTTAAATGAGAATCATGGATCCAACCAATCAAAAACATGTTGATTAATTTTTGGAAAATCTTGAATGGATTAAACTCATGCATCCACCTAATCAAAACGTGTTAATTAATTGTGATTGGAAGAGGTACAAGTAGAATTTAAAAAAATAATCATAAGATCACCTCATTCAAGTTTTTGTCACAAATTATATGGAAAGAAGTAAACATCAAGAGTCACAAGAAATGACGAAAATAGTTGGACATGGCAGGGGAAACATGTGATTGAGAAATAATATCCACATCAAAATATACATTTATTGGGGTAGTTGGGCCACCGCCGCCCTGAAATTACAATTCCCTAATATCTCTATCATGTGGGTTTGAGTATGTCATTTCCCCTAAAATCTTGAATTATGGTAATATTTCACTTTCAATTCTCACCGTTTTTTATATATTTGCTTGAATCTAAACCGATATACAAAAAAAAAAAAAAGAAAAAAAAAAAAGAAGGTAGTTAAAATCAAGTAATATTTACTCAGTTGTTAATTTATGTTTGCCATCATTGTGCGCCAATGTTAGTCAAATTGGCAAAGTAATAGTTATTAGATATCAGAAAATAAGGATATTGCTTTTTGATAAAATCTTATTCCACCACTACTTAACTTCCCACTAAATAATATAGATCAACATCCCCCACAATTTACATCAAAAAAAAATAAAAATAAAAAGTATTTTTTTATTTTTTTTATGTGTCCATAAAGTTGAGTTCATTTTTGCTCACCCCTCTTGAAGGGGTGAGCATTACCCCCCTTCCCAATCATGACAAGTGTCCAAAAGTTAATCAAAGGTTAACAAAATTAACTATTATATATTTTAGGGGTTGTTTTACCAGTTTTACCCTTATATTTGTTTTTTTTTTCTTCTTAACAATGCTGGAATTAAAAAAAAAAAAAAAAAAACACCGTGATTCAAACCAAAAATTTTTAAAAAAAAAGAAAAAAAGAAATTGAAAAAAAGTTGAATTAAAAAAAAAACAAAAAATAGAAAATCAATTGAAAAAAACAAAAACTAGAAATAGTTTTCCAAATCAACGCCATAATTCAGAAACCACCATCTTATAAAAATAATCTCTCTAACTCTCTCATACACCAAACTAAACCAACATCTCTCTCTCACACTCTCGCATACAGCTGAGTTCGACTCATATATGGGTTCGAAATAGAACTGAGTTTGATCCGTTTGTGAAGAGAGAGAGAGTGAGATGGAAAGAAAGAGGTAGAAGTAGGAAGAGAGTGAAGATAGAAGATGTTGCGGCGGTCGTGTGGGTGTGGGTTTGATTTCTAGTGGCTGTTAATTGTGATGAACATATGATGTTGGTATAAGATTTTTTTATTTTCTTTTTTATTTTCTTTTTAGATGATGGTGTGAGTGTTGATTACTAGATATGATTATGTTGGAGTGGGAGTTGATTTCTGGTCTTGAGAATGGAGATGATGGTGTGAGTGTTGCTGTTGATTTTTGGGTGTTAAATTAAAGAAGATGAAGATGGGATTAGGGTTTAGATTTTTTATTTTTTTTTAATTATTAAATCTTAATTTTTTATTGTAATATTTATTAAATAGTTTTTATTTAATTTTTTTATATCAATTTACATGTTTACCTTTATGATTATTTTCTTGTTAACTTTGAGTTAACTTTTGAACACTTGACATGATATGGGGAGTGGGATAATGGTCATCCCCTTCAAGGCGGTGAGCAAAAATGAACTCGAAAGAGTTTGAGATTTTTCAAGCTAACTTTCCAAATGTTGTGTCATTTAATATTATTGACTAACAAGTTTCAATTCTAGCTAGGTGGTACACTGGTACCAAATAATTATGAGCAAATTGCAATCCTTATTTTATTATAATAAGATCCTATCATCTTATTATTATACCATTGCCATTCACATTTTGCCCTTCTCAATCCCATCAAATTAATAGGGATATTTGCCGAGCATTTGTAGCAGTTCGAGTTCATCACACTGCAAAAAAAAAGTGACATATAGTGACACATTTTTGTGTGACAAATTTCAAATGTATCACAGTAGGTATTATTTTGTGACAAACTATATTATTTGTTATTATGTTTTGTTCAATTTAGACTTTTTAAAAAATAATTGTCACAATTAGTTAAAAAAAAACTTGATAATTTGTGACAGATAATATAATTAGTCACAAAAATGACCCTATAAAAAAAGGAAAGATTTTATTTTATAAATAATTAGGTTTTTAAAAGGCATCAGAATCAATAAATTTTATTTTATTTGGAAGAAAAAAAAAAAAACGCCACAATCGTGGTGTTGTTATTTTTTTTCCTTATTTCATCTTCACATGTCTATTGGCTCTCCCTTTGTCACTGCCATATCTAGATTTTCTCTTTATTTTCTCTTTTCCTTAAACACACTTTTTAGATTTGAAACTGTGATTTATCTGTAGAAGTCACCAGGATTGTAGAGAAAATTATGCCTTGATAGAAAAAGGTAAGCTTCTATTGATTTGATTTTTTTTTTTTTTTTTTTTTTTTTAAGGGTTTGTTATCTTTTACTTGTTTTTCAGGGTTGGAATTTCAAATTCGAGTTTCATATAATAAAAAATTTCTTTGAATAAGATATATTTTTTTTATGTAGAATTATATATATATGTTTAGGGATGTTTCTTTATTTTATTTTATTTTAATTTTTTTCTCTTTTCCTTGAAAACACTTTTTAGGTTTGAAACCGTGTTTCATCTTTAGAAGTCACCGAGACCGTAGAGAAAATTTTATCTTGATAGAAAAGGTAAGCTTCTCTTGATTTAATTTTTTTTAGGGTTTATTTTCTTATACTTGTTTTCAGGGTCGGAATCTCAAATTCGAGTTTCATATATTGAAATTTTCTTTTAACAAGGTATGTTATATATAGAATTATATATATGTGTTTAGGAATGATTAACTTTAATTTGTTTTTAATTTTTTTCAGGAACCCATAATTATTATTTCATTATTTATAGTTGTTTGTTCTTAGATTACATGATATTTATCAGTTGATGTGCATACTAACCATTTGATTAAATGATTCTTATGGAACAACCAATTGTTTAATGCAACATTGAAAAAACAAATTATATCTTATTGAGGTATTAATAATATACTTTCTATTGCAGTTTGTATCTAGGCGAAAAGTTTATTCTAATCTTTTCATTTACGAAAGTGTTCTAGTATTGAGGCTTGAAGAATCTTCATTATGGTTATCCGAATATAATTGATGTAATGCATTTATCTCAAAATTTGTAGCAAATTGGTGTATGTACACTAACAATTTTGTAATATATATTTTTTTTTCACTTTCTTTTTTCTTTCTCTTTTCTTTCTTATGTTCTGATTATCAATTCCTTATTGTACTTTTTGTATTTAAGTTTTCTTGTAGTTAATAATAATTGAATGGACTATTATATTAACTTTGATTGAATTTGTAACTTGTTATCTTCTTGTTAATTGTCACTAAATTTGTGTAAAACAAACATAATTTTCATATGGTTAACTGTCACTAGGTTTGTGTATAGTGACAATATTTAAATAATTAATTATCGATAAGGTTGTGTATAGTGACAATACTTAAATAATTAATTATCGATAAGGTTATGTATGGTGACATAATATTTAAATAATTAATTATCGATAAGGTTATGTATAGTGACAATACTTAAATAATTAATTATCGATAAGATTATGTATAGTGACATAATATTTAAATAATTAATTATCGATAAAGTTATGTATAGTGACACAATTTTGACATGGTTAATTGTCACTAAGTTTGTGAATAATGACACAATTTTAAAATAATAAATTGTCACTAAGAAGATGTATAGTGGCAAAATCTTCAAACAGTTAATTGTCATTATATATAATTTAGTGACACAATTTTTATTTTGTCACTAATTAAGATCGAGTGGTAATATGTCACTAAAAGTTATGATTCGTGACAAGTTCCAAAAAATTGTCACAAATACTTTTAATGATGGGAGCAAAAGTGACGAATTGTTAATGACACTTTTTTTTGTCACAATATTGAAATTGTGACAATTTCTTCACTTGTAGTGATAAATTATTTTTGTCACTATATGCCACTTTTTTGGTAGTGTCATGTACATTTTATAAATATATATAATAAGTTTTCTTTTCGATATTATAGAAATAGATATTTCTCGATTAATATATATTTGAATCTCGCATGTAATGCTTTGATCTCGTTTTGTATCAACAAACACCTAATCAAATTTAGAAGAAAAAAAAAAAAAAAGCAATATACGTGAAGGCAAATGTATTGCATGTGAGGTGAAGTCAATGAGGGCGCTGGTGCTGGCGTAAGTGGTGACTATTGAATATTGTTTGACAAGAAAAATCATAGCCATCTAGAAACCATTATATATATATATGGGAGAATCGTAAATAACCCCCTGAATTTTGATCAAATACCAAATCAAACCATGTGGTTTGAATAATCAGTAAACAAACCTCTACCATTAGTTGACAGTTAGTTGGCTTTAATTAAATCTAATGAAATATAATTATTTAAGTGGTTTTTTCTATAATTGAACTAAAAAAAATAATGAAAAATATATATTAAAAATATGTTAGAAAAAAAATTATTTTAATGAAAATTAAATATATAAAAATATATTATAACAAAGCAATAAAATTATTATAAAATTTAAACAAAAAAATTATTTTAAAATATAAAAATTATTTTTGTATGAAATTGATTTTATTATTATTATTATTATTATATTTTCCTTTTTTATTCTATTTATAATAAAGGATTTAAATTGTAATATTTAATATATATATAAAGTCAACTAACTATCGATTAATGATAGGTGTTGTTTTACTTAATGTTAAAAATAGAGGGTTTAATTTGACATTTAATCAATAGTCAGGCGGTTATTTACAATTCTCCGGCTATATATATAGCCGGAGAATTGTAAAAACCCCTTGACTATTGATTAAATATATATATATATATATATATATATATACATACATACAGAAATTCTATTATCAGTTCGAATTGAAAAAAGTTATATCAGTCTCTTGCATGTGGGTCACTGAATTTAAATACTTTGACTTAGCTGTATGCACTTGTCAGTCAAAGTATTTAAATCCAATGATCCACATACAAGGAACTGATATAACTTTTGTTAGTTCGAACTGATAATAGAAATACTGTGTATATATATATATATATATTAATGGTATTAAACCCACTTTGTTTGGCCAAGTGTGTGACCTCTGAACTTGAAAGTCATTGAATCTTCTTCAGTCTTAAAACGATTTCCAATGGAATCTTCTTCTCTCCTTTAATATGAGTCCAAGGCTTCTAGCTTCCTCCTACTTACATCATTCATTTAATTACCATTTCAACCTCTATGACTTCTAATTAATCTTTTCCTTATTACGTTAATGGTTTATAATATTTAAAATGGCTCCATGCCTTTTATATTAATACGATTTTAGGAAAGAAACCTTATTCTCAAATATTAAAAAGGTTAATTATACTTTCAAATATAAGTTTTATTTAAATTTAATTTTATTATTTGTTTGAACTAATTTTAGTTTTTTTTTTTTTAATAAAAAAATTGACACTAATCCAATTAACTAATTCAGTTAAGGGGATGATGTGATCTATCTAGATCAAACACTATATGTGTGACCATATATCTATTCCCACAATTAAGAGATGTTTACTCTTGATCAGATTATTGGTTTGTTATAACATGTCAATACTAAACACTACATCCACGGTCCAAATATCTACCCTCGAAATCAAACAATATATGTTGCGGGTTATATATCTACTCCCAACAACATTGAGGAACAATCTATCCACACATGCTTGTAGAAGATACATACTCTCGATTGGATCCAAGGTATGTTGGGACCTATCAATATAAAGAACTCCTACAACATGTATTGTGCAGCCCATATATTTACTTATAATATCAAGCATTGAATATACAACTGAATATCTACTCCTACAATATTGAAATGGAATCTATTCACACGTATTGATAAATACGTAATCACACACAAACGTGGAATATTACTATATTGATAATTTTGATTTTTGAACTCTAAATAGAAACATCAAACACGTCAAATAGTTTAATTTAGTTGGTAAAATTTGGTAAAAATCCAGTACGTATGAAATATAAAGAAATTGTCAACCGTGTAGATTATTGTTGACTTTCTTTCAAGCTTATTTCTACAAAATGAAAATAATTTTTCAAAGTGTGAGAGATAAATCTAATATGACATTTAAAATAATAAGACACAACTCAACATCAACATGTGAACGTGTGTGGTTCCACGTAGAGATATATATTGATGATGATGATTTGATGGCAGCAGTTAGTTAAACATTAAAATTGATAGTAACAATTAATAAGATTATATCAACAATTAATAAGATATCAACTGGTATGTATCATTTTCATTAATTTATAAATTAATTACATTAACAACTAATTAAGCAAAGGATTGGCTGGATGTTGTCTTGTGTATCCCTTTATTTTAGGCCAGGTTGCTTGCTTTTGTTTCTTCTACCAATGCCATCAACGTCATCGCTTATGTTTTTTTTTTTTTTTTTTTTTTTTTTTTTTTTAATTGTTGTCTAGAAGGGTAATCAACCTTAATCTCCATGTTATTGGAGTTTGTCACAGTTTTTAATTTCTCTTAATTTATATTTATTTTTTTAGATTCATTTACATAGGAAAAAATTCCATTAAATTGAATAGAGCATTTTTTTTTGGTTAGTTAAATATTCTTTTAATTTTTGAATCGGATATATATATATATATATATATATATATATATATATATATAAATAAGTATATCATTAATGTTAGACAATTCAAAAAATTAGTTTAAAAATCAACTTAAATGATGAGGGTGTATAGTATTACTCTATATAGAAAATTAATGATTTGGAAGTTATTAATTTGTCTGAATCTAATTAGATAAAATAATTATGAATTTACATGACTTGGGAGAATATAATATAATCCAATGTTATCTTAGATTTCTTTTAAAAAAAATATTGAAACAAAATTAAAAAATCCATCACAAACAAAAATAGCAAAGGCAGACATTAGTAAATAGAGAAAATCTGGCAGCATGCTGATGCACACAATGCATTGAATTCTAACCTATAGATGCATGCCACATGGCAAGGAGAATCAATCAAATGAGTTTCCTTACCACTCCTTCACTCATTGATTAGTCCTTTTTTGCTCAACCCTCTTCAATGGGGAGAGCATTACCCTCTCCTAAAAATGGATTTGGATCATTTCATTGTCTTATCTTTTTTTTGATCTTTTTAAAGCATGTGGTTGGTTATTAATAAAGTGGTTATTGAAATCAATCACATCTTAATCATACATTTATTGTAATGCTTATATGCTATAAGATTAGGTGAGGTCAGGAAAATGACGAGATAAGTAGAGGATTCAAATCCCCTAAAAATATGACATGTGTTCATGGATAGGTAAAATTATCTAAAATTATCTAAAAAGATAACGGGGTTTAGATAAATTTATCATTTCCATGGACACATGTCATGTTTTAAAAAGGGGGGGTAATGCTTGCCCTCTTAAAAGGGTGAGTGAAACTGTGAAAGTGAACTCCATTGATTAGGGCTGTATGATAAAATTTTCTCTAATAAATGATACAGCTGAAATAGAGACACACAAGTGGAGAGGGAGTGTGGTGGGACCGCGTGACACGTGTGAAGCAAGCAAAGGATACGTGCGAAAGAAGAAAAGAAATAACCCAGAAAGACAACGAAAATGTGTTAACACTTATGACTAACCTTTTTTTGGGGCTCTTCTTT